>KZ312450.1:1839157-1974923 GCA_000376725.2 Ladona fulva | reverse complement strand
TATTATATTTTTATTATTTTTTATATAAATTATAAATTTCTTTATGCACAAATACAGAACATTTGTGCCAAAGAACCCACCCTCTAACTACAATAACTTAAAATTTAAATTGATATTAATTACATATTATTCTGCTTTCACTTCTAACAGCACATAAATTTAATAATCAAATCAAACAGCTACAGAAAGGTCTTGCATGTACATACAAATAAAGAACATCAATGCACAAACAACATTGTCAACCTACTACAATACTTACAAACATCGCTGCTAGATACTTTTAATTTACTTATGAATTTACAATATATAAATACCTTTTGTCAATATAACTTTTCGTACAATATTTTTTTAGGATTCCTGATAGGGCTTGTGGCGTTTTATTAGTACTCTTAAATAATATTTAAATTACTGTGAATTTAAATAGCACAAATGGTCAAATTTATGCTCTTGAATATCTTACATTACCATTTACCCCGAAATGCCATGACAAGAGTTCCTCGATTTTTATTATTATTATTAAATCCACACTTCAGATAGGCAATATCCAGGTGACAGTGCCCGATGTCATACAATGAGTAAAACATACATGAACTTACGGAATACAATGCAAGAAAAAAGGATCAAAATCACAAAACCAATCAAAAACACAACACTAGCCAAGCAGTACATAATTACGTTATACAGAGATAAATTCACAATATCTACAACATTATCTAATCAACCTCAATTATCTTATTTGGCATTACACAGGCCGATATTAAGACTTCTGTATATTATACAATTTAAAGACCATTGTTACGTATTTTTTGAAGAATAATTCTAGTTCTCTATCGTGAATCTTTATCAATCCTATTTAAAGTAATTTGACCTGATGATGGCGCGAGCCGAAACCGGTCGTTATATTAAATATTCTCTGTGGAAATAACGAAGTGCTTGTTTATTTTGTTAAAGTAATTTAATTGAAGTGGTGACTCTAATTGATTTTCGGGATCTTTAGGCTTAAATAAATCATCGAATTTGAAATTGTTAGCCTATTATAGAACCCTTGATAGAAAAGGTTACAGATATCATACAGAATTCTTTTATTTAATATGTTTTAATATATTATAGATAGCATTTATTGAATTAGTTGCTAATGGTAAGGCTAATGAGATAAATAAATAGTTAAGGATAACGCGTTATCGATTGATTATTGATCTCAGGTAAGTTTTTAACTATGATACCCAGGGTTCATTCACTGACAATGTTGAGTTGAAGTTTTACGAATCAATGAAAGCACTAGCAAGTTTATGCTGCCGGTCTTATTAAATCTATCAGTCTATCTATTTAAATTAAAAAGACGACCAATAAATTCAAATGGTTTATGTCATATCACGAGAAGTTTACATTTTTTCAATTGAATATTATGAAATGTATCGTAATTCAGATAATTAAAATGCGAGAGAATGGGAAATCAAGCATAGTAAGTATCTCAATGTTAAAAACGACTATATCGGTGATTACTGATGCCGTAGAACCTTTAGAGATTTGGTCTGTCAATGATTATGTAACTCGATGAAAAAGGTAGCGTTGCATCAATTTCCGTAATGCTGCTAGAACGAATCACCCAACGATTAATGTGCAGAGAACAGATTTCGAAAACAAAGAGGGGGATATGGTATGATAGAAGACAGGGTCAAGATTAATTGAAAGGGTAACGAGATTGACTGAGATCGAGATTGAGCTGGAGAAAAAAATAGTGCCGACATTCACCAATAGAAATAAATAATGGAAAGAGGAAGGAGAGGGAGATGAATGGTCATATGGGGCGTGATGTGCGCTCTCATATTACGCGATACTATTTATTTATCCCTTCTGTTTATCGTCCAATCCCTTTCATCCCCTCCTCTTGTCTATGCCGTCTTCCCCCCATATCTCAGCCTGGATTGGCGTCTGGAGGCGGAAACTTACGCAAGTCCGTTCAGGGACCGCAGTTGACGAATCCCTTATGCCATGGTGGTGGTACAAGTTATGCAGATTTCAGAAGCTTGGGCTTTTTCTGGTGCACGGTTACGGGCGTGTTTCATGTGGGTGGCAGTGTTTTATCGTCGAATGCGGAGAAGGAATTCGAAAAATTTTGTCGGGGAGATAGAGCGTTCCTGTGGGAGATGGCGTTGAAGAGGTACCCTGGGACCCCCACGCCATCAAAGGGTAGAGGATGTTAGATTAAGCCTATCTTATTGACGGCGTGGTTTCAGGCCTTGGGGTTAGTTCTGACCCTGATGCATGTTAACTTGCCTTCGAGGTGTTTCTTCTATTCGCACTAAAAACTCGTTTCTTTCGTGGGATAACCTGTACGTGCGATCATCTCCTTCGACCGACAGTACGGTGACTGAAGCCCCATTTGGAGGACTCTATGACTGCAAAACACTCCGTGGAAAATAAATTTTAAATTATTCATAAATTAATACATTTGTAATATAATCTAACTAACCTTACGCGGCATTAATGTTGATATATTTAGAAAATGGTTTTTATTTTATAATATTTCTTTGACATTTGAGTAATTTAAAAAGATATATGTATTTTTAAACAAGTACCTAATGGTAAAATTTCTAATACATTCTCAAATTTAGAAGGTTATCTGGACTATATTAGTCTAATTGTGTATTACTAATTATTCTAATTATCGAATACTTTCAGATGGATGATTACAACATATCTTTTGTCTTTTGGAAATGGTATTTTTATGTTTTCTATTTATATCTGACTATTTGCGTTCAAGTTTCTCCCATATTACAGAAAAAATACAGTAAAGATAACGCATAAACTTTCGTTTTTATGATTCGATGTATTAGAGTTGTTAGACCAAAGTAAAGTATAAAACACATTTATAAAGACTTTCATTTCAAGATTTACGATGTTATTTTTACTTTACTTGCTTATTACTTATTGAAATTACTTACGTCTCATACACAGTGTTTTAGTCGGCTGAAATTGAGTGTTAGTCCAATGTGTCTTTTCCAATCCCCAGTATAAGTGTAATTAGGCAATCGAAACAATTCTTTAATTGAATTTGTTTAAGAGCGGGAGCGAAGATATTCCTAACAAAATCTTCATGTGCTCAAGTACTTTTATCCGTTTGTCTCGGATGACTAAAAGTAGATGGGGACTTGAGCCAGAGCTCTAAGCTCTGTATACCTGGCAAAGACTCCCAGTATTCAACTATGAGAATAAATAGAACCATATACTTCCCTCATTTTAATCCATCCTTTTTACTTTAAACGATTCGCAACTTTGTCATCGCAGTTCTTTTTAATACTGCATGTTTATCACGGGTCAATATTTAGAATTGCCTTATGGGTCGCGATTCAAAATACACTGGCAAAATAACGATAAACGGGAATCCTTTCGTGAAAAGGTCTCATTGTTTTAAGGGTCATATTTCTATTCCTCTTCGAGTAAAGAAAAACGATCAAAGGAAATGTATTCATTAACCCAATTTGAATTGTCTCCGGGATGAATTTTGTCGTAGTATCTCTCTGAATTACCTCCCTGCTTTACACGAGAGAATAGATGGTAATTAACGTTGTACTTTGCGCAAACTATTTTAGGAGCCCTTACTTAGCCTAATTAGCAAGGAAAACTCCGTGGAAGTCGCGAAGTTAAATCTATTAATCTGTAATTTCTTTCCAAGAAGCGTCTCTTTCGCATATTAGCTGTACACTTAGAACACAAAAGTAAAAATTGAAACATTCTATTTTAAGCTCAACGCTGTGAGTTTCGAAGTTTTAAGGATTACCAATAAAATCTGGCAAAGAATAGACATTAAATTCAAGGTTGCCTAATTAAAGGAATCTTAATGATGAGGAGGCTTTGAGTTTAGTATGCTCCCAATTTAGTTGCAGTTTTCCAAGACGGATAACAGCATGGTGAGATAAGGTGTTAATTAATCTCCAAAAGAATAAGATTTTGATTGCAGTCAAAAAATAAAAGAGATAAAATCGCACACCAGGAAATCGCGTATCACGGCAAGAAACACCTCATAAAATCTTTAGATTCAAAATCTGGGAGACCTGAATATGATTTTTTAGTATGAAATTTTTGATTTCGATACATAAATACATCAATAAGTATATATTAGATTTTCATTTTCCATTTTCGTTTGTCATTTGTTACTGATGGAAATTATTTTGAAAAGTTTTGTGCTGATCATAAAACTAAAGTAGCTAAATAACATTATTTAAATTCCTACGTTTAAATGCAAACATTAATTACAATTAACCGATGCTTGTCATTAATGTGTTTAACGTTAAATATTCTCGTAATTTTGAATAATAGCTTGTGCATTGATGGAAGAATTCACTCCAATATTGAAAATTTACAATTTTTAATGATTAGATTATAAAAGATTTACAAAAGGAAATGTAAAATTCATTATTCTCCTACCCCTGCAATTTCATCGAACTTCTTGTCTCTTATAACATTGAGAATTATTCAGATATGTAAACAAATATAAAATGAATGAATGAATGAATAACCTCTTTATTAAGGCGAGGTTAGGCCTAATTGGCCTCTCTTCCAACTAACCCCAATTTAAAAAGCTGTCTTAAAAATAGCTGTATTGGAAATTAAATTTTTTAGCATAAGCGTAAAAGATCATCGCGACATAGTAGGGTAAGCTAGGTACCAAAGTAATCTCGATAAGTGAAAACTGATTTCCATAAGAGCGTGCGTAACTTCTGAAAAGCACAATGTCTTACGAGTATGACAATTACGCACGAAAATGAGAACATGGTTGCGTTGAGGTGCAAGGGGGACTTTTTAAAGGTTCGAGAAAGAATGGAAGTTGGAACGAGTGGAATAATGGCTGAAAAAGGCACTCCTGCTTATAACCGGGTGTGCTCTGTATGTACCAGGTTTATTCAAGTCTACGAATGAGAGGGTTCGCATTCACAATGTGTCGGATAGTACTCATCAAGGAGAAGCTTTTAATGTCACGGATCAAGCTAATGCCCTCTTCCGGGAATAGAGAGGGCCAGCGAATATCAGTGGGTGTAATTCAGGGTTCTTCACTGCGCTTCCGTATCCGTATAGTGTCACGGCCATAAAATGCACTGCGAGGTTTGTTCGGAATGACGGACCGTATCTCAGATTGCATATCGCTAATTATTCTAAGATTTATGACATTTATTTTTCGTGATATGCATAAATGCAAATCGAGTTTTCTGCATCCCTAGCATCATATCCTAAGTGATAAAATTTTCCTGGTAATTTACTCGTGCCTAACACCAAAACGTTTCTTCGTATTTTAATCAGTTAAGGCTGTATTTCAGCCAAATCCGATTTAAAAAACAGTGCGACAGAAAAGCGATGAGAAACGCATGGTTCTCATGCTTGAATTTAGAGGAAGAAATCGAAAGAGAAGGAGTTCTGTCGTAGTAGCTTAGAGGACAGAACACCCGCTCGGAAAGTGGGAGACCCGAGTTCGATTCACGGCTGCGGCAGACCTTTTTCTCTTTCAATTTCTTCATCTAAACAGTGTGACTGTCTGTTTTTGAATGGAAGTAGCTAGACTGCTATACGTTAAGGGACGTGCTTTTCGGGAAGAAAATGATAATAATAATAAAACGTCTTTATTAGGGCGAGATTGAGACTACTAACTCTAGTAACTAACGTAGACAGTCTCTTCTTACATCTAACCCTTCGTCGTACAGAGCATGAAAGAAAGAGACAGTATGAAAAAAGAGCACGGAAGAAAACTACTTAGTGGGCTTAAAAACCTAAGTTATGAGCTTAGGAAAAAATACACCACAGCAGGAAAACACCCTCAAGAAGGGGTGTGTGAAAAACCTGCGAAATCTACAGATAGCTAAATTTAAGGAGAAGGCAGTTTAAAGAGATCTGAAAGGCAAAACAAGAACAATTTACATAGTAAATACAGATGGAGATACCACTTGTATAATAAGCAGAGCTTATTAACTTATGAATTATCTGAAAAGGAAAATGGCACTTAATGCGTGGTATATTTTATTTCAGTTACTCCCTTAACTTAGTTTTCTTCTATTTTAATTATCTACGGCGATTTTCTTGCTTTTGATTGAATCATCCGCATTAAATCAACCTTCAGAAGGAATATTCATCATTTTTCATATTTTTGTCCTGCGTTCGTTACGCTTATTTTTTTCTAAAGAATTATCTTGAAAAGTCATTACAATGTAGGTTTTAAAATAATTTTAATCTATCGCGCCCTTTTCCAATTTTAGATTTATTTCCTCAGTTTTTTATTCCATTATAATGGTCAGGATTCGTGGACAATCTCCCAGCTAAAGCTAATATTTCCTGCCCAACTATTTCCCAATTTTATAATAGTTAGAAATGTTGGCAGTTTTTTGGGTCAACGAATATTTTACTTTTTAAACAAATACCTAATTGCTTTATCCAAATATGCCGGGATTGTGTATGGAAGGCAATTTCCGTTTGCTTAATCCTATTTTCTTGTCAAAAATTACTCCTGCGGGTAGAATTCTCGAAGCATGCAACGAAATCTGGAAAAATTATGAGGAAAAGAATTTCTTTAGTCTATCCTGGAGAGAACTTACGAAAGCAGGAAATTGTACCTCAATTAATATCTAGAACGGTGAGAATGTCGCAAGATTTGGGTTTTAGTCTATATGGCGTTACATTTGATAATGTTAAAAAAAATTTCATATCAAACTTCAAAAGATTTGGGTCAAATGTGCCAAGGAGAAATGGTCACCTTTTTCTATTAATGGAGTAATTTCTGATCTGAAAATCACATAAAGTTTGTCTTTTCTACATCAGTAATGGAATCAAGAGAACGTAAGGTACGAAGAGATACATACTGTCCTCATTGGCTCCTCATTTGAGATTAGTTCAGTAAAGTTAGGTTTTCCAAGAATATTTAACGTCTTCATCTTAAACTTTTAGAGGCATGGCTCTCAGGTATAAATGATCTAATATACTTAGAGGAATTTTGTTGGGTTATTAGGTTTTCTAACGATTTATCAAGAGATTTACAATTGCTGTAATTTTCTTAGAACTACAAGTTTTTGTGACATGCAGTTGTCGTAGATATTCATAATAAGGAATACATTAAAGGCCTTAGTTCTTATTTTTGGTCGGGTCAAATTAATTAAATTATGTAATTGCAATTTCTACTTCATTTTTATACGTCTATTTGCTAACCTCCAGAATACCACGTAAATCGCCGTTTAAAAATTTCAGTTATAAAAGAAAATAATTAAAAAAGGACGCAAATTTTAAGTTTTACCTTTCTATACGTACACCTTCCATATGAAAAAATAGCGTCATTCAGCGACTCGGGGGTTCAAAGAAACGAGTCCCGTCTGATGATCCGACACAAATTTAGAATGAAGAAGTTTCATGGATCTCAAATTAGAACCCTGCTGTCGCTAACGCTGAGTAAATTAAGCGCTGAATTATAAATATAAACGGGTATTGAATAGACGAATTGGAATATAGCCATTGGCAAGAAAGTCTTTGTCTAAGCTTCCTTCTATCATTACTCTTGGTGAGTTTTACGCCGACTTAGGAGTTCTGATTTCTTTGATGAGATTGTCTAAAGGCTTTCGTTTTCGATTCATACATAAGTCACATTCTTAGTTTAAGGATAGTGGGAGTTATGAGTGATGAAGCTCAATCGCCAATTTTATCGCCCTTGAAAATTTGGCACTAAATTTAGGGCAAATAAGCTTTCATAGCGCCTTCGAACATAAGTTTAAGCGTCTTCCGTTTAATTTATTACTGTCTATAATTGGCCCGTCAAATATATTTTCCTTTGAGATTAGAATTGGACTGTGATTTCTTGTAAAGCCATATGGTATCTTGCTGATGTAACACGCTTTCCATTCCTCAAGTATTTATATTTATTCAATCGACTGGCCATCATTCTGCATCATTCGATGAAGGGGTTTGTTTGTATTCATACATGAGCTAAGTTTTTTAAAGATCAAATTGTGAGGTTCGTAACATTTTCTATTTATCGATAGTTTAAATAACGTCATAATGAAGATGATAGTTCTTGGGTAATGTTTTCCGTTGTCTGTATGTATCTAATTAATGTTAATTATGAATTTTCAGTTAATTATTCCACGGACAAAAGAGAGAGCCTCTTCTTGTGAGTAATTTTCTTTGATAGGACTTACTCGACTCGCTCCCGGCGTAATTAATGTACATTAAATATACTTATCGAAATTTTATCATTTTATACTTCTGATCTTCAGCGTATTTCTGCTCTTTCTTTTCTAGATATTGCACATTATTAAGCCTATAAATATTCGTTTTCTCAATGTCCAATTTTAAGACATAGATGTCAGTAGTCTATGATGAAGCCAGACGAAGTGTACCATACCAGATAGTCGTGGAGGTAACAAGCAGACTTCACGCTCATAGTATTGCTCCCGGTTTATGAGAGGGGTCATCAGGATCAGGAAATCCAAAGGACGAGAGAGAAAAATAATGCGCAGCGCTGCTTCCATCATTATGTTAAATTCTCACAAATCACCATTTCGGTCGACTCCTCAGGTCCCCGAAGACCGAGCGATTTTTTTATTTGGGTCCAGAATAAATCCCGAGCTATCTAAAGAGTTTTCTTAGATTGGACGAGTGACGTAGGAGGGGACAGAGTGGAGGGACGTGGCGATGCAGGGAACGCTAATGGTGTCGGGGGAGTGGGAATTCTGAATGGGAAGCTGCGATGCAGATAGGACCACACTCGTCGTTTATTCATACAAGGCCACTTACCAAATATCCCGGCAATGCGAAGCTCAGGAAAAGTCATTAATTCGCTCGATATTGTAATGGCGAGGGAGATTCTTTGCTGTCGAGGCTTCAATCCGAGACATAAACGACATTCAAAGAAATATATCGATGCCTTGCTGTCTTTCTGGAATTTAATCTTCTTTGAAATTAAGAAAGGGAAAATTTTTAAGAATTAGATAGGCCGGATTGGTTCAATTCCGTCCTTTTAACCTCATATATTTTAGGAATGTGGATTTATGGCATTTTAGTGATGGTGTGGGAAAATATAAAAAATAAGATTGAAAAATGTTAAAAGATATACAAGAATTTAGTAGATTACAAATGAAAATATTGTTCTGGTTTTACTTCGTGATATTTGGAAATACCAAAGGAATTCATATCAAACTTTCTACTACACCATGAAACCCGACAATTAAGAAACCCTTTCCTTGTATTAGTGTATTTTTTTGACGTTGTTAAAGTTTATTATTATTATCATTATTGTTAAAATCCTTTCAGATAGGCCACAAACCAGGTAGCATGGTGTTTGAATGTTAAAATGCTAGTTAAAATAAATAACATCGAAGCATTCAATATCATATGCACAAATATACGGAAATATCTTTATAAATCTTCTTCACATCACCTAAAATTATATTTTTATCAAATTTTATGCATCAATTTCGTTATCTCCAAATCCCACACTAATTTGTGCATCCCAATACAGCAATATCCCTCTGTAGTACAGTTACAATAACATTAAGGTTTACAATACATACAGCTTCAACAACAATAAAGCTATATACAATAATGACACTATTAAGTTATAAGGATTCTTTCAAATTTCCCAACCGTTAGCTCTCTTTAAACCTAAAGACGTTCAGTATTTCAAATTATGTGATAATGGGAATATTGCCGAATAAACTAAAATAAAATGAAAAGAGAGCTAAAACTACCCGTTTTATATATTTATTATAGCCGTAAAGTTTGCGGATATCGGAAATTAAGGAAAGGATTTTTCATGTTACGTTTGTTTTACAGAAGTGATTCTGTAATATCAATTTTATCACTGTTTAAAAAGCATGTTTCCCTTGTGCATCTCTCTTCTTGAACTCGTACGTCAGGAAATAGCTTACGTCCCTCTAAACCAGTCGCAACATGTTGAGTATTTTTAAGTGCCGTATGACGACACGGCATTTTCGAAGGTTACATCAAGATCCAAGTGTATCAAAAAAGATTGCTGCTCAGCTAGAAATTGTTGAATTTCCTGCCTTAACTTTTAAAGGTTTATAGAAACGAAGAATTATTTTTCGTAGTAACTCATCCTTATGCGCTCTTAAGCAAAAATAATGTCTACACCCAACATTTTTCATAGCAAACCAAGCATAGTGTGTTTTAATTTACTTGTCGGACGAGCGAAGTTATCGCAAGCAAAAATTTGGAAGGGGCAAAAGGGGCGGATTTATAATTAGGCGCAATAGGCGCTAGCTGAGGGTCTTAACCATACTGGGGGCTTAATAAGACTGTGCTAATAAACTCTCATTAATAAAATTGTCTGGATTTTTGCTTTAAGAAATAATTTTATATATGTTAAGTAGGTCTACATAATATGATTATACAATATATTACATGGTTTATGTCACTATATAATCTAAATTCTATCCATCATTCTTTGTAATTTATAGAAATACCATGTATTGTAATTAAAAAATTGTTTATTCTTGCCTTAGCGAAGCGACTGCGATTTCTGTGGGATTTATATTTGTGAATTTTATGAAAACTTCGAATTTTGACTCTTATAACTCCAGTTGTGGAGTTTCAATCTGATATTTGCGTTTAGGGTCTCTTATAGCTTAAATCCGCCCCTGGGCGGGAATGAAATACGTTTCAGCTTCGTCTCTGGAGTCAACCATTTCGCGGCCCTTTTGAAACTGACCCTCGCCAGTAAAAAATCTCACTTCTCAATAACGTAAAACGTACATGTTCGTGCATTTGATCATAAAAGGATGAATTCCATATTTATGCCAGCTAGTACTCTCTCGAGTGAATTTTTCATTGGAAAAACTAGTCGACCATTAAAAAATAACTCAAGCGGCGATTTAGCTGCGATAGATATGGAAGTCCTCGGCTACCGATATGAATGACGGAGTTACTTGTAGCGGGAGAACAATGGGAAAATGAGCGGAGAAAGGCGTGGGAGGAGGAAGGAGGGATTCCGGAGGAAGGAACGAGTGGGAAGTTAGGGAAAGAGAAGAAGAAGGACTCGGAGGTGACCTCGTGGCCTTCGGAGACCTTCGTGAGGTCAATTGGAATAAAATGCGAGTTGCATCCACAGGAGAAGTGGAAGATAAGAAAGAAAATGGGAATAAGAGAGAGAAATAAAGGGCAGCGAAAGGCTGTTGAGTATTCTTTCCGCCCTTTTCCTCTCCGTTGGCCGTTGAATCGGCCCTCGGCGTCTTTTGCCGTTCGCAGAGTTGTCCATTAATAGCCTCTTATAATTCTTTGTCATTGGCGAGTCTTTATCCGGCGGAGAAGAAAAGGTCTTTCCTCCTTTTCCAGAAAGTGGGTTTTTCTCTTCTTTTTGGTCTCTTTTCGTGCGAAAGGATTTCCGCTCTCTTTCTAGGAAAAGGGGTTCCTTAGTTTTTGTTTATCGTAAGAAATAGTCACCAACTTACCAAAACAGTTGCTGTTGCAACAAACGTACTAGATGTGCGCAGTTGGAAAGTAGTTATAATTCTTTTCATGAAATATTTTCTATTCTCTCCCCTCATTTAGTGGAAATGGGTTTTTGCCCATCACCTTTGTAATTGCGAATTAAGTAAAAAGGAAAAGCCACCTTTGTAATTGCGAGTTAAGTAAAAGGGAAAAGCAATAATGTAATACAGTTGCGGGTTTTTTTTTGGCGAAAATAATGAAAAAATTAGAAATAAGTGCGTAGGATTAAAGGAGAATAAAAGACGTACTAAGTTGGTTTCTAAAACGTATTAAAAACGCAATTAGTGTTTATTGGATGTATTTTAGGAGAAATACATTTATCTCGTAATTAGCAATATAAAATACTCGTATTTTATATTGCTCACATGGTCATCCGATTTTATTCGATAGCTATTATACCAATATGTTTGTGTAAATGAAAAAAATTCAGCCCAGAGTAGGTTTATTTTATGTTAGCCATACATATTTCAGTAATCCAAATTGTATATTAGTTAGTATATATTTGATTAACCCAAAAGCTATTGACATTAACAAAGTTTGAAGCATAGAAGAAATGAAATAAATGTTAATATGGAACTTCTAAATGGGAGAAAATATTTTATAATAGATAGTTGTAAAAATCAGAGTTAAGGTATAGCAGTTTTTAATTAAAGGGCCCGTTTTACTAGTAAATATTGTTTCTAGGGGAATAGGTGATGAAGTTTCTTTTGATATGTTGGCCAACAAATATCTTAGCTTCATTGATCGCTTCTTTTAAAATACGAACAGAATACTAAGTCAGGCCTTTTTTAGGAATTTTTGACAATTTCTTTGTTTTTTTTTCCTTTTTATAATTCCCCAAATTGTTGTTCGTCGAGAAAGCTTAATTTACTTATCTTAGGCGTATTTTACAATTATGCCACCTGAAAAACCCGAAGTTTGAATATGTGTCTAGTCATCGCTGAGAGTATATGATAGTGGAGGAACTCACGGAAAAAACAACATTTCCATTTAATCGTACTGAGTATTGATACAATTAACTAACATAGCAATTGCCTGTTTCTCTGAAGCTGTTTCATAGATATTGAAATCTCGACTTACGGCTTTTTTTTTGCTTCTTCCATAAATATGGCGGTATTGTTTTGGTTATGAGCATGTTTATTTTCTTAGGGGAATGATAATGAGCGATAAGGCGCCGAGTCTCCTCCTTAATTTTGCATTCCACCAACGACTTCTCCGGTTCTGGAAGAATGGATGAGTAATCGTTCCACTAAATTCAATGACATAACTTCCTGCCTGGTAGCTAATAAACAGTCTCTTCGCCAATTCCTATCCCAAGACAAAAGAAAGTCTGCGAAATAACTTGTTTCGAGCAAAATATTGCGCTGAACTGATATAGGAACTGATGAAATATCCTTTCGTTTCATTTTTATGTCATAGTTATGTCCACCGTTCGAATTGCGATTTTTATGACATAGGATGTAATGATAAAGTCCGAAATGAAGTTAATGAAAACTTGATGATTAATCTGTGTGAACGTTTTTCATTGAGAGTGTAATAACAAATTAATAAGGCAAAACAAATTACTAGTGGGGATCCTACCTCGTGACAAAAGCCTTCATTCACGCAAGGATAAAGTTACATCGTCTCCATTGTATTAGAATTTATTTATTCCAAAAGAGTCATTACATTGCAGGAATTATAAGATTTAAAAAATCCTCAATAGACGGTTGCTGTTATCTGAAAAAAGCTCAGTAGAAGAAATGCTCAAACATTCAATACCATGCACAGCATTACACACGTGCTATTGCTCTTTATTTGTCAGAATCACAGTTTTTTCTTTGAAAAAGAATCCATTTCATAGTTCACGAATCTTCTCTTTGTTTTTTTAGAGACATGATTCCGATAAATCCGATGGAAAAATGAAGAAAATAACGCTCTCATCAGGGGCAATACATTGGTATATGCACACGTGTGCCTTAAAACTCATGGATAAACAGAAAAGCAACAACGTGATTGGGACTCGAATCCTTTATATGAGAGAATATTATATCAACCACTATCGTTATAATATTTTTATTTTCTTTTTATGTTTTGACGAATATCATTAATGACGAATCATACTTCAGTTATTTGTCTTATTTTTACGAGTGATTTCCTCTCGACCATTTCTTTTATTTTTTCATTTTTCGTATTTTAAATGAAAAAAAAGAAGATCTTCCACCCTCAAAGGGAGTGCCGATGCTTTTCCAATCACTCAGAAGCCTTTGATGTATCGCTACCCCCTATTTCCGTATCGTTTTCTACCTACGTAAATCTCTTCCCCTCTGGAAACCGCGTGCGTTTTCAATCGGTTACCACAGATGGGCAACTGGGGAAGACACGATGAAAGGAGGTTGAAATTCGCTTAATGATTCGCACGTGTTTTTGTTAGGGTATGAGGAGAGGAGGAGGGACATGATGAGGGCAGATGTGCATTGGGAGCAATGGTCCCCAGATCGAGTTGATTGGCGCAGGAGAAGGTTCGGAAGGGTGGGGGAATAAGGGGTACAGCATCTAACAGTCAGGATGCGTAGGGGATGGGTTCTAAGAAGGCTTGTGACAATGTTGGAGGAAGAGGAGTGTGGGTAAAAGGAGGAAGATTGCGGTCACCTCATTCACAGCAGCTGTCTTCTCTTCTCATCCGACGTGATCCGAGATGGGAATTTGTGCAAGGAGAAATCACAGGGAAACGCACGCACGGAGTGGACTCCTGTGTTGCGCTTTTCGTGCGTCCGCTGTGAGGATGGCCAATGAGTGGTACGGAGACGTCCTAGCCGTTGGATTATTAGATCTCGCTCATTAAAGAAAAAACAGAGACTCTTGCCCATAAATTTCCCTCATCTATCGCCTCTCAGGAGAGGTAATATCAGAGCAAGGAGGATTTCTTGCATGATAACCTTTGATAACGGTAAACATGGAGAGGGATGGATGAAGTTAATGATCTCATACGAGAGGTAACTTAAGTTTCCTAATTCAAAATAAAGTTGATATTTTATTAAATACGCTATATTATACGTCACATTTTATTATATGTAATATTTCCCTCGGATGTTATACATATATGTTTTGCTCGATTAATCATTAACCCGTCTTGTTCCATGGTTGAAAAATAGCAGTTTTCGAAATAGATATCGATTTAAGAAATATTGAATCTATTTTCTATACTTAACACATGATTCGCGGTATTATAACATCCATCCTGTGAGGGCACATATATCAATACACACATGTGGTAAAAGCGTCCCCGGGTTCGATTCTCGTTGGGGGCCCATATGTGCGAAATGACCGCAGCTGTGGAAGCTTTTTTAAAATCATTGTTACTACTATATACACGCATATTTATCCTGAATAGAAATTTAAAGTTCGAAGCCCTAGGCATAATAGTTCGGTGTTTCTATAAATTGTCTTACTAACTCTTATTTATTCTCAGTCTAACCGAAAAGTAATTTACAATTATTACAACAAAAACTTCTTATTCATGTAAGGATTTCCGCTGAATAAAGATGTTAAGTTAAAACTTTCGGTTTATGCGTTTCTTATTCCGTGAAAGTTAATGACCAATATTAATTTTGGGCTCTTCCAAAATAAAGATCAAAAAGGCATTCTTATTTATGCCGCAAATAGCTTTAGAATATTCATTGGATTGATACTCAAAATATATCAGCGGTGTTATTCGGGAGTGCTTGGGACTTCAGGTTATTTACGGTTATAGAAGGGAATTTTTATTCATCTCTCCAAAGGCTATAAATTTCCATAAATATTTTCTCGAATCCCTTCACGTACATTAGAGAGAAAAATGACCAGGAGAATTTATTTTTTTTGGAGCCAAATTTGTTTGTAGATGAGATAGTAGTATTTTCGGGGAAAATATTCTTTGTTTTATGTTACTATTGCTGATTTACGACCATATGACTTCACTGAGAATGAAAACAACCATTTTACCTCCATCCAACTTTCATATAAGAGTATCACGTTCGTATTCAAGTAGTATTGTCTTTCTGAATCACACACTATGAACTAATCGAAGTTGGAATGAATACTAAGAATATTTTTAATATTGAAGTTTGAAATTTACCAAATTTTGTTTTCTTTCGTTTTTAATCATTAAATATTGGTTTCTATCGACATTTTCTTTATTCCATAGATATTCTCCTTTTTTGGGAGAACTCTTCGTTAAATATAGATTTTAAAAAGATTTAGAGAGGGTGTTATCTTCCTTGTGCAAGGTAGGCTGGATTGCGGATCAGGTAAGATGTACCAGGAAGATTGTATAAGTAAATGTTTACGAATTTAACAAAATACAGAAATATCAAATTTAGAATCCAGTTTCACTAAAGGTTTTATTCATATGTGGGTCGGATGGACGGTGGGAACAAGATCAAAGAAAGCATGCAGGCTCCATTTTCAGTTACTAGCTTTCTCCTCTGGAAAAGAAGATAAGATGACAAAAGTTTATTTCTGTTTTTAAATTGTTTTTCTGCACATTTCGCTGTATATATTGGTGCATAGTTCGACCCTTAATAGATTACTTTCCTCATTCTTCACAGAAAAAAGTAAATCTATCTCCAATCTCGTTTATAGTTAAACCCTAATTTTATGTAGTTAGGAACCCTTAATTTTTCCTTTGCAATTTTTTATTGCGATCTCCCTTGGATTTTTATCTAAGTATCGAGTTATTTTTCATTTTTTATTGCTTCATAAAAATTCCAAACTATCGGAATTCAATACTCATTGCCATAGGCGTAGGGAACGAACTAGATGTAGATTGATATATATAAAAACATTTTTTTGTTATAAAATGTTAGTAAGATGATAACAAGGCTCGTAATTTTCGACTATTTTGATAAATTAACTTCGCGCATTCTTTCTATCCCGCCATACTATATCAATTATGGAATCATTCCATCTTAAACCTTAAGAGTTAACACACTTAAACCCTCAAAAGAATTAATCCCCATGTTTTTCCAAATATTCGTTCCTAAAAGCTCGGACTATAGAGGAGTGTGCGCATAAAAATTAATATCTAACATTTTTGTAAGCAATATTCCTCGTACATCGAAATAGCCGGGTTTCGCGAAGTGAAGCCTGAAGTAGTCGATTAGAACAATATTTTGTCAGTTATAGTGGGATAAAAGATAATTACCAATATTTAGAATTTACGATCTCATAATCGAACCTCATTTCCTTCTTATATACAGGAAGGAATTAAACTCTAAAGTACATTTTTAGAGATCATAAGCTTTGTGGCGATTTTTTAAAGATTTTTTTTTTTTAAATCAGCGATTAACACATTTTAGTTCATTTTAATATACGTAGGTTTTGAATCGTATGGATTTAATTTCGATATAATTGACTGGCTGTGACCTTTCTTGGTTACCGTTCTTTTCATGAAGACTCTCTGCTGTAATGTCGTAGGTTTTCTCGTTAGAAGCAAAATAAAAAGGTCATAAATGCGGCATTGTCCGAGAAAGATCAAGGCCAAAAATAACTAGCTCTCACCCCGTTAACCTCCGGACTCGCTTCACCAAAAGAGAGCGCCTCCTATAATGTACGTTACATAAAACGAGTAAGGCGACTCCCTTTGGTGGCACTAAGTGATCCGCCGAAAAGGCCATGGCAAATGTTTTACGGCGCCATCAAAATGAATGTAGACACCCGCTAAGGAGGAAACTTACATCAGTCGGTGCCCGATAAAGTCATTTTTTAGACGAGAAATTTTTCTCCAAATGCCATGTCATTCGCCCATGGCTCATAGTGATGTAATTAGGGAGATGCTCGAAAAGATTATTTAACCGAGTCTCAGCATTCCCGATGGGCATATTTCCACAAAACTCGCGAATGATGAAATTCGCACGTAGTTAACTCTTAATCTAATCGCTGTTTCCTCGTTTCATATGATATACATTTCCATTATCTTCGACAGTGTTGTTTTATATTTTCTTTGGGAACTAAGCTTTTTAATGACATTGTGGATGAATCGCAGATTGTTACCAACGTTGGCTACGGTAAATAAAAAATAATATTCAATATAATGCGATGTAAAAAGTGTTTCGTTTTCGAAAGGATTACCAAAGTGATGCCATTTGTTGCTTTCCTGCAGAATCAGTAATGTTTCATATAAATAATTTTTAGATATTTATTTCATGGTGTTTAGCGAACACCTAAATTCGTAAGTGCTGGTAGTAATGATTTTATAATTGCTTCGACAGCTAAGGTCATTTCCCACACGGAATCGAACCCGAATGCTTTACCCACATGGCTCCGGACGCTCCATTCGTGAGTGTTGTTAGTTTAGGTTCCACTGTATCTGATCAGTACCCAAACTGGTGAAATACTATCAAGGATATGAATAGTATTTTTACATCTGAAGGAAAAGCTCCGAAGCATGTAGTACTGATAGAAGTTATTTTTTCTGGACAAACACAATTTTTAATTCATCTTACCGATCTTTCATCTTGCAGTTCAACGTACGAACCTGTATCGAATGATGACAATTTTCCTCTTCATACGATTGCTGCAGTATGCTCTCTCTAAGTTACTTCTAGATGATGGAAAAATCCAACTTATCTCTCTGTTGAGATATCTACCACTTCGAAATTATTTACCGTATTTCTGTCTTGTTACGAACTAGAAGTTACTTTTTTTCTTCTTTTCTTGATGACTAGCTAATCAATGAGTTCAAAATGTTCTGTCTCTCGACTGGTATTTCGAGAAGAATAAAATTTTCTTGAACTGTACAAACGCGTTAATTATCGATTCATAACTACTGAATGTGTAAGTACTTATTGACCTTTTAAAGTAGACTTCGCAAGAACGTATGTACAAATACATCAAAAAATGAAAAGAATGATCAGAGAAATAAGTCTCTCAAGAAAATTATGAACTGCGAAGGTCACTTAACACGTTCACTGCGGATACCTCCATTTTCAATGCATTTATCACTCCAACGGTGGAGTGATACGCAGTGAACGTGTTAAATCCTTCGAAGATAAAATGCTGTGTAAAAATTTTCGAGAATATTTTTACACAGCACAGATCCGAATCATCGTCACTCTTTCTCTGATAAAAATGGATAAAATTGCTACATGTAGAGGTAAAAGCAAACGAATTCCGCCCCGAAGAAACGAAGTCTTGTAAGAGATAAAGTAATACTAAACTGTCAATAATTTGCATGTCCAGCAGAAGTTTGGGCCATCTGGCTGTTCGAGCTGTGACACAGCGCAGAGACGAGCGAATTCGTTTCCAAGGACGGTTGGCGCTCATTTTAAAAAGCACACGTTATCGGGCGAAGCGCTTTTATTTACTGCGACATTTTTCCTCCTTATCTCGAATTTTTATTGTGAAGTCTCGTAAAAATACAGTTCTCAGACGCCGTAAACAAACATTTAAATTAAGAAATAGGCGGAACGATTTTGGGAGGTGCCCCGCAACGCCCTCGAAATGATTCCTGGTTATCATCAACATGGTAAATAGTATTTACTATCATATTTTCACTTCTTTAGTATCCTGTTTTCCATATAAAAGGGAGTAGAGAACGGCTGTAGAGAGATTTGACATGGAAGCGTATCAGTGGAATAAAATAAATAAATGAAGTCTATTAAATAAATAGGTAAAATACAAGAAATAAAGCGAATTTGTTGTGAGATATGTCCTCGCTCTAGGACGCCAAGCAAGTTCATTGTCCCCACTCATACTATTACTATCTTTAGAAACTGTAATTATAAGATGAAATACATTCGATAATTTTATTCATTTATCCGAGATATGTTTTTTAATAAATTTTATTGGTCTTATACAGGGGCGCAGCCAGGATATATTTATAGGAGGAGTTAGAAATAGTCAAGAGAACGAAAATATACCTATCTTACTGGGGCCGGTATAATCATGCACGCAGCATCTTACGAGAGATGTTAAAAGAATTCCCTTCGAAAGAATTAAATGGATAGAAAACGAGATTTATTCTGTTATGAAACAAGTTAATTGATGTGTCCGAGATTGGGGAGCTAGATTGTGAATTCTTTCTTAAGGAATTTAACCCTATTTTTTGGGGGGTTAACCCCGAACCCCCAATTCGCTTCGCTACAGATCTCATCAAATGAATATCCATCACTGGTTACCTCTGGGACTTAGGCCAGTATGTGATTCTGGTATCGTAACAATAACAGCACTAATAACAAAAATACAATAATTTTATAATATGGCAATTTATAAATATAATTCAACAATATAATAACGGTGTAAGAATACAATATGGAATATTATCATAAAAATAAGTACTATTACAGCATTGAACTCTCTCTTATTCAGGTGTGAACTTCTTTGTTAGATGTTGTGTGATAATACGGTGACCATCTGACGGTGAACTCTCCCCTTTAGCACTAATGGGGCACTATCCAATCTGATTCTTTCGACCTTCGCTCCAGAATCGACCACCACCTTTCACTTTTCTTCGGATCGATTAACTTTTATTTTCCAAAGCGATTTCTTCGGGGAATAAAAGAAGACTCCTTGAAAAGGTTTAGTTCTCCCGTTTCACGGAGATTCCATTCGGCGGAAGACATAAGTCACCGCTTCCGTTTCCTTCCGCGCAATTCGCAGGAAAATCCGCATCCGATGGGAGAACGTCACCGTCTCGGCCACTTCGGACCTAAGTCGTTATCTCCTGTTTTCCCGCCGTCCTAGAAAAAAGTTACGGGCGAGGAGAAGGAAACCTGCGGGGTTAAAATGTTGCAGTTCGACACGAAGCTATTAGGCCTCGGTCTCTGTGAAAGTTCTCTCTAAAAGTTGGGAGATTTAAAGCTGGAAGATTTAAAGTGCGAAAGTCTGTCTGCGGAAGCTTACGGCTATGCTTCCCAACCTTTTTTCTCTGCGGCATACTTACGCATTCTAACTCGGAGTTAGCGGCACCCTAAACCATACGTTTGCTAGTTTCCGAAATATTTCAAATGGATGAAGAAGAGAATATTATGCCTAAAATGGAAGTCATTGATACTTACACAACTAAACAAAATAAAATGATAAAACTTCTCGTATAATTAAATGATAATTAGCGTAATCTTATTTCACGTATCATTAAGTGATATTTAATGTTTATAATAATAATAAAACGACTTTATTTCAAGGCAGATTGAGACTAGTTAGTCCCTTCGTACATCAACCTATGTCGTAGAAATATTTAAAGGAAGAGCTTTTGGAAGTAAAACAAAAGAAAAAGCAATAAAAGAAGGAAATATTGTAGGGGTTTGAAAAAACCAGTCTGCACGTAGTAAAAAATAAACCTCTGCAGGAAAACACCCACGAAAGGGTGGGCCCTAAAAACCTGCAAAATCTAGTGTCAGTAGCAATTAAAATTTAAAAAGAAAGAAGGGGAAGGTGAAAATAAGAAAAAAGGAAAGTGTCAGAAACAAACAAAAAAAATGGAAAATATAATTGGACTCATAATAAAAATACAGTTATGGATAGATTATGAATTTGAAGTACAAGAAATAAGTTGTAGAACCTGGTAAAATATCTGAAATTAAACTAGGAAAGAAAAAAAATACCGAACAACAAAAAATATTTAAATAATAACAAAAGCAATGGGAAAAATACTGTAAATAGATATTTAAATTTTACCAATAGTTACGTCAATTTAACAATCAAAAAGAATTTTATTATTATTGAATTATATATGAAAGAATTACATCAACAGTCATAAAGAAGCATTTATGTAAAATAAGAAGAGAATAGAACTCATAGATGTACCGTGCCTTACCAAAAACGAAAGGAAGAAGGAAACAGTCGCGGAATAAAATATATCGGTTTTTTAATAAATAATTCCAATTTTAGGCAAGTTATGCAAAATAAAAAAACCATGTGCCAAATTTTGAATTGTGTATCACCTTTGGACAGGGGTGGCGAACTTCTGGCAGGCGTCTCTAAAGGTGCACAAGATAAAAATTTTTGGCACGCGAAACTCTCACGGTAATATCTTTTTATGTAATAAATGTGATTTTTGTTCTTTAGTGATGATATTTAACGATTCTTTGCGTCAAATACAACATTAATCACATTTTTGTAACAATAAATAGATAATATCATCATGATATTCTATGGTTTGGCACCACATTGACACGCAAGTCCTTAATCTTAATAAAATATGACACTTTTGTCACTTAAAGTTTCGCTGTCACTGCCGTAGGATATTTCCCGGCACACCGGTTGGAAAGAACTGGATCACAGTACTTGTCCCGTGGACGAATACTGGTTCAGAAGATTCCATATCCGAAGGGTTCCGGGCGAGGGTATGGGTTGCTATTTTAAGGCATTCCTCAATATCTTCAAAGCCTCAATTTTCCCTCAGGGTGCACCTTCCAAAACTGCCTTCCCATATGCACTGCGCATCGGAGCCTTTGCAGGTGTTCTACTTTCTGTTTTAGGGTACCTAAAGCTTCGCTCTTGCATCACTAAGCGAAATATTTATTGTGCATTTATCTATGTCCGTTTTCTGCGGAGTAAGACTGAAACATAAGGATTCCTATAACGATCGGTTAGCAAAAACGTTGATAAGTTCGATGAAGAATCGCTATGGAGACATATGTAATAACTTTGTCAATAAATATTTTTTTATTGTAAAATCTACCAGGCGTAACAAAAGACCTCGTTTTGATATGTCTGTCATCCTGAAAGACACACCGCATCAAGACTTCGACAACTTAAGGTTCACCAAGTGTGAATCATGACATTCTTCACGAATACCCGACTCCGCTTAAACAATTCGCAAACCTCGTAGAGCGCCGAATCAGGTAGATGTACTGTCCAAGCCTGTAACGGAAATAACGAGGTTAGATGTAAGATTCGAGGATCTCAAAGGTAAGATTTAGGAAGAGGTTTCGTAGTCTCCATCTCGTCCGAATAAAGTCGCATTATTATTATTATTATTAATATAGAGTATCTCACCGCGGATGTAAGGATTTAGGGAAGAGAGAAAGGGCAATGGAAGATGAGAGAAGACTTATCTGGGAGGATTGAGGAATCACGAGAAAGTGATACGTGAGATAGGGCTGAAAATATTAAGGATTGGGAAAATAGAAGGGATGAAAACGAAGTGGAAAGAAGAAATGAAGGGGTGGAGGGAGGGATACTGGAGGAGTGGGGTAAGGGCGTAATTTGTCTTCGTTTAGCTCGTTTGTTTGGCGTGCTACGGCCTGTGCAGCGACTTCCATCGCAAGCTTCATTTCGGGATATAAAAGAATGTATGATTGGGGTCGGCGACCTTGGCGAAAAATAATTGGCGACTCGAGAGCGGTCAAAAGGTCCGTTCCGTCATCTGGGTGCGAACTCGCGACCTCTTGTCACACATACGGGTAGAGAGGGAGTGGGAGTCTCTCTCCAGCAACAATGAGAGGTTCTTTAATAAAGGGTGCCTAAGAGAGCCCTCATGCGTCCACTACTCCTTTACGGAGTTCACAAGTAACGTTTCTTTCCCGCACCGAAACGTTAAGAATTCCATTTTTTGTTTGGTGGTCGGGCGTTATATTGCGGAGCTCTATACAATTTTTTTGTTGATAGGCGTGAAAAAAGGATCGCAATTCACACCTTCGTTCCGTAAAGAAGGCCTCTAAATTGAATAAGTCAAAATAACTCCCTATTTATGTAATTTATTCCCATGACGT
Source organism: Ladona fulva (assembly GCA_000376725.2). Classification (NCBI taxonomy): domain Eukaryota; kingdom Metazoa; phylum Arthropoda; class Insecta; order Odonata; family Libellulidae; genus Ladona; species Ladona fulva. The sequence goes on along the minus strand of KZ312450.1, from coordinate 1,951,770 downwards.
AGTTTTAACGTATAAGACGAAAGCTGTGATATTCTGATAAAATTGATGACATTTTATTATTCAAGGTGATTGATTTTGTCGGATTTCAGGAGAACTGAGATACCAAATTTATACTCATATCACTGAATTCTATTCTGAATTCATATCGATTTCACTGAAATATTGAAAGATCGATTTTTTGAATAATTTTTGACTCGCTTTTATGACAGAATACAACTTTTACTGCTTCCTCATTATTGCGTCTTGTTTGCCTTAAACTGAATTTTAACCGACTTGTACTAGTTTCTTTTTCTCTGATTATTCTCTAGATCTAATCAGCGCATTATCATCAAATAATCATAATATCGGTTATGTCTTCCAAGAGTGTATCATCCCGAATTTTATTTAGAATTTTAATCTAAGCTTTCCTGTTAACATTAGGATAGTGCTGAACGATTTTTCATAGCAATTCTTCAAAAAGTGCATAAAACATTTTGTCTATTTTCTACTTTACAAATACTGTCTATGGTCTGCAAAGTCACATAGACTGAAGCATGGCATGGAGTGGATGTAAAGAGGTTTAAGTAACATTAATGTCGGATTTTCCATAGCTCCTCCATGCTTCGTTCACGAGAAGTTCACGTTTATTTCGTGAGAGAGTACCGAATATTGAATTGTTCGTGAAGTAAAACTTAAGATACTTCACAGAGTGTAGAATTGGTAAGTTTCTTCTTTGAAGTCTGTAAGAATTCAACATAATAAGAATATCAAACATATGAATAATTATCTTCTGATAGCAAAGTTATTGCAGCTTAAAGTTGAAGTTGCCTTATAAGGTTCTAATATCTAAGACATCTAAGGAGGAGAAAATCGAATGGCATTAATGGCTATGGAAATTGAACTCTTCAAACGTACAAACATCAGGGATAATGATTTTCTCTTGTTAACTCAATTGATACTATATAGTATGGTTATCAATAATTATACTATATAGTATGGTTATCAATAATTATACTATATAGTATGGTTTCAAGGTTATGCTGTATAGCATAACCTTGAAATAAGCTTGAAAGTCAAGAAATATTTGTGCAGCTTACTGAAATTGCCTTCTTCTTGCGATTAACCGTAAGTAAAGATTGGAATGCAAGGTCTGGGTTATGTTTCAAATTTATTTAGCGTTTCTGAACAGTTTTCCTAGATGTAATCACCATTTTTTATATATTTATTAATGAATTACTTCGCTCGTAATTGGGTATTTTCCTGTTTACGCTAAATAAGTTAATATTATTATAATTCCGAAAACTTCTCGTCGTTTGGAGATATCAGTATCTGTCGTCGCTGTGTTGGGTTTTCACAGCTTTCCTGCTCTGCCCCGCTTCGACCCGACCCCGGGCTCTCTGAGGGAACGCGGAAAAAAAGTCCGCCAAGTGAAGGGTCTTTTTACCTCACGCCTTGACACGTGCTCCTCGACAATTTCGTTTTTCGCTTACTCTCCGCCACCGTCGACTTCCCGTTCGTGAGAGAGTAATGAGTTTCTCGACTCATTCTTCCTTCTCCTTATTATATTTGAGATTGGACCAGAGAGGGTCAAGTCGAGAGTGAGTGTTTGAAACGAAAGGAAATTGGAAGGGTTGAGAGCTCAGGGTTAATCGTATCCCTTCTCTGTATCCTTTCCCCTCTTCAAACAAAGCGGAATCCTCTCCTTGGAATGGTACGTAAATCCAGCCGTAGCCCGAGAAACAATGACGCGACCCAGTGGGGTATTGTATCCGATGGCGGCCGCTATTCCTCCTCGGGAAACTTTGAATTTAAATGGTCTTTTTGCGAAAGAATTTCAATGCGTCAGCCTCTCTTTTCCCCACCAGAAGGAAATCTCTCCCGAATTAAACATCTTTTCGTGTTAGGTATATTTCGATACATTAATTCTGCCGCATTGAGACCTAAAATGAGTTCTCACAGGTCTTAAAGTCAGCGAGCTCGGCCGATGGTATATTCGTAAAAATTGGGCCCGAGGACTCAATTTTGTGACTTGTATTCCTTTCCAAAGTGCGGTGGCTCACGGTGCCGACTTAATTAAGAGGTCGGGGTAGAAATTGAAGTTCGTCGTAGGCTGTGAAGGAAACGTTTTATTTTGGGAATACCCGAAGGAGAAGGAAGTTCAGTCGCTTTGATTTTGAAACGATTGTTCTTTTTCTAGTTTCTTTTTTGGCTCCTCGCTTCGAATTCGCTAAGTTTTCATAGCGCCGTTTTCTATATAATTTGTATCACAATCGTTTATTAATATCCTGAAGATTCGTTGGTTGGAGCTAATACATGTATATTAATTAGTTAATTATTATTGCAGTTACTTCATAGGTAGATGTTAATGGGTGTGGATTTGAAGAGAACAGAATGATTTGAATTTATCTGCATGAAATATCTAACCAAACACAGCTTTCATGGGTTTGTATGCACACACCTTAATGTGCAAAGTTTAACACCTTATCCTTTTCCTTGTTCAAATCACTGTTTGCTGATTTCAGACTCAATGCTAATCATATATTGTGGAATATGTTAAAATTCAATCCATAAATATCGAAAATAAAGTCACATTAGAATCAATATTCTGAATATATTATATATGATGACCGTCAAGGAGCACACCGTGAGAACACACGGTCCTAGCAGTTGATTCTACGAAACAGCACATTGTTTACTTGAAAGGTTTCTGTTGGTTTGATGGATGGGAGAAAGATATTGAAAGATTTCCGCCTTTGTCGTATGTATTTTCAAAGTTCAGACAATCGTTTTCAAATAAATAAACCTACTCCGGAGGTTCGATAAAATTTTTAAACTACGAAAACTCCGTATATTTAGTTTCCGTACTTAAAGAAATATATTTATACATTTTGTGAACAGATAAAAAGGCAATCACCAGTAGCGTTGCTAATAGATTCCATTTTTCTGCTCGAAATGGGCAGAATGGGAGGGACAACGGAAATGTTTATTCTTCGAAAACTTTTCAAACTTGTAAAAGTCAACCGTTCGCATGGGCAGCTGCAATTGTACTTTACGTACCATCTGCTCAACAATGGAATACAGCGAAATTTTTCGCCATAATTTGAGCGAAAATTCTTTCTGCAGGAGACGAGTTCTGCTCGTACCCAGTTGCGATAAAACTTGAAATATGTCCCCGGTCTAGTGGTTAAAAATAACTTCCATCGATCACGCCCACAGACATGGTAAGAATTCGAGTCGTCGCTACTTACGACGAGCTGATGTCTACCGGTTCTCGTCTTATTACATAAAAGTGTGTTTGCGAGCCTATGCCTAACGAGAGCACAATGAAACGGGCGTGTGCATCGGTCTATGGTTGGTATAATGCGGAAAGGAAAACACGCCATCAAGGGGAATACAATTCAGGGCCCTGAAAACACAAAGGTCTTTTGCACTATGAATAATGGAACGGATTCATTCCGATGGGCAATTCCTCGCCGGAGACTGCGTTTCCTCACTCGTAATCGCTTGTTTAAGGATTTTCTTATGCGTCGCTTAGTGTGTTATTTTCGTCTTAGCGATTCGTGCGACGCGGGTACCTACGTGCAATTAATGCTTGAAAGATTGAGAGTGCACGAATAGAATCGTGATGCAGTTTTGGCGCTGTAAGAAGTTAGAAAAGGCATCAAAATGTGCTGCTGTGTGCCCAAGCGGTTAAGGATCGCCTCAAGTTTATGGAAAATTTCTTGTCTATAATTGAGTGTTTTCTGAAGTTGAAATTTGTATGCAATTTAAAATTATTAAAATAAATAGATGTGTATACATACATTTCATAGCTTCATTAGTTGAATTCGATGTTGCATGTTTGTTACAGTAAATACGAATATTTGCAAAAATCAAGCAGTGAATCGATTTTGTTGTCAAAATATCTTTCAAATTCATTATCAAAGACTAAATGGCTATTATTTCCGAAACCATGGCAGCCGTAACCAAATGTAGGATATTGGCAGTGTATCAATTACAGAAGGTAATGTTAACTCATCTGTAGTTTTTCAGTGCTCTGAAAACTATATTCTCAACACTTACTTCTACTCTTTTGTCTTTTAACTCGTTCCATCGCTGCTTCTGCGTAAACAAAGCAGGTATATTTGGCACAGGGATAGGAAGAATGTCAATTTTATATTTAACCAGTCCATCTGGTTCTCGCTTTTAACTTGACCTTTCTTTTCCCCTAAACGACTATATATTCAAACGAAATATTTGGCTTCGTTATTTATAATTTTTATGTATATTTGCTACTAAAAAATCTCCGTAGAATGTTTGATGGAAAAAAGGTGCGTTCGAAACAAAAAGAGACTAATAAATCACCCTATTACAATAATTAATCATAGTTGATTCGTACGAGCGGGATTTGGTGGAATGGCATATTACGAAAACTTTTTTAACAAGTAATGCGATGTACCTTTTAAATGTAACCCGATGATAGTGTGACCCAACACCGAAACCATGGTCGTTTTTATTAATCGCCTGTGGACAGTGTATTGTATAACTGAAAATAAGTTTTGACGAATTAATTACTCATTGGTTGTTTTGTGTCCTTGATGAAGGTATTTTTGAAGACTCATTATTCTTTTCTTTATAAAAAGTAGTTCCGTTGTTTCATGCTACGAAGCGTCAATAAATAGAGGGCGAAAGGCGCAAAACTTCGGGTTAGTTCCATTGATGAAAGTTCTGGTTTCAAAACCCTCTGGAGAAGAAACCTATTATGAGGGACTACGGCGATTTCCTGGGCTTCCTCTCTCCTCTCTATACAGCGGAAAGGGCCGGAGGCCAAAATTTTTAATCAAATAAAAAAATACATAGTCTCTGGTCCTCATAATGGATGCCCACGTCGATATCGCTCGATAAAGATATTAGAGGGGCTATTTGATGGCATACAAATCGCCGCTCTCTTTGTCCAACGCCTTTGAAGAGATTTTTAGCGCGATGAATTCCATTCTAGACGTTGAAGGGGTGAAATGGAGTCATAAAGGATGACGAGACATTTGTTTAGAGCGCTCTTCTGTTTATCGCAGTCGACCATCAATATTTGCCGTCGCATGTGAAGTTTCAATCAACTTCTCCCTTAAAATTTACGGATGAAAGAGCGCTCATCCGAAGCGTCTATCGATTGCAATAAAAGCGAAGTAATTCCTTAATGCGGATGTATGTGAACGCCGTGGATATTTCTGTCGAGCCAAAGGAGGCTTTGAAGAGTTCGATATCCTTCCGGGTTTCTTTTTAGGTAACTCTATTCCTTTGCCCAAATCGAATGCATTAAAATATATGATTACAAGTAGAATTTACTATGCAACTCTTGGCTGGAAATCCAATATAAACCCTTGATATTGAAAACACTTGACCATTAAATCGACTGTTAAGACATTCATTACAAAAAGAGTATCGTAATGAGGTCTATTGCATAATGTTTACCTGCTTGTCTTACAAAACAGGTGGGATAAGTTATGGCAAAGTCTCAAGACTTGCTTGTTATTTAAATTCCATTAAGGATATACAGGAAAGGGGTAAATCATAGTAAAAAGTTAGAATATATAAATAAAAAATATAGAAGATATTACAGTAAAAAGTATAAAGAAGAAAAATTTTGTTGTACTCAATTACTAACTTGATTACCAGAGTTCAGTCAAAATAACCGTTGAAAATATTTTTAATTTCTTTTGCTAGAAAAAATTAATTAACGAATCTGTTGAGGAAATGCCTGCCTACTCCTAGCATGAACCCTTGATGACAAAGAAAAGCGAGCCTTTTAAAATTCCCACATTCATTTTCATTAAAATGAAAGGTAATATAATACAAAAGATTTTTAATTCTGAGCTAATGCCTCACACGAAGAGTTTTCGCTTACGCGCCACCTGCGATCTATCTACATATCGACGTTTTTCCAAACGAATTTTTTTTTTCTTTAACCACGATTTAAACCTTAACAATTCCCTTCGAATATAGCTTTGAATTTTTGAAATAGTAGTAGTATAAGAGTCATGTTAAGGACCAAATAATATTGTGTCAACATTTGGGATGATAGGGAGACATAAGTAATCTGACGAGGAAAAATATCTTGAGTATGCATCTTAAATATGTTGTTGCTAGATGAAAGAAGAAATAAAAACGACTTGTACACGGTACCACAGGATTTAATAGTTGACGACCTAGGTTTCAGCGCATCGCGCCATCTTCAGGTACGCGATGCGCTGAAACCTAGGTCGTCGACTATTAAATCCTGTGGTACCGTGTACAAGTCGTTTTTATTTCTTCTTTCATCATGAAAAGCTACCACAAAGTCGAGGCCGAAACAGTGGATTTTATGTTGTGTCTAATTGATTCCTAGGGAAATATTTCTCTAGCGTCCACTTACCGTCTAGTCTTTGAGTTCCGTGATACATTGTCAGAAACATTTTTCACTTAATTTTCAAGATGTCGTGATTCTTTGAGTTCCCCACAATTTCGATGAAAATCTCAGTCCATTTAGTTTCAGGCATTCCCCAACAAAATTTAAGGAATACTTCAAAGCGTTGTGGGGAAACCAATGGAGGCACAGGAATATTCAACGCGCGATTCCCTTTCGTTTGCGTCTCGGAAAAGCTCACACGAGTGCAGTACCTCATGTCGACACAAGGACAAGTATTCGTAAAAAGAATTGAAAAAGACACGCCCTTAATTAATCATCGTTAGAGGCGCGCAATCGTCCGCAGCGACCGACCCATCCCACTGCAATACGCGTGCAGCGAATTGCTCGCTCGTGAAATTAACGACGCCCCTCCTCAGTAACGCAGACGCACGCATAAGCGTCTTTAATCCCATCGTCCGAGAAGCCACCCATTTCGTCTCCCCCGGAAACACTCAGTCTCGGCTGCAATTCGCAAAAAAACCCTTTCCTTTAAAAACCCCTGCATTCGCAACTGCACTTTAGTCGCGCTCATTCATCCCCTCCCGCATGTGCAGCAGGCTTCGCAGCTATTGTCTTTGGAGGGTTCCCTTTTGGATGGAAAGGGTCTCTGGGTGTAGAAGGGGTGACAGAGGCGTCCCCTGTTTACTGCAGGGGTGGTTTATGTCGCTGGTGAGGCAGGAGTCGGAGGTTGTTACGTGTTGGGAAGGAATATTGGGTCTGGAGAACCCATTACCGACATCGTTATCCTCAGAATGACATTGGTTTCGCTCTTTCCGTCTTTCCACGGCTTCACCCTTCCCTCTTCTCGCCTCTTTTCTCTGATACACCGCGTCTCTGCTGGCGCCAGCAGCCGGTATTAATCTTTCCCTAATCGAATCAAGAACCCACATCCATCCTTCTCATACCTACACTTCTCGTGCATGAATCCATTCAAGTAGCAAGGAAGCTGATGCAAATGCGCGCTGCGAATGGAGCAGGAAGTTACCTTTCACTTTCTCGCGGATGAGATTCGTGTCGTGAACTTTCACCTCGAAGTTGGAAGATATTTTTAACTTCCTGTTAAAAACTGGTTCTGGGGATTAACAATGAGGATTCATGTAATACGCGGAAGGCCATTTAACGTCTTCAACATGATCTGGACATTTCAGAGTAAATCTAGAATTGTAATATTCGATACCTTCAAAAATTCTGTTTTATTATGAGTTTTTTAAACAAAATTCTTATTCTTGAGCTTTGATAGAATGCAGTTTTAAAGCTTCATTATTTTTAAATTTAAATAATCTCATTTTTTCACCATATTCCTTAATTTCCCCGAGAAAACTAACAATATATTTAGGAAAAGATGACGTCGTGTTTATTCACAAAGAAAGCAGCTCCTATAATTTTGAATCACACTCAGAAGTAAGGATATTTTCTTTCCTCACTGCACTGTCATGCTTCATTGAGGCTGTCTCCAGCCTTTATTGGTCTTTCTTTAGATTGCCATTGAAGACGGTAATCACCACCGCAGACTCCCTACATGCCGCAATGAGTTGCAGCGCGCCGCAATTGCATTGCAGTAACCTTTTCTCAATTGATACAATGCCTCTTCTTAATTGGTAATTCCGCAAAGCATGTGGTAGTAATTCTTATAGATCGCATCACCCTTAACCAAATATTATGGTGTGTATGTTTGTATGGATGATGCTTCAAAAAGAACTGCAACTTCGTAATTTTATATACATTTATTCTATATCAGTTATAAAAGTCACATACAACCTTTATGACTATGGGTTAAAATTTTTCAATAACTATCCTCCTTTGATTATCTATGCTAATTCAGCTGAAGGACCACTTTCTATTTTGCCTTTCTTCGCTTACTTTCAGTGATCTAAAACCAATCTATAGCTCTCATTGGGAAATCGTTTCTTTATCTGTAATCAGATATTTAATAAAATGTCACGAGTCATAGAATTAATCGAAACGTAATTCGTCATACACAATATATGCTATTTTTATCCATGTTTCGAAAATGTAACTTTTGAGACGTAAATTCATGTTTTCATAGAATATAAGTTTATCATTATCTTCGAAGAAAGCTTCGCGTAAACTTGCTTCGGCTATACAATAGATAGGTACTTGATTTAAGACCTCGCTATCCTTTTAAAACCTCAAGGGGTGCCAATTGCTACATCTTTATAGTAAATGAAGCAAAATTGTACTTTCCGCAAAACTTAAACTACTTGCAATACTGGTGGAAACGATGAATGAAACTATAATATTTATAAATGTATAACCGTGGTCTCTTAAATACATACCGCGTTTCGTATTGCAATCAAAATTGATAAGTAGACGCGAACATGAATGGACGTGGCACTGTTTATATCATCCCCTCAAAAAGTCCCCTGCTTTGATTTAGGATTTTGATCCGTTGATTTGAAACCATGTTAACACTGTCGACACCAAAGTAATTGGCGTATAAAAATCGCCGTCAAACCGCTGGAAAAGTGGCCCCTTTAAGAATCAATCGATTATCGGATGAACCCTCGATTTCCTTGAAGGTCTGACAAGTGAATCTCTGAAAAGGAGACCTAATGCCCTTAGTGTTTCCGAGGCCTTCAAGGAATGGAAAAGGAAGATACGAAGGTCAACGACGTTCATTCAGAAGATTCCCCCATCTGGTCCACCGGAAGTAATGCCGATATCTCGGCTGGCCAATCATCCCTCCTCCGCCCACTCCTTTTTTCTTCCCGGCATTCCCTCTCGCCTTCGCCGACACATCTTCCGTCTGACTCTTGAAACGTACCCGTTGAATATCACAGCATGAATGCCAATGCTCTATCCGCGCCCAATGGGATTTTCTTTGGGGTTCGATAATGCCTTGGTTCCTCGCGCTTTTTTAATATAAACGCGAAAGGAAGCAAGGTTACTTAAGATGAGAAAGAATGTTTCAAATTTCAGAGGTAGATGAGGGATAGGAAATATTAGAGGAAAATAATTGATTAAATCTTAATGAATATCCTGTGGAAGCTAATATTTTGGATTGATTGTCGGATTCTGCAGGATATTCTCGTAATGCGAAACTATGCTAGGGAATACGTAGGGTAGTCATCTTAAGAAATCGAGAAAGAGAAGAAAGGAGAAAATATCATCATCTACATCTAAATTCAACTTAGATACGTATTCCACCAACAATTATATTTTGTGGATGAAGGGGACTTGCTTGCAAGCGATAGATGCCTTTTTATGATGTGTTTTAAATTCTTAAAACACCAGTGTAGACACATTGCCGCTCTAATGCGAAAGCTTTTTGGTAGCCATCCATCAAAAACATTCACTTGCAACGATATATGATCGAGTTCGTCTTCTTTGTCGAATTTCTTTCCTCGCAGTTACGATTTGTTATTTTTCATGGAGAGGTCACCTTGAAACGATGAAAAATTCGTCAATTCTAATTTACACTGCAAAATAGGGGTTTTTGTTTCTTTTTCTGAATAGTACTTAATTAATCGTTTATGAAACCTCTACCTATCGTAGTTAACTCGCAAATGAAAATAATTCCTCTATTCGTATCAGTATTACCGCTTTCAGTCAGAAAGGAATGTGAGATCAGATAATTTTGTGTGGGAAATTTTGTTACGGGAGTTGCAGCGTAATTTTTACGAGTGGCTCGTAAAATTATATCTATTTTTAAAGAATGAGTAACGTCTTTATTAAGGCTTGTTCACTGCTAATGCTTTCTTTATTCCCCCATAAAAAATCCGAATTGATTAAAATATGAATGTTTACGGTCTTCTTTCAGGCGTTTCCTTAATATTTGGAATGTAAGCAAAGGAATTGGAATGTAATCTTCATTAACGGCTTTTTGCAAATAATGTCTTAAGTACGTAGCAAGAGATTCATAAGAGACGAAATAAAAAAATAATCTTGTATATATTCCTTTGCTAACAGCTCTGAGTATAAAAATTTCATTGCTTCGTATGCAATGAGTATATTATATAGAGTAAAACTCAGTTCATGAGTTGGGAGGTCTAATCATCTCCTTTAATCTACTTTAAAGTTAATTTATTTTTATTCGACATTGATTATACTTTTACAATACAGCGTCTCATCGTAATATTTCATAATGATTATATTTTATTTTCATTACATTTCTTCAAAAGCTATTTAAGATCAGTTCTTTGTTTCGAATAGTATGTTTTCTTTGGGAAATGTTCCAATGTCGAGAAAAGGAAGAGGGTTATACGTTTTATAGAAGTGACATTGGATACCAATCATAATATCGCTAAGGTTATTGCACCAATAGGAATTCATCCTGCGCTTCTCCATATACTTCTCTCGATTCGAACGTCAGCAATTTCTATTACGTCATAGTGTGCGTAGATATGGTCATCGCTCTCTTCCTCCGATCCTTTTACAATCCCTTTATCTCCTCAGCTCTTGAGAGTTGATATCGTGGACCCTTATCGATCAAGGCATAAAAGGGTTGGAAACTTTGGCGTGGTTGGAATGTGCGCGGGAATGCATCGATTTTTTCCGCACCCTTAAAGGTTCCTTTTCCTTTTGTAGACGCTCGTTCGAAGAATGGCGAACCCCTATTTTCTCGGATGGTATTCATATACATGCTTAATCTCCTGCTTCCATCTATCCCACCATGAGGACGCTTTCAGCAAGGAAGTTCAACCAACGGATTCTGCGACAAGATCAATCAAGTATTCATTTACCATAAGTGTTATGACGACAATGACTCTTTTTCGAGTTTATCAGACGGATACATGGCGGGACTGTCACGCGGTATTTATCTATAAATGTTAAACGGCAATTATTTAAGGCGTCCCTTCCTGCTGATTCCTAGAAATATAAGTTGTTTCGCGCAGGAGTAATGAGATACTGTTCATTTTTATCTTGCTTTCGTGATTTTTCCTTTCCGTTTGTTAAAATGAGCCTTTTATGGAAACACGAGGAAAACTTAAAGAAATTTTCAGAGTGATAGAGTTTATGAAAGATAATTATATAGGAAAGAGGAAGTGAATCGGATGCCTTTTGGGTTTCCTAATAATTTTCGTATATATACAAGCGGTAGTCTCTCATAAGTGCTAATGGATGTTGCGCTGATTTCGGTTGCCACTGTTAATATATAAATGGTGTACAAACTCATTTGTCAGGATACTGGGGTTTTGCGTTTCTGCATTCATATTTCGATGGAATATTTTTCATTTTTCTTTTGGTGCAGAAAAGAGACAAATTTATCCTCCAGTTTCTTTAATCTCAGTCTTGTTCACGACGGTCAGACGATTAAAGCTGCTGAGGAATGAGTAATGCTATATTATGGCATTCATCTAGGCCGTTTCTTATTGAATACAATGAAAAGTTTTATTTTTTGGGCCACTATGCTGCACTTACGAGGAATTTGCCCACTTACAGCATTCTGGCTCAGTGAGGGATACCTCACTCCTCATCCTGGCTTGTAACCCACTTTTCCTCTCCTAAGATATTTATAGCTAACGTTGGAGCGGTTGAGGATCCAAACAGCTGTTTACATTTATGACTAAAGACCACTTACAAAAACAAAAAATACTGATTTTGTTTCCAGTCTTAACTTTTCGTTTTTTTATTTTTCTGCTTGAGTTAATGTTTAGAGTTCTATTTAGCACTACTAATTTCTGAAACCCTCTTTAGGTTATGATGATATATTTCATGATTTCCTGTAAATTTAAAAATTATTATCTCGACTTCAATTCTTGTTTTAATTAGCTCGAAGTTTATTCGATGTCTATGATTCTATAAGTCATTAAGAAGAATATGGAATAGCGCGCTTTTTAAGCAAAATATTAAATGGGAACCGGTATGACAAGCTTGACGTAATAAACAAAGAAAATACTCTATAGTAAAATATAGATTTCTGTAGTGTTTTTCATGGATTTCTAAAGCATCACAGTGACATCTGTGAAACGGATAACTTATAATTTTAGCATTTGAAAGTCATCTGAGGGTGATTTATCGAAATGAGAATTTTAATGCCTTTGTAACTTTTTGATTTAGAATTCGCGGTAGAAACAGCAGCACTCTGCTCAGTCCGCGTGTACTGATGGCACTTCCTCTAGCATCCATTAAGGCGTCTCGATGCCGTTATGTTTGATTGCTAATGCGTACAAATCCCTAATGAAACATCCGCTTTTCACAATATCCAATGCAAGGCGATTTCTGCGAGCGTCTGAATCGGATTAAAAACATTAGGGGCATCCGCCGCTGAGGTTTCAGTCAAAGCGCGTGTCGCAATCGTACACTTCCGCAGTTTCGAAATGTGTTTCTATCATAAACCTTTTATAAAACGGTGATGCCATCGAAAATCTCTCCTTCCAAGTCGTCCGCACTGCTCGGGTAACGAGAGATAGATGACCGCTCATAAAACGGGTCACGTGATCGTCCTCGAATGATTGGAGCCACTTCTTCGTTTTATCAAGGAGAGGTGAGGTCGATCCCATCGGCGATCTCCTTACGAATTACCATCGATTTATTGATGTCTTTCATCTGCGTGTGGTCGGAGAGCAATTTATACGATGTGTGAGGTAGCAGGAAAAATATCCCCGGTATCAAAGAACATTCGCTGAATTTAATAGAATTAATGTGCCAAGTGCATAAGCGCACACGTTGTTTCTTCTGACAACTTGGTAAAGGAAGGATTGCTCGGTAGTCGCTTATCGTGAGCTGATGAATAATTTTAAACTGGCTAATTAACGGTAGCTTTAGAGGCATTTTAGCTAAAATGTGCCAATGCAGATCCCTAAGGTGCTAATAATCTCATCATCAGTGAACTTCCCAAGAAAAGAAGGTTGCGTTCGCAGGGGCTCTATATGAACAGGTGAGATAATCTAATCGATTATTTATTTATATCTATCATTTATACATTAATACTGCTAATCAACTGAAATAAACTGATGCTGACGTACATTTAACTTTTCATCAATAAAAAAGTAGTTTTATAAAATACATCTTTCCCTGCGCATTTTATTCGTAACATTTACTTATTAATGTTTCCAATATTGAACTCGAAAAATTTTTCATTGAGTTTTGTTGATAAGTTTTCATACCTATATTTTTAATTCGATACAAATGGAAACATATATTTCGGCATTCGTCATAGTTAATTTCACCGGCATACCTTGATTTTATTACACTAATATCCTGCTTTAAATACTATCTGAATTAGGTTGACTTTTCTATGGTTCTGTAAGCCATTATTAACACACTAAATATTTTCTAAATTATTCGCCAAAAACTGTTGCCGATCATAAATAGCGGCTTTGAGAATTTTAAATAGAGACACAATGTGAACAATTCGATAATAATCAGAGGTTTAAAGCAATCCATGAACCGTTTCGCCGGCGTTTCGTACCTTTCCTCTAAGACTAAGTTTGAAAACATGGTTAAGGAAACATGTTAACCGTCCTGCTAGGAATCACCCAATTCCTCATTAACCGTCGGTAACACGGCTCTTGGAGCGTTTGAAACGTTTAAATTCATTAACAGCCGTGTTCAGAATTCATTCCCTTACATAAATCCTCATGTTTTCTACTCATCATTTTAATCACAAACTCGCTTTGATTTTCAATGAATTAGCCCTCATGTAGAAGTCGTTTTAACGTGAAAGTGAATTCTCTTGCGCCGTTGGAAGCCGACGAGGATTTGATCGGATGCTGGAAATTGTTGTTATTTCCCGACAGCCACAATGCGATTCCCAGGAGCATAAATGGATGAATTTGAATTCTTTTATCTCGTAGTCAGAAAACTATACAGACAATGAGAAGAAGGAGAAAACTGCTCGTCCTCATAGGGAAAACCGGAGTTTCCAATACGTCGATTGATGTCGTTATAAAAGTCAAGCGCCTTAGAAGTAATAAAATCTCAAACGCTGTTAGTTTTCGTTTTCGAGCGGATTCTTTCATCTCTCGACCTCGACGGCTTTCGAAATCCGACCACTCCTGTGAGAAAAACCTACTGGAGCGTCCTCAAGATTGATGAAGGCCGCTAACAATGGCGGAAGCCGGCTTTTTCCAGAATGGCGCTGGGAGCAATGGATGATCTCGCCGAGGGAAAGAAAATATGCTAAAATAAAAACGTGGGAGGCTGAATTTTTTCCTTTTGTCCTTTTAAGATAGGCCGGCGCAAGTTAGGTGACGTAAGGGAGGAGTTGAATGGGATTCCGAAACGGAGGGAGAGTTAGTAAAATGGGGCCTCTTGGGCTGTTAAATGAAGGAGGTGGAATGCGGCCACGCTATGCAAAGGGGAGTTATTTTGCGCGAAAGGAAAAGGGAACTAAAGGTCCTTTATTTGTGATTCCTTCGTTTTGTTATTCATGAAAAATTTGGGTGGAAATTGCGTCGGATGAGATTTTTAGATCGCCTGCGTATTCTAGCTCGGTTCTCATGAGAAAAATCTGAATTTCGTGGGATCCTTCATCTTCTTCGCCTCTCTAAAAAAAATGAGAGCTTTTTATTAAACATTGCTGTAGGCTTTACTAGAACGAAGGACAAGGTTGATTATTTTCGATTTCAGCATGAAATAAAATTTACGAGGAACATTTCAATAAGTATTGTACTACATTTTGCTTCTAAGGAAATAATCGCTGTTATTGATTTTCCGCATTGATTGTGAAAGTGAAACAATGCATAAGCATTAGTTTGAAAGATTTTCATGCAATGCATTTGACATGGAGCACAGATTTGAATGTGTGTAGATCAAGGTGAGTAAGAGAGTATTCTTTTTCTGTTCATGAAGGAAACAAGCAAACGAAATATTTTATTTATTGTTACCTCTTTCGGTAACATTTTTCTTAGGAATTCATTCAGAATTAAGAAATATATAGCAAGATTTTAAGTCTTGAATTATAGAATTATTAAAATCCACTTTTGTGGCATGAACTTTGTATAAAAACAACTTTTGCATGATAACGTAGAATTTTAATGCTTCACGATCTAGATTATAGACGCCATACTTGGAAAGTCGTGGAAGATTAAAATTCTGTGGTAGCGCGTAACAGTTGTTCTTATTCCTCTCTCATTGCATAAGTACATTTGACAAGTATTATCATCAGTTTCCCTGCTGCTGATGGATGTTATTTGACGCTGAAACGCCAGAATGCAACACATTATACAGAAACACATGAACACTTCTCGTTATTTTTCTCCAATCAACCCCCGCGCCGCAAAACTTGGCCCGAACACACTTGTATGTTATGCGAAGTTTAGTCTGACTAGAAAATTATGGATGTCACCTTTATTTATCCAACTTATCGTCACGAATTTTTTATTATGTGCAATTTTTTCCAAGTTGTTCTGTTATTTTCTGCCCACCTAGCATTTTTTGTGTAGTTTCTTTATTTCAGAAATTTAAGGATCCTTATTTCACAAACAATACTTAACTACACTGCTTGTCCAGAGAATTGACTTTTAGGGAGCAGTGATCAATTAAGACACAATATCCTTGGGTATGAAAATTTTAAAATGGTTGGAGAATTTTTAATGCGTCTTTAAGAAAATCTCCGAACTCCTTGGGACCTTTATCAATTCAAAGTTTAAGAAGAAATGTGTTTCAAAGTGAAAGTCAATCATCTTTGCGGACCAACTCTTTGGTGTTGGAAGCTACGAGAAAGAGTTTTATGGGGAGTCCCAACGTCTTTCAGAGTACCATCTTGAAGATGTCCTTTTCACCAAATATTTGTTTTATGGTGACCCCCGCTGGAGTATTTCCGCTTAACCGCCTCCTAACGAACAAATTCACTCATTCAGTAGTTATTGATGTTATACGCGGCTTTGATGGGTCTCTTTATTGTCTGTAAAAGGATCACCGATGTCATTCGGGGAAAAGTGGCTAGGTTGTTGAAGTGAGGAAAAAGAACATGTAATTACCTTGATTTTTTTCCGGAGTCCTGCAGGGTCTGCTTTCGGGGTGAATTGATTAGCCATAGTTATTGAACTGCGTATTTCATTTGTAAAGGTCAAGAGGGAAGGAGGTCATATGTTAGAAAGGGCCCATTCCCTTTACATTGAGAGTGCTCGTTTGTTTGGAAAGGGTAAGAGTGGAAAAGGGACATTTCAAAAGTAACTTACGAGAGAGGCTGTGAAAAGGAGGCGAGCAGGGTGGTGTTCTCAGAATAACTATTCTCCTAACCGACTTTATTCCACCCTCTCCCCTTGTCCTTGCCCCATCTGACCACCCGCCGCGTGTATTCTTCCTCCCTCTCAACCCTCTCAATCCCATTTCGTTCCCCGCATTCGTAATTCCCATCCTATTCCATCCCTTTCATGACCGCCCGTCTCCTATTATCCATCATTTATCCCCTTGTCAACATCGGCTTTCTCCCCGCCACATTTGCCCCATTTTCTCCCCATTTTACTGCCCATTTCATCTCCCACTCGCCGTTCCATTTTACTCCATTATCCCTACTTTCTTTTCGTCTTTTTCATCTTCCGATAAAATCCTCTTTCCCTCTTCGTTTGTTCATTTCTTTCTTTCTCAATGTCGTCCTCGATGACATTCTCGTGAAAGTTCAACTGTAACGCCTTCAAGACCTGACAATGAAGAGCGCATCCTAGCGAGTGCTTGAGGAAGAGTCATTTAATGGCGGTCGAGTGTGTCAGCAAAGCATGACGTACGGTTTATTCGTGTTCTATTTTCCTCTTAAATTTTTTCTTCCTCGGGAGATAGGGCGTCTTTAAAGAGTTCGGAGTGAGAGTAGAAACGGGAAAAGATAAGAGGTCGGAGGAGAGAATTTTAAGTGGATATCTCGAGGGATGAGTTAGGGTAAAACTAGGGAATGGTTTTATGGAGTGTTTATTTACGAATGTATCTCCGGACGTATTGTATGATTCCTCTTCTTTCGATACAGTAGAAAATAATACTTATATTAGGATTAATTTTTCGTTTGTGTGCAATGGGAAATCTCGAAGACTCAGTGTAGCAGCATCATCTTCTTAAAGACTTGGTAGGCGGTGAATTGTTCCATCGGAAATTGCTTGTTTGTGGCTACAGTAGTTTTATTTATCATAGGGTTGATTCCATTCAGGTAAAATAACGATATTCTGAGGAAAAAAGATTGAGGAAATACAGTTTTTTTTTTAACGCTGAACTATGAATTCCATTTTGGTAGTAAGCAGTTTCTAACAATTTCCATTTTTATGTCTATGAATTTGAGCACAAGCATGAAATTACATGTGTGAAGGCTTTAAATCCAGGAAATTTTCTCCATTAGTAAATATGGCGATAAAAATATAGACGTGCAACTTTGACGAACGGCTCTATTTATTCGCTTTCGTATCTCGTACAGTTTCATAATACGATCAAATTATTTGAATTCTAAGTACCTATAAGCTTTCCACGGTCATTTATGTCGCGGATTATGGAAGATAAGAACGGAGTATGTGTTTCAAATCCGTCGCTAAAAGGTCGTTCACCTATCCCAGGGATCCTGCTCCAATTCAAGAAGACTTTTCCCTGAACTTAAGGGCGCAGCATTTATAGATTCGAACGAAAGCAATCAATCAACCCGCGAAGAAACCCAATCAATTGATTTTATGCGTAAATGTGCGAAGGAAGTGACGATTTTGATTTGATTTCGTTACAACTTGAGAGTCCCCCAGTTTTTGATGGAATTCTTAATCGAATGAAGTCTCCACATCTCGAACAGGAAGTTGTGCAATTGATGTCTTGGATGTGTACCGCGCCAGCTTAAGTGAGGTAGGAGAGAAAATAAGAAACGAGTGAAGGAACTGTGGGGAGATCACCAGTGGGAGTCGGCGACGTCCTTCTTGGAAAGGTCTTGCGAATTTGATTTCCACTCCTCTTATCCTTCACTTCATCGATGCCATTTCAATTCCGACTTTAGAATCAATCTATATGGCTTAAAAAGTCTATTAAAGTTTATAATAATTTCGAATTATGAAATGTTATCATTGTTATTGGAAATACTGCAATTTGGAACCTGCTCAATTTGGCAACCGTATAAATAGTCATAATTATGTCAATTCACAAGCACTAGCAGATGAATTTTTTACCATTATTGTGATATTGCTCTTTTGTTTGTGAAGGATCATATTTTATTGAGAAGTTAATCATATTTATGCAATTGGCACCCTCAGTAAGTTATTTTCATATTATAAGTAAGCAAACTCTTGGTGAGTTATTGCATTATCCATAAATTACCATACATCAGTAAGTTATTTCCATAAATGACCGTACATATATATGATTCAATTTAAATCTATTAGTAGTACCTTCGACTCGCGATACTCTTCCGTTTTAAAATGCGTAAAATAAGCATCAGGTTTGCGGATGTGTTTTTGGCCGATGGGAAGCAGGAAAAGGTTATCTGCCTCTGTTTCTTATTCGCAGTGACTTAATTTGCTAGACTGCGGTTTTATTTGTGTGGCTATGGTTTCTGAATCTGATGAAGAAATTATTTACGCATTTTCCTTTGCCTCGAAGTCTGTTTCGATGCCATATATAGCCCTCTACTCGGAAGAACATCAGTCTAGCTTAGTGCTTCTCATTTTTATCTCAGAATTCCATTTACACCCTCAAAGAAATACTGGGGACCCATAAGATTTTTTTCATGTTGGCAGAATATACTCTATTTTCCTTTATTTGTATCTGGTGAGATTGCTTTTGGAAATTTGGTGGAAAATAACATTCACTATTTCAGCTCAAATTCTAACACTCATTGTCCAACTTCGGTCTTCTTTATACGCCTGTACAAAATGGCTTAGTTGTTTATTCCCCTTGCAATTGAAAGTTATTTTGACAAAGAAGTGCTAAAATGCCAATTCAATAGCGAAAATTAACTTTTGACTCATACTTCTAATTTTTAATCTACCTCTGATTCTGATCAATGATCAATACACCGATTTTAATTTCACAGTATTCTCTTTTATTTGTACTAATAAACATGGTTTCCTCGAATAGGAGACTATCTGGGGAAAATATTATTGAAAAATTTAACCGACTACTCAATTGCTTTAGGTTCAAGTATTTCGAATTATCCCCAATTTAATGGCTGATATGAAAGAATTTGTTAGATTTTATTTATTTCCTCTGTGTTCGCGGTTTTTTTTCACTTCTTCGTAAGTGAGTGTTTTTCCGCAACTTTTTATTTCCGTTAATTTTCAGTTGCTTATTTATTTCTCACGAACCAATGCTTTCTTTGTTTGACGAGCATTGTGTATGTACAACGTAGCAAAATACTAGATGTGATGGAAAAACACCCGGAGCTAACCTCACCGATTAGGGGTAAAATAATTATCATCATTTTCTTTGAGCGATTTAAAGTCAAAAATATGATTAAATGGAGGAGGGATTTTTTACTCTCCGTAATGATGCTCTAACACAAGATCGCGGCCTTATATTTTTTAAGGTTACCGACCTCTCGGCTGGAATGACCACCATAAACTTGTCACCCTGTCTCGCTGGCGACTAAATCACTGCATCTACTTCAGGACGAATCCCCTCGACCTAAAAAATAGCAGATCAGCTTGTCAGCTACGGATTAATGACTTTTAGATACACGAGCATTTACAAGAGTATCGTAGATAGCATTTAACAAGTTAATGAATGAGTTTGATTTCCGAAATATGCGGTCACACTATGGAGACCAAAACATTTACGTATCTTCTCTTTCTTCTACGACTCATCGGGGATGTGATCTAAACGTGTGTTACACGGAGACTCGGAAAATATGTAAAGAAGTATATTCTGAGACTACCTGGTGTCACTCTTGAACCTCTCCTCTTGGGTATAAGCGAGAAATAATGAGAAAGACGTGAGACAGTGGCAAGGAAGGGTGCGAAGGATACTGTATGCACGAAGGAACGAAGAGGGTCCGCTGAGGGGGGGGGGGGTGTTAAATATGATAAATTTCTGAAGAAGAGGCGTAAAAGGAAGGTTGAGGTGAGGGTGTAAACGATGATGAAGTTGGGATAAAGAGGAGACGGGGTGAGGAATGGTGATAGAATAAAAAAGAGGGAGCAGATGGAAAGTTGGGATTGGAGAGAAAAAATACGAGAAGGGAGATGGAGATCGATCCTTAAAGTTAATTTGGAAGAGGAGACACTGTAGAAAAATTGCAGATTATTGTAAATGAAGTAGGGAAATATTTAGTTTAAGTTTTCGCACGTTTTCTAAGTATCAGCTGATACTTTCTAGTATGCGGACGATTTTGATATGCTATCTGAAATGTTAAGTTGGTAGATGACGTAAAGGGTGAAGTAAGCTACCAAGAAACGAAAGAAATTGTGTTGAGTAGGGATTATTTTGGCACATGAACCTATTGAAAGGTAGACAATAGCGTATCCGAAATGCCTGACCCGTATCCGAAATGCGAAACCTTATGAGCTGAAACCAATCACTAGATTTACATTATACCATATTAGTTTGCGTTACAGTTATATCCGATATCATTTGTGCTATAGCAGTAACAACTCTAAGGATCCAATTTTTAAACTTGGTGCCCTTGATTTTTGCTAGCTTATAAAGTAACTACATAAAATAACTAACGGTCTCCTAGGAAAATACCTCTAACCAATGAAACAATTTTTTTATTTTTGGGAGGCAGGGATAAATTTCACGATCTTTGAGGATCAAACGGATGGAAAATTATCTGCAAATTCCAGAGAATCTGTACATGGAATGTTTATGCAGCTGCATTAAGAGCAAAAACAATTAAGTTTATAATTCTCGTGAATGTTTTTGTTATTTCAGCAGCATATAAGTTATAGTTTGGACCTATTCTCTTTCGGAACAGGGCTTCCGCCGAGATTTTCTGTTCCTATTGTAAATCTTTGCTTTTTTATCCAGTTTTTCCTGATATTTCTCCTTCCAAGACTTTTTGTTGTAATGCGCATTGGATTGCCATTAGGCAATGTTGAAGCATTTACCTCAAAGGTTGTCGGATTGAAAATGATTCCTTTCATTTTTCCACCCACTACAATGATAAACAAAACAAATAGGTAGATATCTTGATGTTTGCACCCCATTCCCCACCAGCCGACGGACGTCTTGCATTCGGATGAATGTTGGTGTCGATGTAATGAATGAGTGATGCCATCAACTTAAATGGGAAAGAGCAAATATGGGGGAAATGCGATGGCGAGATTGAAAGCACAGAAAAAAGTCCGTGTCTTTTGCAGAGCAAGTGGTTCGATGCGTCTCCTCCCACGCCTTTTCAAAGCACCCGCCGAGAGGAAGGGTTCGAGTGGAAGGAAGTGGATGAGATGTTTAGGTGGTCCTTTAACTAAAGGGTTGCTTATGGGACTGAAAGGGTGTTTGTGGCGGTGGACGGCGTCGTATCCCACGTTGCCTCTGTTATCCTTCCATTTCCCCCTTAAACGAGGGATAATGCGAAGTGCAAACTGAGATGCGTACATGATGGAGAATTCTTTACAGTTCTTACGGTACAAATCGGAAGAGCTTCATTGAATCGCTAATGCTAAAATACATTTCTGGGAGAGTTTGGAGCAAAATGAGTTGGAATTGCGTGTTTAATTATCTAAAATAAGATAGGTAGATAGTTGTCGAATTTTGCTTTAATTTATTCGCTCGCGCTTTTATGCGTATCGTATTCATAAGCTCTTTTACTTAACAATCGAACGGTATGTTTACTTTCTGCATGCTAATCTTATTACTCACTCAAAAGGCTCTCTCGTTTTTTAAAATAAGTATTGCTTATAAAATCAACTCTATCTGGCTTTACTTCGTGGAAAGACATATGCTTTATATCATCAGTTATTTTTAGTATGAAAAGGAAGTTTATTTTATACTGTATTCAAAGATAATGGAATTTTCAGTCATTGAAGAGTAAATTTTAAAATCCTTTGACTGTAATTTCGTCGACTTGAAGAATTCGAAGTTAAATTAATTTAATGATCGTTATGAAAAGGTATACTGTATGCTTATACCAATAGAGACTTTAAAGACACCACTAATTCATTAATTATCTTGATATCTTGTCGGAATCTGGATTCGTTATCTCTTACCTTTATTTCCCATTTTTAAACTTGTAAAATCATGTATCGATTCAAAAAAGCAACATAGGTAATGCGTTTTGACTCTCCCCTAAGCTTCACAGATATATGAATGTATTAAAAGTATCATGTAGATGGATTTAAAGTTCATGTCGTTTCATTTATGCTCCGGTTGTTCTACATATTTGTGCTTTCCGTTACTCCCATTTTATCTATTTACATTCTATGCCTTAACAAGCTCCAGATCCTTAACTTTGGTCCAGTCTTTTATTTAAAAAATGAGTGAATATTTTCTTGGTTTGCGTACTTAATTTTCCTCTGAATTACTTTTGATGATTACGAATCACTTGCAGAGGAAGAATAAAGGTTTAATTTTGCGAGATAAATTGTCTAGAACTTACTCCATTCTCCAAACCCTTCACCTAAATGAGAATTTTCTCGTATTTTCATTTTAGATACTCAATATCAGCCGAAGTTTCTCCCTCTCTCGCCAAACACGGGCTTCGATGCCATTTGAAATTAGATAGATGATTTTAGCGTAGGAACCTATTTGCATAGGGCGGTGAAGGTAATGGATTTCGAAGTAGATTCTCCGAGTAGAGGGTCCGTGAATCCTCGTGAAGTTTTGGGTGGTATCTTTTCCTCCCATATTTCCAGGACTCTTGGTCTTACACCTCACCCTCTCTCTTATTTTCTCAATGAAAATAAATATGTTAAAGTTAAGTTTGTCGAGTCTTTCTCGGAAACTTCACTAACACAAACATTCCCCGCTGCCTTCTTTGGAATCCTTGGTGCGGTTTCCTGCTCACCCTCGCGTTCGTTTCGAAGGTTCCGGTTTGTTGGCTCTCTCCGAAGAATTGAAGCGTGACGTGAAAAATTTTTGCGAGGCGATTCAAAGTTACTGTGGAAGATGCTTGCCTCTCGAATCAAGCATCGCGTGTGAGCTTTCTTATTGAAACGATATGTTATTGCTTCAATGGCATTTCTCGAGGTGTGTCCCGTTTTTAATTTACATTTACTGCTTCAGATAAAGTCGTTTAATTTGTTAGTTTCAAATTTCTCTGTAATTATTTGATTTAGACACTGGTGAAGTATATCATGAAAAGGTCTCCGTCTCTAGGTGGAATTATTAAAAATTTTGACTCCAAGCTACGAAATGTTTTGCCGAATAAACAAAAAATAGAATTTATAAACTTTTCAGGCTGGTGAAGAAAAAAACTTGCGCAAATTAGAACCAATTTTTGGTCTTATTTAATACTGTTTGCTTTTTAGAAAAAGTTAATCTGATCTGTTTTTCTCCGGGTATATATACAAACATCTGGAAGAGAGAATATTCTTTCTTTTTCATTAAATCATACAAGTATTGGAGGAGAGGTTTTGTTGTGTTTTTGAATTTTGGAATAATCTGGAACTGTGTCATACGCTTTAGTAATCATTGGAGTAAATACGTCGATTCACCTGGTAAGCATCGTGTGTAGAGATGTTTGTAAACACCTACTCGTAAAACTCGTTGTGAAATGGAAGTACAGCGCACTGCCATTGAATGTTCATGGAAGTAGTATGTACGTTAGAATTTTTACTAGGTATAAGTGATAACTATTGGCGGTAAATTTGATAAATCTCGACAATTCGCAATCGTATGGCTTACCATCACGTGAAAGTAGTCCACTTGATAGTATATTTTCTTTCTGAAGTTGGTATAACATGGTATATCTGACTTTCTTTATTATTTTTTTACTTAGTTTTTTATTATTTATCTAGTTTCATATGTTAATTTATGCTTATATTCTACTAAATTAGATCTGTTTCAATTTATCTTTTTATAATACCTTATATTATATTATCATTTACAAAATTATCTGTTTTACAACTAATGTTACTTCTGTATTTTTATTTTTATCTGTCTTTTGCTTTCTTTTTCAATGTTTATGTACATACTTTATTAGTAATTTTTGTATGAAGTATTGTATTTTTTTTTAATGGGGTAAAACCCGTAATAAACATTATTATTATTATTATTATTATACCTATCTATCACCTATTTTTAGAAAAAAAAACTTAAGAACATTTTCTAATAAAATGAATGCTATCAAGCGATACTTAGTGTAATTTCATGATTAATATATTTTAATTAACTTAATGACAAAACTGGCAGAAATCCACAACATTTTGTGGATTTGTACAAGTTTTGTCATTAAATGTGTTAAAATATATTAAATTTTTCTAAATTTGCGAGCATATGTACGTAAAAATTTCAGCGCATTACACTATACATGCTCAAACCCAACCACACACATACATGACGCATATCTGAAAATATAACCGATGAAAGTGATTTTTGCATGGAAGTTTGATTCCGGAATATGTAGATATATGTAATCGGATACCGGTAGGTTCCGCTGGGTTGACTATATGAACTCGCGTATCAATTAATAGAATTATATTTGGGCTCCCGGGTAGCCATATAGGTAACGCGTTTGACTGAGATGAAAGCGGGCTCGGGTTCGATTCCCGCTGGGAGACCATATGTGCGAAATTACTTTAGTTTTCTGAGCACTTTTAACAGTACAACTAATGGAATTATATTTCCTTTCTTCTCTAAGTCACCCTCCAGAGGATGCAATACCTCCTATCGCGTTATCCTAATTAGTTTTCAGAGAGGGATTGGTAAATTGTGGCATAAAATGACATCTAGGTCAGCGTACGCGCCATTTTCGGGTTACTTGCGAACTTTAGGAGTCCTCCTGCATATTCCCGGGTATTTTTACTCATAATTTAATCTGAAACTGTTTCGAGCTTCATCGCAATGTCTAATGCGATCATCGTCAGCACGGAGGCATACTAATCGGACACACGCCAAAGAGACAATGGCCTCAGCGCGGTTTAAGCTTCCGCTTCCAATTTAACAAGAGTCGGGCATCCGTTTGGTTCGATCAATCGCCCTTTTCCTTCCGCGGACGTGCGCGACAATCGAAAGCGAACGGGAGTCGACTTCAATTATCGACGGCGTCGGAATGACAGCCGAGCCAATCGCTCCCCAATGCCCTCCTCGCAAAAAAAAAAAACAAATGCATCTTGAATATGAATTGGGAATGGAACAGTGCATGCCCTAAAAAGGGCTTTGCAGATGAAGAAGGGCGGGGGTCGGTAACCTTTTTTGTGCAGTAGCGGTCCTCCCTCCCGATGAGCAAAGTGAATGAAAATTACTGCTGCAAGTCAGAAGTAGATTCAGATACAGTCGTTAGAGAAGGTTGTAAAATTTTCGCTTTTTTCAGCTGGAGGTTTTTTCTTTGCAACAGCAATGACTGTAAACCTGGGGCTGTTAAAGGACTGATGAATGGTAGAGGTTGATGATTAAGTAGATTATGTTCCTTGACTTTACGTTTTCAACCCTTTGACACAGCAGTTGGTTTGAAAAATTGCCTCTCACACGAGCAAAGAATTGGTGATTTCGTTAATTATTTAGTTCGGTAAATTAAAATCTCGTGCAGTTATCTATAAATCTATATTTCTACAGTGGCCTATAATGTTCTCTTGTGTCCGTAAGGCATATCATCTTCTTCGTATAACTTTTGGATATAATAATAGAAAATCGTAGCTAAAAACTTTTTTTTTAGCTCGAAGTTCTGTTTTCAAAATTCGTAACTGGAAATGGAAGTTGTCGTTTTTATTGCGTTGCTTTTTCTTGTATTAAAACGTTTACTCCGTATGGTCCAGCATGTCTACCGTTATCCGATTTGATATACCAATATACTCCGGACTGGTACTTCCATACAAAAATCAATTTTATCGGTAACATTTTCCGAACAAAATAAAACAATGCCTATTGAAATTTCTATTCCATATATTACTCCAAGATGCAATGATGTTGTGGCGGATCGGCTTGCAATGATAGACAGCCATCTCGCGAATCTCCTTAGAATAGCGCTGTATCACTCGTGTTTTGCAGACTTCTTGAAGTCGGCGACTTGCAACTGACTCTCGTGAAGTGGGAGGCGTCCTTTGGGAACCCAAAGGGAAAAAGAACCCCAGAAGAGGAGGCAGCGCACAGTCGACGCTTCTTTCGCGAACGCGCAGACGTTCGCAACCAAAACAAGCGTCTGTAGTATCAAACAAACGAAAGGTTTGTGTTGGGATGGTCAGAGGGAGTGGGTGTAATGAGGATGTGAGGATGAGTGGTTGGCAGGAGGAAAATGAGGAGAGGAAACGCATACACATACAAAGGGCCTTATCCCTCGGAGAAGGAATGCCTCATGGGATCGGACTTAAATTTTAAATAGTCGCGCGCTCATGCTTTCGGGAACATGCTGAGCGTGGACTGCTAGTAACGCCATTAGAAACTTTTAATTGGGAAGGAGCCTTTTAAATTTGCAGCGGAAAGCCATCGCGGCTCTGCCCCGCTTTTTACTCGACGCTGACTTGCATATCGCGTTCGAACCGAAGGATGAACTACTTAAGTTGTTTTAAATGTGTTTAATTGACAGGATGGCTCTGAAACGGCGCCTTTTAGCGGCGGAGGCCGGAGATGTTCTTGAGTCTGAGGAGAGTAATGCATCAGACGTTGATTTATTCACGAAGGATTCCCGTTTTTAATGCTTCTACTCAGCGGAAAAGTGGGGCACTAAGTTGTATGAAGCGGAATATTTCCTTTGCGTTGAGACTGGTGTTTATGGAATATTTATTCCTCTAGTTCGTTTAATTTGAATAGGTATCATACCATTGAAGACACAAAAAATGCAAGAGTTTGTCTATTTTGATGAGTTTAGTTCATCGACTCCCTGGGAAGTACGTAATCGCTTCACCCGTGACTTGAATTCGTCATGAATTTTCTTAGATTTAATCTTTTTATACTTCTCCATAATGAGAAATTATATGGTGAGATGGAAAAGAAGAATATTGAAACTGTGAATATCGGTAATAGTAGTTAGGAATAATTTTTATTTAATGATAGTGTCATTTGGGATCTTTACTTTAATTTTCCTGCGTTATTTTTATTGTTTGTGAAATAATAATAACTTCTTTAATGGAAACAGGAAGATGATCCCAATTACCTTCATTTCAATAATTGTTAGTATTGGGAAACACACAACCATTCCCTAACACGAAAAGTCCGATTAGCCGGGACTCGAAATCAGGACCTTGGATGTAGAACGGTAGCACGCCAACCATCACGGCCGAGTTTTGAAACCGTGTTCATCGATGTTATTAAATTACGAAATCCAGCTCAATTCTCGACTGAAACTTATCGGACAGCTGCGGATCGCGGAGGTATCTAATTATGTTAGGTTTTGAAGTTTTATAAATGTTCCATGCCCTCTACTTTTACCATGTGGTACCATAAAAGGCGGTAAAAACATTCAAAATATAAATTAAGCTCACTTGAAGGTATATTTTGATGAAATCCTATCTGAAGATGAAATTCGTAGACCGCCAGACTCGGCAAGAAAACTGGCAACAAGATATGAATCCGCAATGAAGTTTGCAACAAAATGAAGAAATTTCGTGTTGAAATTTAAAAACCATTCGCAAATTATTTTCATCTCCCCTAAAGCATGTAATCGTGGCTGATACATATGCGTGTATTTTTCCCGAGTTCCAGAGAAGTTTCTACTCGCTTATATGTGGATGAACACGGGCGTGTTGCCGTTCAAGTTGAAGCCGATCAAGAAAGGAACGCCGTCCTAAAACGGTCATACCTTCAAGTAGTTTCCGCCTTGGATACTCCAAAGCTGTAAGGTCAACATTCCTCATGCCTTGACACGAAAAAAACTTTATTTTACGTAGACGTAGTGGGTCAAAATACGTCGTTATGGAAGGTAAATTTTGTAGATACTTTCTGAATATTATATGCACTTTGTACTCTACTTTAGAGACCTAGCAAAACTCGCTTATGTATCCATGGAAACTACTTACTGCTAAAAATAAAATAGTTCTAGAAATGTCAACTTGGCTCTATTCTCTGAAGATGGATATGTCTGATAGTGTTGGGTGCTGCATTTTTTACGAATTTTCTGGACTCGACAGTCGTACTTGGTGATTTCAAGACTTTAAATATTTACGTTATGGCTATTAAATATATTTATTGATTATAGAAGCACGTTGTTATGAATATAAACAATTCACTTTTAATTTCTAATTTCTCTAGTAGTTAGCGAGGGATAATTGTTGAATTTATTACCTTATTTTGACTACAGAAAGAAGCGCTAAAACTACAGCGCACCTCACTAGCCGCAGTTATACCACGTCTGGGGTATACATAAGAATGCACTTCGCATTCCCTTGTCCTGGCTAAGTTTCATTCTCTGTCAAAGTACTGCGCTGATTACGACAGAATTCCTCTTAATACGTTCAAATTTCTTCCTCGTGTTAAACACAAACTTTCCTAAATATGTCCCAAAAAATAGATCGCAGCAGGCATTTTAAAAAATTTCCGCTGGAGGAGGAGGTGTTAGTGGTCAGGACGCTGGTGATTTTTTTGTTTGCCAAGTTGATAATAGAGGGGTGAGGAAAGAGGATGTTTACTTAAGAAAGGAGAGGACGGATCTTGCGGTCTGAGATTCGAGTTTTTTTAGACTTACTCCCTTCTTCCTCCCCCCACTTTTGTTCCTCCCTCTCCGCTTCTTCCCGATTCGATATGGTAAGAATTTTCCTCATATACGAGAAGCGGCAAATTGCAGTATACTGGCCGCGCGGTGGTCTCTTGAATCCAATATGCGGCTCGCCGGAGAATTTCATCCAATAATTTATCCGCAAAAAGTTCTGCTCCCCAGCGCTGGGGCGGGTTTAAATTTTCAGAGGCAGTGTGCAGTTAAGGTAGAGGAAGCATTTGGAGGCCAGCAGGTGTAACCTGGTTTGGAGGCTTCCTCTAAGAATCTAGCTTGTATATTAAAATTGGAAAAAATGATAGGAAGGTATGGTGAGCACGGAGATTATTTGATACTATTATACATAAAATTATTATCACTAATCATCAGTAGAGGTTTAGCTTTAATGATTTTAGTTTCCCTCCTTTTTTAAGAAAGGCAAACACGGGTTTCCTATTATTTCATGCTGAATTCTTATCAGTTATTTACAGGCAAGCCGACGACTCGTTAGACCAACAAGCAAATTGATAGCTGGACTTGATTTCTTGATTTTATATTCCTGCCATTGGAATAGCAGTTGATTAATCGATCATTTCACTTTCTTGAGTTTTTCTATCCGTATTTATGCCATTGGGAAGAAAAATAAAAATTAGTTATCTAGGGTGAAGAAAACTCAAGTGGAGATAGGATGGTAAAATAGAATGTATATTTTATTCGTGGTCCCTCATGCTCGCTAAAAATATCAAGATGCTCCTCTAACCTTGTTACACAATATTGATCTTTCCGTCATCTTATATCTTACCAGAAAGGTAATCTATAAAATCTAAGTATCTATACTTAATACACTGGTGAACTCACTTTACAACTTTCTTTGGTGTAATAACTAAAGTGTTCCTTCTTGGTAGACTTAGCACCGGGCGTTATTAATATCAGAATTATCCTACTATTGATAATACAAAATTTTATAGCAGGACGATTGCATACATCAAAACGGGTTTATCAAGGGTTGGATATAAGAAGAGACTCGATTGTCTCAATGTAGCCCGAAATAAATCGCATTATTATTATTATTAACAATAATTATGATGATACTCTCTAAGATTGGACAAAGAAGTCCTGTTAACAGTTAGCGAATACAAGCCTAAATTTTCATGCAAGAATCAGAACCCTGATTTTTGGTATCGTTATGAAAGCATTATAATAATATAATAGCATGCCAAATTATATGTACCTTTAATACGCCAGAATATTATAGTTTACTTCTTCTAATATATAAATTTATACGAGTAAGTTATTTCTTCCATTTTCTCTCCTGACAATATACTCCTCTTTTAACCGTGTGGCTGTATCTCTTCCAATCCAAGTCCTCCGCAGCCGAGACCTTGTCTTTATAATTCTTAGTATTGCCCAATCCTCGTAAACGCTCCCAATTGTCAGTGGCTTTCGGACGTGCCAAAATGTCAATCCTCTGATCTGCTTCGCTAATTCGGATAGAAACCTTTGGGAGAGATCGTCGTCAGTCAGTGGAAGCGCAGGAGAAGTGATGATGCAGATTTCGTATTCCCCGTTCTCCTCCAGACCAATGAATCTTTAACACCTCTCGTAACGTCGGTCGTTTGCAAAATGCGGGTCGTTTACGTCTCGTGTAACACCCTTTTTTCCATGGAATGGGCTTCCTTCGCGAAATTGAGGTAGTAAATGTCACTCCGGAGTAATCTGACGATAATGATCCTCGGAATGGTGACCCCTTAACTCGCTAATGGTCGCCATTCCCTTCTTTCTTATGAAAATTGATGGATTTTTACCTCGTGATACGCGATTTTGCTATAAAGTGAACCTATAACCTCCAGCTTGTAAGTTACTCGAGAAATATGGCTGCTGAAATGAGGGATGCATTACTGATGATTCCTTGATTGCAAACATTAATGAATTAGCAATGAAAAGTGAATTACCTTCAGCAAGAGAAGCATATAGCTGCCTTTTTTGTATTCTTATATTCTGTGGAGCTAAATTCAGAGATTATGAGTTGATCTAGCCAGAATAAATACTTAGGATAGCTAAACTGAAGCTCTCTTGCAGTATACCTTCGAAAATGGAGGAGTCAAGTTGAATGTTTCCTAGGATATACCATTAAATATCAAAATTACGCTTATTTCCCATGAAAACGACATAATTGTAACGTGTGAAAATAGATATTTTCGGCAATTCGTTTTTTTTTCAGTGTTAAAATCGTTAAGATAATATAATTACTTTCTTCTTAATTTTTGGTTATGAACAGAAAACTTCATGTCGTAATTAAGTTTGGTTTACCTCCGTTTTTATGAATATTTAGAAATATTATAGTAGGTATAGTCTGTATTGTCTGTAAAGTCAACCGGAAATGTCTCGTTTTGCCTATGCGATTCGTTTGCGTTTTTATGCATGTTAAATACTAATTATAAAAACACAACACTCACCCACGCATAAACTTCCGTAATTAGTAGTTAGTGAAGTAGTTATTTTATTTCAAGGATTATTAATTCTGAAATTTTCCTATACTTCGGAGAAGAAAAAATCTCTAACACTAGCAACGGCACAGTTATACCCAGAAATAACTCTCAAAAAAGCTAAAATGTCGCTATATATGTGTGACGAAGGGACTAACACTTGCTTGTATACTTCATAACTCACCGGAAGAGAACTGAAACGATTCATTTGTTTTCCATTATCGGCTCATACAACGCGCAATAGATTTTTTTACGGCTCACGCTTTCAGTTAAACCTCAACCGCTCTCCTTGTGAATTCTCCCTTAGGAGAAAACGGCGGAAGGCTTTTCATATTTCCCGGTCCTCGACGAGAGCTGGGCACAAGGTCGGCGAGCTCTGACCGACTTCTACAGAATCGCCTTCATTTGTATTCTCCGGCGATAGCAAGTCCTAATTTCCACGGAAAAATGGACGAGCAGCTGTAATGGACTGAGGAACGGGTAGAGATTTACATCGGTTTAAAAATAGCCCGTCTTTGTGCGACAATTTTTCTCCCCGGGCGAATCGACGGGGGCATTTTGAAATTCGCGAAAAGCGGAGCTGGTGGTGATGAGAGTTTTCATTAATATTAATCGCAGCATTTATCGTTCGTTTTCCCGAGCATCTGCTGCCCTCCATATCATTTGCTCTTACGTTTTTGGGGGTATCCGTTGCTGAATATTCATGGCTCGGTGGCATTATCGCCCTTCTGTATTACTGAAGTTTTTCCCGCAAGTTAAAAGGCCTTCGGAAAAATTTCTCGAGGAGTATGTCGGACATTCATTTTCCACTGAAATGTTAGGAGAATTCTTAAATGTAAAAAGATGGATTTCTTCCAAAGATATGGTCTCCAAGAGAAAATTAACGGTCACTCTCAAGACTATATTTTCTTCTTCAAAATTTCCGAAATATATTATTCAATGGTGCTCTCATGTTATCAAAAGCACACATTTTAAGTACAAATTCGCAAGTATATGAAAATTTATTTATGCTCAAGTATGTTTGTTTCCAGTATGTGTTTCCAAGCGTGTGTTCTCATATGTTTTTTCATGTGCATTAATTCTCTCAGTTATTTATCATCTTGTATGTATTTTTGAGTGAACTACATTGCCAAGTAATTTTTTCACAAACCTGATGGAAGATGGAAAAATTTCAGTCAGCCATTCCACAGTAATCAGCTGCCATTTTCATACAGTTAGGCCTGGTATTTCAAAGTATACTCAAAATGGACTTTAACTAATGTTCACTTTAGAACCTGGTAATATAACGATTTGATAGAGTTAAAATAAAGATTATAGTTAATATCCATGATCATGCACATCTAGGAGATTCGTCAGTTAAACTCTATCAAATCATTTTAATATTGAGCCTTAAAGTGATCGTTTATTAAAGTCCAATTTAAGTATACATTATAACACCGGGCCTTAATCTCCATTTAACAAAAATTAAATGTATCATATATGGTGTTGTCAGCCAATATATCTTAATCTCAGTGAGATTCATCCTCTCTATTATGTTCATATAATCTATTTTGGATATTCATTTAATTTATTTCATTCACATTCTTTTCATATTTCACAACAACGATTTCATTGAGCTATTTTGTTCCCGTCAGTGTATAACTGTTGAAACTTTTTGGTGGCATATTGTTATCTGAAATTTCATCGTCATTTTCTTATTTATATATATTTAGTTTTAACATTGCGTTTTCTTAAGCTAAATTAAAGGTCACCAGCTATATATCTCTGGATTGGAAAACTATCGTGTTTACATGTTCGTATTAGTTGACGGAATCAGATATACTGCTTAATAGAAATTCATCCAACTCTCTTCGGTCTTTTCTTTAACTTTGTGGAAGTTTTTTATTTGCTAGGGGTCTTCCAGTACGTAACGCCGTACCATATCTACTAAACTTTTCTCTATTCTTCCGTTGAAATATTGTCTGAGGATAAACATACGTATCCAAAAGGTTCCATCGACGATTTCAATATTTATCGAATGAGAAAACTTATTAACTTATTCTTTTCTGATTTTGTATGAGGATAACATGATCTGTTTGTAAATTAACGCCGTGACATAAATTTTCAGATCGGAGGGCAGTTGGTCGCTGTCGATCGATTCCAAATGGAGAAGGGAAACTCGCCAGAGCAATGACCAAGCTCTGCCTAGTTTTGGATTTGGAAAAGGCGGTCGTCGTCATTTCTTTTTCCTTAACGCTTAAAGAGGCGAGAGCAGATAAGCATCGAGTCCCATTGTCTCCGTTGAGAGGGGAAGTCCTGTCGACACGAATAAGGGATAGTTGCGGATGCCACTTGTGATTCGATGGCACTTGAAATTCAGCGAGCAACTGCTTCGAAGTTGTTATTCCATAATCGGAAGTGTTACAACAATTAAAAATATCTGATATCACTTGCAGATGGTTATAATGCTTAATAATACTTGGAGGTACAAGGCTATATTCAAAGTATCCAGAGAACTCTAATTAACGGATGAGTTAGCATGCAGTGATGTTCACATTGGTAGTACATTTTGAAGTCACTTTTGTTGCACAAAGAGTGATTTCCCGTCGATTACCAAATCCTCAAATACTCATAGACAAAGCCAAAAAAACCAAAACTCTTTGCTGGTTAGCAATATTGCATAACTTATTTGAAAGAAAATTTATGACCAATTATTATTTGTACAGCCTCCGAGAGAAAAAGTATTAACAGTAGATTCGGTGAAATGTCTTCTCACAAATAACATAGGGTACCCACATCCATTATTTATGTGAAATAACACTCGAGAAACTCGGATTCTTCAACGGAATGGTCGGTCGGAGCGAAGAAAAAGTCCGTGAGCGATGTTAATTTGCGTTAGTTAAGCCTCACTTTGAGTACTTATGTAGTGTATGTATGTAAAGCCTTCCAAAAAAAGTGTTGTATTCGAGAGTTAGAGAAGGTACAGCGAAAGGCGATACGTTTTGTAAAAAATTGTTACGACATATCAGTGAGCGTTACTCAGATGTTTCAGGACGCAGGGTAGGAATCTCTAGAAGATAGAAGATTTAAACAGAGGCTTAATTTATTTAATAAGTTCAGAGAAATTTAGTTTTTAGAAGATGTAGCCGATATTATGCGTCCTCCCTGTTTCATAGACCGTTGTGAAGGAAATGACTGTGAGGAAGATCATGGAAATAGATGCTCGAACGAGTCGTTTCAAGAATTCATTTTTTCCGCGATAGATACGCGAAAGTAATCCATAAGGGAAGCAGAGTCAAAGTACATACATGCACCCCCTGCCACACGCCGGAAGGTGGCTTGCAGGGTACATATGAAGATGTATATTAGGTATTGTTTCGCAACAAAATTAAGAATCGTTGAACACAAACAATAACAATAAAATTTGAGCTAATTCCCATCGCACACATTTTTGATAACACTCTAATAATTTCTATCTGGCTGCTTTCCTTAATCACTGCGGAAAATTCTTTTTTTTCATTCATTCATGTTTTACGTAATGCACATTGTCTGAAATTCGAGTAAGAAATAGAAGGAAAAAATATAGGAGTAATATTTTCCTCTGCGGGAGAGAGTGCAAAATTTATTTCGGTAGCGTTTGCGTTGCACTTCCTGTAAAAACATACACAGATGCATTTTCACACGTGGCTTTGTTTCATGCTCGCGGATAGAGATTCTTGTCAAGGGATTCTCAGTGGAGTTTCAAGGAAGGCAGACTAATTCAGCGTAAGAGCATGCAAGGATGTTCAAAGAGAGACGCCCAAAGTGTGTGCGCAGTGGCTCTATAATGTATGCTTCTCGTCGCAGTGTAGTGGCCTCGACTTTCGCAGGTGTTTAAACGAACGATACGGAGGAAATGATTAGCGGGGAACTTTATATCGAGGCTTAGGAGAAGTTGTACTGTGCAAAACCCAATGCAAAGTTCACTAATCTATTATTGTGCGCAACAAAAAGGTTATTCAACTCGCGTTTATGTTTAAACGTCTTTTGAACCTGATTTATTGGGTCGTTTAGAACACTAGTTAAATTATTTTGCGGAGGATTTATTAAAACCTTCGTCTATTCTGTTGGTTAAATTTTCAGGATGATTGCAACTAAAAGACATCATGGCCTGAAAATTACCAAAATTTTAAATAACTTCTCAATTTTTGAGTTAATTAAGGTAAAGATTGGGTTATTGTGACGCCATTTTCTAAACGATGAATACGTGCTTTATCGAATGGTTAATTTGGAATAATAAATATTTGAGCTAGCAAAGGAGCGGCTTTTATACTTAAACATTAAATGCGAAAGCTTCGGGCGATTGCCTGGCATCTTCGGGCAGGAATTGTTCGTTTCCTACATATTTTTTGAAAGTGCTACGATGTAAAAGCAAGCATTACGTAAATGTTCTCGGACGCAGGCTGAGAATATTTGGCTGGAAGATGTAATCGGTATTGAGACCCACCTGCTACTTCGGCCTATCCGACAGAGAGCGTAATAGAAAAGGAACAAGTCGTTTTAGAGACTCGTTATTTTCGCGAACGATGTGGGACAACAATAAGCTAAAGAGGTAACTGGAAGGCTTTGTGGTACATACACCCCCTGCCACACGCCGATAGGCGGCTTGCACGGTGTTTACGTAGATACAGATTTGATATATGTACGTACTAATACGAAAGTATGCAGTCCTACTACGAATCCCTGGTCCTATCTCAGCATTATATTTGCAGTTGCATTAGCTGTATTTTCAAAATTGCTTTGACAGCTGAGGTAATTTCCTTCATATCAGCTCCCTCCGGGAATTGAACCCGGGACCACTTTCATCAAAGTCGAACGGTTACCTATCGGCTATTTAGGAGCTCCAATCCGTCATATTTCAAAAAATATTATTTCTACGAGAGGACTTTAATAAACAAAATATACCTATGCCCGGTCCTGTTACCTAGTTTTGCTCTCTCCTAGTTCAATGAAAATAATAGAAAAGATTTACTCCTTTCAGTCCCATGTGGCTAATTACGTGATAGAACGATTAAGTGTTTAATTACGATAAGAGAGGATACTAATTCACATCCTTTCAGGGAGACTATTTTCGTCGCTCACTACATCTTCGACTTCCCGGAATTGTTTCGCAATTGTCGGATTTTGCTTCCATGTAGAAGGAGCAGCTTTTTTTAAGTATTAAACGCATTATCTTTTTTTTCTTTATTCCGCAGACTGAGCTTATCTTGTTTGCAGACATTTTTAGTATTCCGGAATTGACGGTCGAGTCGAATGTTTCGAGGTTTGCTCTAACCGTCCCGACGTTATTGATATCAACCTTCGCACTGTAATTAATTAAGTTAAGAAAATGACAACTGCTTCCTGTAAATGTCTGTACAGATCTTTAATGATGTTTTCTACCATGATAAGTCCAAGAAAAACATTACTTCTTACTAAGAAGGTTTGCCAGAGATTACCCTGATTTAACCGAAGATTTCGTCCTTTGAATTGAAAAATAGCATTTAAGTAAAGTATGTTTTATTGTGTAGTAATCATTTGACTGAGTTTTATCAAAGCTATCAATCTCTCTTGGTGGTGCTTTGCAAGAAGATTGCTTTAGACATTCTTTTGACTGATTACTACTTATTTCGATATGCTGGAAAAGATTGTTTCGTGGTATAATCGAAATATAATATTAATAAAAGCAATATAGTTGCGTGTCAGCGAATTTACAAAACATCCTTCGAAACGTTCTCTTTAGATACACTAATCGTTTTACGTCGTAAATTATTGTCTTAGTGGACAGAGAGGAAGTATCAGTTTTATAGCTAGTCTTATATACTTCCTAATGCTCATTTTCGTTATCATCAACGGTGGATACTATTACCTCCAAGGATTTTGAATCACAAAGCATTATTCAAGTCTGCATCGCGCATAAATTTAATTCATTCAATACAAGTCGATAGAAATGTGTCTTGTACAGAATCAACTTTCCTGCTTCTCTGTTTCTGCGATTATGCGAATATAAATTGCTGTTTCCTCGTTCTAATCGCTCTCCCTCGCATCATTCATCCTTTTTCTTACCTGAGGCGTTGCAACAAGGCACGGTTAGGTGCCGGAATGTTTTCTTTATTACTCATTTGATCGTATACGTGCATCCTTCCCCTCTCTTCCCATAAACAACTTTTCTTTATCGCTCTTCCGAGAAGAAAAAGGAGGCATGCGCGTGTTCCACGGACGAAAAAAAAGAACCATCGAAATTCATCTCGCGGTCCTTTCGCGATGACCTCATACTTCCGCAGGAGCGTGCGACAGCGGAAGGCATAGAGGCAGGGGAAAGGAAGCTTACGCCAGACCACAGTCTTTCTCTTTCAGACACGTCTTCGGAAGATACGTGCTCGTGTTATCGTTTTTTATTTTGGTGCGATGTTTTTGTGTCTGTCTTATGTCTGTAGACCGCGCCCATGTAACGCATTCGAATATACTTATTGCGTATTTTTTTTAGCGATGCTCTCAGGATGCTTCCGCCAGTTTTTCCCGTGTATGTTCAATTTTTGGAAAGCAAGAGTGATTTATTCGTTTTTATGCTAATATTTTCGATTTGCCGACCTTGGCGGTGGTATGGTTAGCACGCTGAGCAATCAACATTCAAGATCCCGGGTTCAAGTCCCTGCTAACCGGGTTTTCAGCCTGGCTCATTGGTGTCTGCGGTCGTACATTGTTTGACCCCCGCTGTAATTGTCTAATGAAGGAGTAACATTAATTAATGAATTACTTAAATAGGCTCTGTCCTCTTATCCATAGTTGTTAGCATTGCACCTCGGATGATCAGCAACGATATAAATGAGATCGCTAGATTAAAAAAAATTATGAAATTCATAATCCACAGTTGTTAGCATCAGGTTTATGCATTAGAATCCAGGCATCTGGTTGCCTGGTTAATCAGAATGATTAGTGTGACTAACACTACAACCCCAAGGTCCCGGGTTCGAGTCCCGGATGATCGGATATTTCTGGTTGTGTTCGTCCATTGTTACTGTTTACATCTACCACTGTAATTGTCCTATAAATGGATGTTTGTAGAGACTTTGAGAGATAAATAAGATACAAGGTTTCGTGTAAAGAAGAGAGAATGGCGATAGAACTTTTGATTAGCACTCAGCTGTTTCACCTGTCTTTCGCTCGGGCGGTCCCCTTTATGCGTTTATGCCCATGTAGGAAGTGACCGAGGTTACTTCCAGTTACTCTCCAGATTCATCTCTTACACTTTCCTTTTCTTTCTCGTGATACTGACAAGAGATAAGGTTTGCTGAAAAAATACGGTGGGAAACTACGGAGCGTTTCCTTTTCCTCGTGGATTTCCAAGGGCTCTCAGTGCTATCTCAGTCCGTCTCTCTCGATGTTGGTGAAATATTCTGCATAGGACTTTTTTTCACAATTGTCTGGCTTTACTAATGTCTTAAGGGTTCGGACGGGGTGCTTCATGCTAAGCAACTGTTGGAAGTGCCTCAGGATAGTTTGCTTGTGCTTCTTGTGCGAGTTGACGCGCTGTGGATCCGCCATTTTGTGAACTGAGCGTAAGAGGATGTGTTCATCAGTAAATAATTATTTAATGTAATTAAGTTAGCGCTCTGTCAAGAATAAGAACTGATATGCTGTGAAGTTTCTGGATATTTTCAGCCTTTCATCTAATGCTATACGGGAAAGGTAATGTCTCAATCTCAATCATGTTATTTGTGAATACTTTCTAGATGAATATGTATCTAGTTTGTCCTATGAAAATAACCTCTAGAGTTTCAAAATAATTAAAAAATAAGTTTCAAAATTCCCCTCCCCCATTATGTCAATGTTGAAAGTTTAATTGGAGTCTTCCTAAAACACGCGAACAAAAACGTGCTTTTTTACTTGCCTTTTTGTGAGGTTGATGATGATTACGAACATATATCACCGTAATACTAATTTAATGTAAGTGGCGATACTTTTATCTAAATACTAATCTAATCGCTAAATATTTTGGAGAGCGAGATTATTACCCCAGTGACGATGTTTGGGTTGAGGCAGCAATCAGTACTACGCTGCCATTATAATTGAAACGCTTAATTCAAGGTGCGAATTTCGCTTGGGAACATTAATTAAGCATCTTCTCAAGCGTTTGAGGATATGTTGAACTGTTCTGAATGCGGGAGAAAGTCTTATTTCACTCGTGGAACATTGGAGGCGCTGAAATCGCATTCCCATCGCAGGTGATATAAAAAATGATACAGTGCAGTTTTAATACTTCCTATCGCCTAATGTATATATCACTGTGTGAAGCGAAGATGCCCAATCCGCGAAGCACCTGTTGTTTACAACCCTACCAGTCTCTTGTGGTTTTCTATAAGATTTCTTAGTTTTTTCTCCTTACCGTTGGTAGTTAAATCATATTAAGCAAATCCTAATTGGAATCAGCCCTAAAAGAGGAAATCACAAAATATTCTTAATCAATAGAAATACCGATTTTTGGCGGTTTTCGAACTATACATATTTCGAATGACAATAAGAGATACAGTTTTTATGAGTACCAATGCGACCCGCTTGGGATATAATGTTAATGAACACGTGGAAACCCCTTGTTTAAGGAAGTATTACGTATGAAGAAATCTTACGGCCTTAATTCAATTCCTTCCTTGTTAGTGGTTGGAGGTGTGTGTTGCAAAATATTGCTGAAAATGAATCTTTTGTTGGGGAAATAAAGTCTCGTGCATCCATACTTTCCTTCCGCCCGGGTCTCACAATCGCCAAGATATTTTTCCGATTACAAAATCCGAAGTAAACGAATTACTTTCCCATCGCACGCCGCCTTGCGGATTTCTTTTCTCGACCTCGAAATTGCGACGGTTTTCGGGAATTGAAGGAATCAGTTCAAAACATTTTCATTTGCGTTTCAACCCGTGCGAGGCGGTGCGAGAGTTTAATCCACTTGAGATTTTTTCTTCTCAAAGACGTCTTCTTTGCGATCCTTTTTCCCTCAGCTCTTTGGCGAAAAACGCAATAAAAGTGAGTGGAAGACTGCGCGCAGGTGCTGTTCGACGCAATCTTGTTACTTAAAGATTTCGATCGGAGCGGTGGTAAAAGATTAGGAGGATCGCGATATTGGTTTTTTTCCGCCAGGGCATTCGAAGTATTCCAAACATCGCATTTTTTTCATCTCCACCCTTCTTCGCTCCTACGGACTCCCAGAACTTAGAGGAAATTCGCCGTTTTTTATGAATCCATTTCAACACGAGCCGTTTTCATTTGCGTCGAAAACTCAGCTGATATGATTGATAATTTCGAAGAGAAACACGGGAATATAATTTTCTCTCGAAATCAGGTCCTGTTTTGATAACTCAGCTGCAGTCCGCGGAAAACTACAGTGATAATTAATAAATGCTTCCCTTCGTCATACAGTAAGTGTAAAAAGCCAATCACTTTCTCCGCGTTTATTTTTTGAATGCGCACCTCAATTTTACGTAATTACTTCGCTGTTTGTTTTTTAATATTCGAGTATTTATTTTATTTTTCTGCATCGTTTGTTATAAAACTGAGTAAGTCGTACAAAAATAGAAGTTCAGAATGTACTATACAAACTATCCAAATTATACAACATTTATATCATAGTGCCATTAACAACTTTTACAAAAATATATTTACAATATAGAAAAAGACAATATGGAATCAGTTCAGCAGAGTAGTGTCACTCATGATGTATGTTTGTCATAATCATAACAGTAAAATTAATCTCCTCTAGCGAGATTTGGTGGAATTCCATTATAAATGAAATAATAAATATAACTTTTATTTTTCCACAAATATATTTAGCTTTGCTGCCAATGGTTTCGAACATATTCCCAAGCCTGACGATGAACTGAAAGTTCGAAACCATTGATAGCAAAGCCAAATAGATTTGTGGAAAAGTAAAAGTTATATTTATTATTTCATTCATAACAGAAAAGTCATCCTGACCATAGAGTTCGTCAGGAGGTGCTATCTTTAACTTGCAGCATATTTTTATTCAGGTATTAAAATCATAAATATATTCTCAATCGTATTGATTGAACGCAGGATTCCACCATAGTTACTCCCACTAGCATTATAAAAGCCGATTTCAATAACTAAAACCCTCTAATAACTATAAAGCCAATAATGAATGACACCAATAAGATTTTCTCCAGATTATTCGCCTGGAAGAGTAATGTCTTTCGAACGATAAGAATTGCTTTCACAAAATTAGACTTTAGCGTACAAAAGTTAATTAAACTGCAACTTATCAATGAAACAAAATGAATATCTAATGGTACGTGTTTAAAATATTTACAAACTTCTGTTTAGGTCCCCCAAATCTGCTTGAATATCCGGAGCCGCCATGTGAATGACGGCGTTGTAACCGCAGAGCGTTTTTCATTTGTCATCCTTAAACCGTCGTAAATCGAAGGTTTCGATTTTCGGAATTCGTGGTGTCTCATTCAGGACCACATCGACCTTTTTCCTCTTTCGCCTGAAATTTTTGAGTGTTCTTTCCGTATAACGGCGTTAGTTACGAATTGAGTTGCGTTTAACTTTTGGTTATCCTTATTCGCGGAAATTCTTATCACCATAAAGATGATTATATTCCGGAGAGAGATTGTTGTTTATTCCATTAGTCCTCCGTATACACTCTGAAAATGTCTCCACAGGAGACGAAATGCATTAGTAAAATTTAAGTTCCTCCTTTGATGGTATCATAGATGTTCAACTGATTCCAACTTATTGCCATTAATTTATTACGCAAAGTGTTTCTAAGTTTTGGCTGATTCCACTCCCTTGGTAACGAACTTAAGTAAATTTTAGTGCAAAAAATCTTGATCACATACGTGCAGGGTAAGTAACTACTTTCTGGCTACTCAAAGAAACATTTTAGTGCCTTTTTAACTTTTGAGGATTGAAATGGGTTATTTTAATCCTCAAAGTAAAAAGTTAGCGTTAAAAGGTAAAAGATAAAGTTCTAATTTCGTTGTACCAGTTTCTGTAATCTCTCGTTTTGAACTTCGACCAAACTCTTAACCCTCTTAATATCAGCTTTTATGTATTAAAATAATGTAATGTACCTATATCATAATTATTTGTGTGGATCTATTATAAAAGCATCGTGGAAAATCAGTTGAAAATTAGGTTTTGAGATTCATCTTCAAATAAATATATTGGAGTGCACGTTAAAGGCAACATAAATAGCAGCCTGCTAACTAACTTAATTTGCGTAAATAGTAAAGCCTCATAGTATTAGATAGATGGTTCATTCACCGAACACCGTGTCATAGTTCCTCTAATTTCTTCCATCCTTGAGTGGGAAAAAACTTCGGGCGCTTAAATTACGGAGCTGCGCCTGATTGCCGAAGAGAAATATAAGTCACATATATAGGATTTCTTTAGTCAAATGGCTAAATAATAACAATTATTAAAATTGTCGTTATTCTTATTTCTTCTTTACTAATGGGGCTTATTTTAGTTTTTATGCTAAAATGATTTATGTATATCCCACGATGGAATTCATAATGAGCAATACCATGAATGTATATGCTCAAATTAAACCTGAAGGCTTTCAAATTCCTACAAAAATGATTAGTGCGAAATATCGGTTTATCGGTCTTAATTAAGTATTGTCTATTAGGTGCTCAGCTACCAGCATATTTCTATTCTTGGTCGATTTCTAAAATCTCTCATCAGAACAATGTATCCTACTCTTTAGAATCCTTTTCATTGTGCGTCATTCTACTCCATTTATTTTCACTGTAAATTCGTTTCTTCTTTTCTAAAGGTTATTACCGCCTCCTTACCCCCATGGCCTTGCACTTCTCTTATTTGGCCGCTAAAGTCGTTTTGTTTTCTGCTCATCCAGACACCCTGGCAACGCGCTGCGATCCATTTAGTCAGCAAATTAACGGGCGTCCTCAGAACAATGCGAGCATATGAGCCAATGTTTGCTTTCCAATCCGGAAATAAGTACTTTATAGGCTTAAGAGAGTCAGGCCGTAGATTTGTGTCAGCGCTTTTGAAGCGCTTCTGTCGCCTTCGTCCAGTAGTTCGGTAGCTCTGATTAATTGGGATTTGCTATCGAATATGTGATCCATTCTATTAATTTCTACCTTTATGAACTGGAATTACTGGAGTGTTTCTGCTCTAAAATTCAGTTATTGGTGTGTATATTCCAGCAGCACATAAGTTCGGATTATGTTAATTTGCAAAGGAATTTGAATGTTTTGTTTG
The DNA here is from genome assembly GCA_000376725.2 of Ladona fulva. Classification (NCBI taxonomy): domain Eukaryota; kingdom Metazoa; phylum Arthropoda; class Insecta; order Odonata; family Libellulidae; genus Ladona; species Ladona fulva. The sequence continues at coordinate 1,908,068 of KZ312450.1, read as the reverse complement.
ATCTTCCAAGTTATGGTTTTGACTTTTTAGTAGCTGGCTGAAATGCCTGTTTATACTTCAAAATGTCGCTTATGTACCCTGAAAATTAGCTAAGATTCCGTCTAACTCAGAGTGCTATATTTATAGATATAACCAAAATAGTAGTAGTCTACATATGACATGAATAACTACATTTCAAGTCTCATCTGACAAAAAAGTAAAGTTACGTCGCTTTAATAATTAGACAAACATCACATGTTTCGAGTGCGTAGGGGTCTAGATTCCCAGAAAATACTAGATTGAGTGTAAGATGCCGCTGAAACAAAAAAAAGATGCTAAATGAAGGATAAAGTGGCTAGATATAGCGAAAAAATCGCTACATTGGTAACTATAGTAGCTGGCTTGATTATCATGCATTCTTTTGGTCTCCATTTGACTCAATGGATTTTCATATCGATGTAAAGTTAGGGAAAGTCATATCGAAGCCATTAACACAGATGTAAACTGCTTTAATTACCGACAGTCTTTGTGTCATATTCGCACTGTCGCTCTTTTCCATAAATTATATCAAAATACCTCATAAAAATCAAAATTATGCAAATATTTACGGAATAAATTTGTATGAAGTATGAGTTGTGTCTCTAAGGCCTCATGATCGCATTATCTTTGATTATCTTAACGTACGTTAAACAAATTTTCGTGGCTTAGATAACGAGCCTCGACTTTCGGTGTTTTAAGAGCACTTATTCTTGTTTCATGAATGAACTAAAGCTTCCGCAAACACACCTTACCGAAGCGTCATTATGTCATAAAGGCGCCTTCTTGCGGTAATATGGTTAATTTAAGTTCCGCATAACTCTTTACTATGTCGCCGTCCGTTTTCCAAGAGTTTCCCGGTATGCCTCTCAAGGAATGCGACGAAAACAAGCATAACGGTTTCCTTGAACCATCCTTATCGGGCTCCACAGTAATCAAAACTTTATTGGTTTGCTCAGTTGGGACGCGAGTGAAATGCGTTTGTAGCTGCGTGTCGTCGCTTATCGTTCGTGTTATTTTTCTGCGACGTAACAGCGCTTTGAAGTCGAGCAGTCAATTTCCGCCTGAGTTTGCTTTCTGCAGCTCCTATGGAAATATTTCGTCATCGCTGGATTCAGTCGATAAGAATTCGCCCCTAATGCTTCTGGATTCCCGTAGTCCAGCGCCAGCCGCAAGCTGTTACTAGATATTTGAATGTCGGTGGTGATGTCGCAATCTGCGACAACCGGAACCTTCGCATTATTCACTTCATCAATTCCTATTTAACTTACTTCTCCACATGAGATTATTCTGCTATTCCCTGTGTTTGAGTCAGACTTCGGTGGAGAACTTAGTTACTGCGTCATTTATGACGAAGTGGCTTGCATTCCAATCTTTACCTACGGAATAATACCTAATGGAATGTATGGTTGTGAAAAATCTTGGCAATGATTTTTGTCCTAGATTGAAACTATTTACCTCAAATTATCCGTTTCTTGATTCTTCAGTGATGTGATAACAGCTCAAATAAAGGAAGAAAGAAGAAATAAATAATGGATTTGAGCGATTTATTTGTGTTCTAGAAACATTTTACTTAAGAGTGATTGTAATTCAAGTAAGTCGATTTTAAATCAATTTACATTGCTGTTATATTTCCGGTTTCCTCTATTCGTTCTTAATAAATTAGTAATTTAATCATCCGTGGATTAATGCAAGCTCTGTTGTGTATTGAAAGTTACGATCGGTAGTCGCAGTATAGTAATTAATATATTATCCTCAGTTATTCCGTCGCCCCAACGTGGAAAACGTATTTAATTTTAACACAATTATAAATATATGCTTGATTTTGTTGGGAATTCACTTTGTGAAGCAGTTAAGTGAGTCATTAAGTTTTACTGTCGCTCTAAACAAAGCAAGTGAACGAATTTCCATTCTTCTCTCCACTTCCCTTCGAAATCAGACCATAGTGTTTTGGAAGATGTGATGGAGAAGCAAGAACAGATGCGAGGAAAGGGTTGTAGGTGGAAATAGGGTTTTGTAAAAGCGTTCGAAACATGAAGGATCACTCCGGAAAAAAACCTCAAAGAGCCAGCGGAGAGGAAATCCTGGACAGGGGAATGAATCACATGCGTCTCCTAAGGGGAGACTACTTGTTGTGACGACTCTTCAGAGAACATTCCTTACGGTTTTTCAAGGGACTGTCTTCGCTCTGAGAGTTGAATTGCGGCTACGTTTTGCAGACGTATGACATATTTCAGGGGTTACGTGTTGATATATTAATCAACTTTAATAATTAATTAACCTATTGCTAAATTTGGATGCTTGAGGTACCCCTATAGAGCTCTGAGGAATATACCTTAGAATAAATACTGTGTTAGTATCCCGGCATTTTCTCCTCATAGGAAATTAAAATTCGTAAATGGGCTTTGCAGATATTCTTAATTAGGTGAACGTCTAAAGTAATTTCCGTTTCAAGCTGTTCTTATTACTGTCACTTAATAGATGAAGTATCTTTCTAAAGCTCGCATCTTTGCGATAGAACTTTATTTTCTGTCGAGCTTCCTGCAATTAAAAGAGATGCTAGCATACTTAAGGATTGTATTTAACCAGCAAGAAACTTATTTGCCATTTAGGTTCTTTCGAAGCACTTCATTATTTCTAGGTATACCTCGTTGACGTTTATCGGAAATTGCCTGTGTTTACCTTCGGAAGTCCTGTCAGAAGCAGATGTTACTGAAGGGTACTACCGCTAGGGTTGCTTATTTAACGAACGATGAGAATTTGTGTGGCTGCCTTCCGTAATGAAATATACCGTAAATCAAGCACCGGTTGAGTATTATCGAATGAAAGTAAATTGCAAAGAATGAGACTATTCTGAATGAAAGGTTACTCCACTTCTCGTTATTTAGATCTCATCCGGGAATGTTCCACGCCTCTTTCCGTTACCGAGGTAATCAGCAGCTTGCTGTGTCTGTGCCGGTCTTTTACTGATTGGACGCGGATCATTAGTTCCGGAGATGTAAAATGGCTGCCACGCCCACATCGCTACATCATCCTAATAGCCTTTCTCTCATTCATCGCATCGAATCCCCCGAATGGAACGTCCCGCAGCGGAAAGATTTGAAAATGAATTGCGAAACGTCCGAGCATAAACGCTTCCCCGTTAATTAAAATTCCTCTACAATTTTGGATTCGAGTAACTTACTTCCCCGGGTAAGGTCATGTCTTCGTCATAGCCGCGGAATTTTATTAAGGAGACGTCTTGCATTTAAAGTGGTCCATTTGGAGACGCACGAGGCATTTTCGCGCTGCGCACTAAATTATTAAAGCGGATGCTTTCTCTGCTTGGAAACATGAATTTTGTCGTTTTGCTTGTCGGATATAATTGCGCATATCCGATGCAAATGTTAAAGAGTTGGCAATTCTCATCTTGTTTCAAGAATCTGTTTCATCTTTTGCTCTCCAATAGTGCGTTGGGCTTTGAAAGTGCTTTCAGAAGTGCTTCCACGATAAACTTTTTATAGCCCCCTCGAATGAAACGCTGTACGAAATTACGTCATACTTTAATTCAGACAGATTTTTTACTCAATTGCATGTTTGGAAGAGCGATTAACTTTCCATTAGCATCCGAAGACGACCATACCAAGGGGAGAAAAATGAGAAACTGAATAAGATGTCATGATGTTTCACAGAGAAAGCATCCATTTATAGAACCAAGTAATAATCGGTCCCTGTGTAAGGATGTCTTTGTTTTATAATTCCTAGTCATCAGTTTCTCCCTGATGTAGTGTCCGAAAGATTATACAAATTATTTTTATATCAAACCGACGTATCTCAAGAAATAAAGGATTCGTTGTTTCAATTCTATCAGAATGTACTTCTAAATATCCATATAGTAACATATTAACGTTCAAAAGTAACATGATATCATTTCATTCTGTGTTCTACCGTGGTCATCGTCTTTGTCTCTGGAAATCTTCCAGCTTTAATGCCATTAAGTTTTCTTTGCATTTATTTTAACCCTTACTCTTTTATTCCTAAGTTATCATTGCAATTTGAAGTTCATATTGAAGTTACAGATCTGTGAAATCGTTTATATTAACAGCTGATTTGAACGAACTGTTTGACCGTCTCCGTGAGAAATATTGGTTTAGGAAATCGTGAAGATTCTTCTTTCTAAATGGCACTGAAACTTTATCGGCCAAAATCCGAGAACGTACTGAAATAAGTCAAATGGTGATTAATTTAAGGATTAACGGACGAGTATTAGCCATCGTACATCACTTGTTATCTACGTTATTTAACGCTACTCGTTTACACTATCGAGGCTAGTTTGCGCACGAACAATTTGTAACGTCAATGTTGCAAGAATGCAATACCGCTTTTTATCAATCTATAACGCTATAATGCTAAATTAAAGCATAAAATTTAAGAGCGTAAGATGTCTATAATTGTACCTCAACCATATGTAGCTACTACTAGGACAGGTTCTACTTTTTTGTCATCTCAAACCTCTGAAAGGCACTCTTGGAATCTCATGGTACGATTAAGAGAAAAGTTTTATCTTAACTTCTTAAATGAGGAGGAAGTGCAATTTCACTGAGATAGCTATTTTTTAAAGCAGAATCCTCAGTTTCATTTGCATAAATGCGAATTAACAACGTTGTCTTTCTTCGGATTGATCGTGAGTCCAGCGTTTAAGATAGTGTACGCACTAAAGGAATTCGAATCATCAGAATTTTCGGAAACATCAAATTCAATTGGCTTCTGAATAAAATAGATTCCCGATAATTCATTTTATGCAGTTTCCGCCTCTCCCACTAATATGTAGTAATGTATAATTTACATGATTGGTTTTAAAGCCGGTTATACTCTTTATAATTAAAGCCTTTGAAATCATTACATCTAGTTTTTAAGTACTCTCTCGTCGGTTTTCACGATTTAAATGGGTTTTCCGCTACTGCATGTGGTTAAATTCTGATTCCACGATCATGCATCGGTTTTTACTGAATCTTAATTTCTTTCTAGATTAAATATAATGTTAAGTTATATTTTTGGAATTTCTCGTGCAGTTTGAGAACTATCCGGCGTATTTAATTTCCCAACGGGCGCGGATAATCGGGAGTCTTCTGTTATTAGAATCGCGACAATCCGACTACCGGAATACGAGGAAATGGCATCGGAGACGTTGAAATCGATACCTTTTCTTTCCCGTCTATTCAGCCCTAAGTCAATGACCGCTGCACTTTGTTGTTAGGCGTCCTATTTACACAATGGCAAGGTACAGGCTCTCCGTCGCCTTCATCTCTTTGAGAAGTTCCATCAGCGCGCGGCAGTGATAACTCCCTTCCGCGGCTGTCGCTATTCGGAGGTGTTGCGACGGAAAGCGGGGGAAGATAACGAACCAGTGAGGGAGTTTTTTCCTTCTTTATCGTGGGCGTGTCCCCTACCGTTCCGTGTCTGTGGAGAGCATCTGCTTGCTGGAAAGAGGAGACGAGAGATGAGGAGTGGTAGTCGATGGGAATCCCTGTCCTTCAGCGCGAGGCAATGGACTGTCTCCTTCGCAATCCAAGCCGTTCCCTCAGGAAAGATTTCTGGTTTTCTCGTTTCTTCCATTTGCTTCCGTTCCGATGGATGCAATCGCGATGCATTTTTTTCGCGAGGGAGTGGGAATTGGTGCGTGCTGGACAAGGTGCGCTGTTGGGAATGCCGATGGCTCGAATATCCGTGGAGAATCAGAGGTATCGAAAATTCGAACCGCGCGGGCTTGTTTCGACGTCCCCGGGCTATACTTCAAGGTTAGGTTTTTGTTAAATGACATTTTCATGACTTGTCACTTTCACTTATGTCCACGGTGGCCATATTTCCCCGGTGAACATGAAAGACGATTTCGGGTTGAGTTCTTATGAACGAAGGACAGTGATTACCGTACCTATAGTTGGTTCCTCGGAATAATGAAGACATCGTGTATTATATTACATATGATTTTGTTAGAATGGTAAGTCGTTTTTCGGAGTTTAACGCTTTGGGGTAAATTGTTAGTTCAAAGTGTTTAACTGCGTTCATGGGTGTCATCGACAAAGTGTTATGTTATCCTGATTTTAGGTATGCTTTATGCAATAGAATTCTTTTGTGCCACCTTCTTTCGACGTAGAATAAATTTACGAAATCTAAAGAATTCGAGGAAAGTACTTGAAACTTATTCTCACCAGCGTATGCTTCTTAAGTCTTAAGGGCTGAAAAATGCTGTAATTACTCTTTTATATATTGAAAAAATGCAGAAACATTAGAACTATATAACAGCTGCATTTAAATCTTAAGCGATTCTTGTAATAAATCTTATTCAGTTCAGGAAATATACTTATAAAGTTTGATAGTTTATAGTTTCACAACGTATTAATGAATTCCATAGCGATTTTTTATCGTCATTATTTAATTCAATAGTTAATTTTGACTGAAACGAGTTGTAATGAATAACTAAAGAATAAAATAGCCCTATTATTAGCTTATTAAGGGGGTCAATATTTTTTCTGCGACATATTTGATCGTAAAGTCTTCCCGGATAGACAAGTATGTATCAAGTTTACCTTTGGTGAAAGCTGTCCCGTGTTCGATTTCCAGTGGGGGATTATATGTGCGAAAGCATCTTAATCTAATCACTGTTAACAGTAAAAATAATTGATAGTTATGTCATTCATAATTAAGTTTCTTGCAGAGTTTTATTTTTTCTCTTGACTTTATGGATACCTGCCGTAAATTTGAAACTGATTATGTGAAACGTACCAGAATATTTCTTACTCATTTCTTAATCCATATTTCTCTGCTCCTGTGGTTATCTTTCCTTCCTTTGATATTCCCATCGAATGAATCAATACCCTCTCATTGCAAGCATTTTCGTGAGATTATTACATAACATGTAATGAATGAACTTTCACTGATTACATTACCTTAATTCTTTCCTTTGAATTGCTACATATTCAGTGATGCGTGCAGAGAGACTCGTAAGAAAGTTTCCCCTTCAGAACGTATCTTGCCAGTAACTCTATCTTTCGATTAATTTATAGAAACTATCAACACATTCTAATATGCTATGGAATAGGTACTGTGAACTTGGTATAACTTTATTTCTTAAACCCTAGAAAGTAATGATTTTCATCAACTACGGAATTTGAAAAGTGCTCTAAATATTTCTTAAATCCTCGGAAAAGCATCCGTTATTGTTTATTCTAATATCCGTATATATAATAATATCGTTATCCTAATATCCGTTACTCTTTGCTTTGTGTCATTTGCATACGCTACCACATTATTGGAATATTTTATGGTATATTTTTAGCGCAGCCAGATGATTTCACAAGGAAAATATAACGAATCGAAGTGGAAATCTAGCTTACTACGACATTTTAATCGAAAAATAATCGTAAATAGTGCCTAAATTACATATTTGGAAAGTTTTGATTTACTTTTGAAAATCAGCCTCAAATTCAGTCAAATAAAACTAAAAGTTTTAGGGTTATTTTTACACTTCCGTGTTTAAACTAGAATTTAAATATGTAACCTGGTATTTGCTAAATTTTATGCCAGCTGTTGTTTCTGTGAACCCCTTGATGTAATTCATAGTAAGAAATCATACATTTTAGGAAAGGAGCCATAGTATCCTTATACTCGTAAGAAAAAGTATTTGTCGAAATAATTTTTTTCCTTAATGAATTCAGGAATCTTTGATATAAGAAAGCTGCTCCGGTTGAAATTCAGCTCTCGAAGGCAAAAATGTATTAGTACTGTTAATAGTGCTTCGACATCTGAGGTTATTTTTCCTTTACAGACTCGCACCGGGAATCGAACCTGGGACCTATTTCAGCGTAATCGAACGCGCTACCCACTTGGCTCTCCGGGAGCCCTTCTTGAAAACATAAAGCTACGCAGTACTGCTCTGGCATGGAAAATAAGGCCTCAATATATATGCTCAAGTTTATGTATTGTGTTACACTGGGTATTTTGACAACCGTAGAACTTAATGGAGAAATAATAGCGATGCACGATACGCCTCCTGATCGCGCCCCGTCGTTTTGGCCATTTCGCGGAACATAAAAGTGCCACATGTTCGACGAATTCCCGGCAGCAAAAATCATAGATGTCGCCCCTAATTTCTCTTTTCGTCCGAGCAAGAAAACCTTATCGCGTTGCAATGAGGCGATCTCAAAATAGTGGACCGTCGAGGCTAACCGATATCGATTTGAGATCATCGGGATAGATACCTCCGATCCTCTAATTAGAGTCGAGATCAACGCCCGGCTTTTTGCTGCGCACTGCCTCTTCGCAAAGGCTGTTAACGAGAGAAAATATGGAGAATAGGTTAGCGGAAAGTGGAAGAATGTTGTTTAATATTCCGACGACGGCGGTCTTTTTTAAACCTCGCTGAGATACTGAGTTTAAACACCGAAAATATTCTCCGTAATCAAAAATTTGCGTACATAGTATGTATGTAACATCGTATTCCTGTTTGTCTTCCAGTTGTCACAACGGTTCAGCTCCAACTTTAATCCAATATCCAATTTAATCAGTTCTGCATCTACATAAGTACTCTGCAAGCCGCCTTCCGGCGTGTGGCAGGGGGGAGTTCAGATCCAATTTTGAATGTTTTGTTTCGAGGTTAGCAGATGTTTACAATAATGTCCATTACTTGTGGAATTTCCGTAATATAAACAAATTTTTGGCAGTAAAATGTTTTAAACGTGCTTGGTTAATTCATTTCCTAATTGGAAATTTGTATATCGAAAATTAACTGAATTACCATCAATGATAGTTGGGTCACCGATTTTCAAGCGCTAAGAACAGGCACCTTTTTCAAACGAAATACTATAAAAGTACAGTTACGGGGAGTAAAATATCTAAACACACATAAATGAACTTAGAAAGAAATTTTCTATAGTATGCAATTGATTTCGTTAAAATCGGAGGACTGAACTAGAAGCTATAGCGTCTCAAACTCAATGAATAAAACTTTTTTTATCGACAGTGTGTTTTAAGCTTTTAAACAACAGAATATAAACACAATTTTTAGCAAATAATACATTTCGTATCAGTAAATATAATTCTGTTAAAGCAATAACTTGTCATTTACGTGTGAGTTCCGTCAATTAGCTGTATCGTTATTTCTCACTATCCTTTTTTACGTTTAGAATTGCTAAATATTGTTAGTGATTCCATAAATAAATAACAAAAAATGTTTTAATACTCCTCATTAAAACATCCGCGGAATTTCTACGGCCGCCAAAATTCTTCTTTCTTCGAGTTCTGCACGATATTCTAACGCTTATGAAATATACGACGGTATTCAGTGAATTCACTCTATGTCATATTAGCGCACACTGTCATGTGCTTTAACAGATCTTCCCCGAAGAATGAGGATGCGCCATAACTCAGAACCGTTTTGTATTCACATCAACCCGTCGTGTTTATACGAATGATTATCTACGCAAAATGAGTCACTTAAACATCACTCATCGCCTCTTTTTTGGAATATATTCGGCCCTTTTGATGCTGTTATCGTGTGTTACGTCAGACGAAAGTGTGAAGATCGTAGGAAAAAACCGAATCTGTTTGTTTATTGTCATTTCGTCGCGGTCTTTAACAGTTACTTTTTGTCCCACTGCTGAAATATAATCTGGTTTTTGACAACTGTTACTGCATCTAAAATAGACTGTTATGTAGACAGAGAAGAGCCAGTGAAAAATCTTTTGATGTTTTACTCAGGGAATTGAATTGTCAATTCTCAATTTTTAACTTCTTATTGAATTCTTTCGTTACAATTTAACCTTGTTTACTTTTGTTTAAGAGAAATTTTGGAGGGAGAAAAATCACCTCTAATATATTGATTTACAATAATAAAGACTAAATAATGTATGGCATAATCCTCAGCGCATGTACCTTAAGCTACCCTGAAATTGTTTTTAGGCTGTATAAATGTTCGCAGACATTCTGGTGCGCCTATCTTCTGAATCTATATAATCATCATATCGTTCATTCCATAGTAGTGACATCTTCTTTTGATGTCGAAATTTCTATTCAAAATCAACTGTTTACTATATTTTTGTGGTGAAATTACTGTGAAGTTATTGAAAAATAAATTTAAATCCTGTTTATGAAATTCCTCTTATTTTCAATGAAAAATTAATAGAGTCCCTAGAATTGAACTCTTGAACGGGATTGACTAACTCCCTCCAACCACCTGAGGATTCCTCTGCTTGAGATGCACAAGGGAATGGAACTCGGATATAAATGGTAGACTTTAGGTCAAGAATTCACCAATAACTGGGAGGCTTCGTTCAATGAATAAACTTACAGAGCTTGTGGTGCATTATTTTTTAAATCTGAGAAAGGATAAGGTATTAACTTTGTACTCTGAGGTGTGCGCCCAAGGATAAACAGATGTGGAAAATCCATTTATTTTTGATTCCGTAAGGCTCTCTTATTGAAATCGAAATTACTGTAAAATAAACTTAAATGTCTTCAAGTATTGTGATATTGTTGGAGAGGCACCTGCGAATTGGAATTTACTTCGAGGACTAGGTATATACGGTAATAAATTGCCTATTTTAAGGTAGGTTGTTATGAATTTTGTTAAGATACATAATGCAGTATCATACTGTCAACTATTTTACTATAGTTCATCGCTGAATTTTCATGACAATTTCTTTCTTTTCAATTTCCACTGTGTGTGGATTTTACGCAAACATCTGGTTGAATTGAAAAGACCGATCACGTTTCTAAATAATGGACTTGTGAATGCAATAACTCTTTTTTCCGCCTACCGTAGCCAACCTCAACGAGCAAAGAAATTGTATTATACTTTTTCTAAGCCTAATTTAGTCTCTTTGTTACCAACACTGATACCTTGATGTACTCAATGATATTATAATATTGTGTAATATTGCTTGTCATTCATGCATACACACATATATTGTATAGATGCTCTTATTGACTCCGGAAATTGTCAGAGGAGTTTACCTCCCGACTTTGGACAAATCCCTGACGGACAAGAACAATTTCATTATGTTATTATGATGCTGCTAATCGGAAATAGTTCATTTTCAGTATATTTCGAACGATAAAAACAAAATAGGCTGACCGATGCACAGAGCCACCCCTAGAGTCCATGGAGCCTTGGTGTAAGATGCTTTTCCGGTGTCTGACTCTTGTCTCGTGTATAGCGAAATACAGTGATACCACGGCTAACGAGTGACCCTGCTAACGAAATTTAGGCCAACAAAGATATTTACGCTTTTTATCGAACTCGGCTAGCGAATGTTTTATTGGGTGCGCGTGCTAACGCTAATTAACGAAAAGCGCAGTGCTAACGTAAACCTGAACTATCGGGTCATTCCAGTATCTTGCCTTTTTCGTCTGTATGTATGACAAAAAAAATAGCTGACCACATCACTTAGGAGACACCCACCAATCGAAATGGGTTATTTATGCTCAAAACAGCGAATGGTAAGATGCCTGATGACATCACGCTTCGACTAACGAAGATTTCGGCAAACAAATATGATTTCGGAACGAAATATCTTCGTTAGTCGAAGTATCACTGTATTTAAGCGACAAGGCGCCTAACTATTCTCGGCCCGGCCGCGGCGCATCCACCGTAACTTAGGTAGGCGCGGTCTTCACCGATGCATGTCACATACCGAGGTGGCTAGCAAGGTGTGTAAATAAAGCTGAAGAAAATTCATTAAAGTATTAAAATTAAAAATTCTAACATAAGATGGATCGTTTACGTTATAATACTTTAGCCCGGTTTCGGTGGTGAGTGTTATTGATTCCTAAGTTTCGTTGGGTGAAATCAAGATTTTAAGTGGTTTGTCCTTTTAGCGGTCAGGGTTAAGGGAAATGCACAGAATCTTATCCTAAACCCTGTCCTCCCAAAAGAGGAGGGAATGGAAAGTTATGGAAGGAGCGACAGAGTTATGGATGGAGAGAGGCTAAGGAAGTTAGGGGGCGCAACGTGGGGGAGTAAAGGAGAAGCAGCTGTCTCCGGAGATTTCCCAGCGGATGCAAAAACAAGAGAGCATCGAGAAGGCGAAGGATCCTCGAGTTGAGGCAAAGGAGGCTCCCGTTTTCGAAAGAATAAGTCGCAATGCATTTTATTGCTAAGTCCCATGGGTAAGCGTGGAAACAAAAGGTATCGCCGCGTAACCATGGAAGCTTACGTTACACTTTCCCTCTCCTCACACGTGGTTCGGAGGAGATCAAGAATAAGGAAAACTCTCACGAGATTTAATGAGACTCTCGTTAACGAACCCGCATGTGTTTCGTCTGTACGAGCAGACGGTTGTAATGAGTTGGTGTTCGGGCCTCTCCCCGCACTTCCCCGCCGCTCTTGGGGCTATTCTTCACTCGAAACTCATCCCCGTATTAGCTTTCACTTTGGATTCTATGGGCTCACTTTCACTTTTTCAGCTCTGAATCTCTTTAGTTTCAGTTCGTATTTATTTTCGTCGCCTGCTCCCTTTATCTTTCCACCTTCGCAGGTAAATGGGTAGTCATGGTTACTGCGCAAACGAAGTCGGTTTGTCCTACGTTTCCGTTTATCTATTAATCTTCTTCTATTCTAAATATCTATCTTAATTTCGCCCTATCTTTCGCTCCGTATTTTCAGTTATCTCCCCATCTTTCACGTTTCCCACTTGTTCTCCCATTAATTTTCTCATTAAGTTTTTCGTCACCATCCTCGGGATTTCCACCTAAAGGGGAGAGAATTCTATTTCAACAGTATGTACGAATAGGACTGCTATTAATATTTGCCCTATTCGGTGGCGCATTTTCAGTGGTAATATGATAGAACCTAGACCTACATCCGGAGTTAATTGGTGACTTATAACTCTGTTTTAGTTTAGGGAATTTTAATGGTTTCTTGCTTAGGAGGATTGTGAATACAAAATATCACTATAATGACTCATTCATTGGTTGCTATAAAATTTTATCCGCACATATTTTTATACGATTTATGATTAAAATGTTTTTGCTTTGTTAATTTCTGAATTATGATTGTAATCAGAGTTTTAGTTTTAGAAATAAGGTTTTGACTTTTATAAACCCAAATTTTACAAGTAATCAAGTGATCCGAATTCGCTCCATACGTGGATGTAAAAGAGAATTCCAAAAAATAAATGAAAGTAGAATAAAGGGTGGAGAGGTGTGTAACGCAATTTTCTTAGGTTACCAAAAATAGGAAAGGTACATTGGATTCGTAGTGGAGATTAAAAATTTTTTCCTTCCTCTTCTTCCTAAAAAAATAATCATTTAGTACAATCAGTTAGTCGACACCGTTAGAAGGTACAGAAACGAATTAAAATCGAATTTCCTGTTTAGAAATCCTCAATTTTCTCTTTAACTCCAAAACAGACAATCCAATGACTCGCCAGGATTGAATTGGGAATTAAATTGATAGCTGTTTTAGCCATTGAGTACGGAACAAAGCCTAGCTTAAACAGGAGGAGAAATAAAAAATCAACGGATTAGTAATTAAGGCAATAACAGCGTTAATAGCAAAGAAAATGGGACATCTAAAACAAGAGACGAAGAAAACAGAGAGTATACATACTATAGAAGGAGAGAAACAGCCATAGGAATGAGACGAGAATATGTAGAGGCAAGAAGCCAAGCGGTTAAAGAAGAATGGGATGGCCGAGGAAAAGGCAGTATGACAGTATGTGAATAGTGAATTAGCGATCTGAAACCTATAACAAAAAAGATCTCGACCCAGTGATATATCGGTAATTAAGCTGAGCTTACGGAAACCGAGACCAGTCGCGAAATGGTATTCTCAACTTATTGTTAGTCCAAACAAAAACTTTTATTTATCCCATTAGATCTCACAATATTTTAGTCCGGATGTCCTTTATCTTGCTCCTTTTCCCTTTCCTTTCCCATCCCCTCACAATTTCAATCTCTTAACTCTCGACATTCTTGTTTTACTTTTTTACGCTTCCTCCGGATTCTTCTTAATTTTTTTCGGTCGGTTTTTTGCCTTCACTTCCCCGCTATCTTCCCTTTCAGAGCGTTTTCTCCTGCGTAACTCATTTCGTCTTGTCCTCTCGCACACACATAAACACCTTCCTTTTACTTCTGTTCATTCATCTTCCTTCTCTCCCCCACTCCGTTTTCTAGTTCCAGGTTTCCTCTGTTCCCTTACCAACTCCTCTGTTCCCTTACCAACTCCTCTGTTCCGTAACCTTACTATTCGGAGGAAATTTAGATTACGCCTCTTTGAAATTTCGAAATGCGGACGGACTATTTTTGGTCGGAGATGTGCTTCCCCAGAAAATGCCCCTTAAAGGAAGTTTGAAGACGGTCTTTCTTCCCCCGACTTCCATGTTCAGAAACGCGTGCTCTCTTGACGAAAGGCATTCTTTCATCTACTCATTTCTTTGCTTTTTTGGGAGACTTCTGCAGAAATAGCGTCTTCCCGCTCATCTGTTATCGGAGATATTTAAGATGTGCGCCAGCGAGATTAAACGCCGAATAGTAATATTGTGAGTGGGAGAGCTCCTCGTTCAATTCTTTTGGGCGAAAGAAAAGTAGATTTCTAGCAATTTGCTACTTCGTTAGCGGGTTTTAGTGATTCGCTTTCATATATTACCAAGTTTTAATTGATAGCACCGGCCTTAACTTGTTTTTATTCCTCACTAACTGGCAAATTAGCCCGTAGCAGATTCCATACGTAAGTACTTATTACGTATACCTAAGCTCAAGATAATAGCCATTGTTCTCTTGCGTTACTGTTGTTATCGTGCGTTTAAGTATGTATGTTTTGGTTTATTTTTTGCTGTCCTGCAATTAATTTTAGATATTTATTTTCCTGGATAGAATAGTCAAATTCTTCTTTCATGAGCGGTGTCAAAAGAATTAATTTCACGATTGATTTTAAGGAAAGAAAAAAAGCGAGACTTAGCCAAGACCCGAACCCGGAAACCTCATAAATCGAAGAACTATCTGATCTGTCGTGGTAGCTCAATTGGTTAGAGCAACCTCCCGGTAATTGGGAGATACTGGTCTTTCTTTCTTTGTCTTTTTCCACCTAATCTATTGCGTCGTTTTAAATTATATCTGCTCTTTCATTTCCCAAAAATATAAGTTACACACGTATTTCCTTTTTATTAAAAAAAATTAGTTGCAGACATTAAATACACTTCATATTCCAGAAAGATCGTTGCTATTAAATACATGACATACTCCAGAAAACCCGTATTTTTCGTGGACTTGACTTGGCACTGTCATGTATTCATCGCAGGGTGCACCTTTTTGCCTATGGTACTGCTCGTCTACCCGCGCAAAACGGTGAATGACAAGTACTCATAACGTGAGCAAGTTATAAATCAACCCTGTAAAGGAACGGCCATAAATCCAAGGCATTCTGGAACACGATCGCGTTTTTTGACATTTCGCCGACGGAATCGTGCGCGCCTGATGCTTCTGTAGTTCCGGTTGGATCTTTTCGGGAAATTTCTTTTCCACCAGTTTCATCAAAAATGCATGAGATGTAAACTCGCAACCATTCAAGGTCCGTGTTTGAATCGCGCTTTAGCCTCTTCTTTGGAATATTTCGGCCTTCTGGAAAACATTACTTGGGCGCCTAGCCGAAATATTTCCGAGAAAGTGACTGGAGCGGTGAATCATCGAGAGACGTCGCCTATTATCCAATGAATTCAACAGATCCCTGCTTCCAGTTCATTAGTGATGAGTTTACGGCGGGTTTAGAGGACCGCAGCGATGTCTCATCGCAGAACCGCGTCTCGGAATGGTATGAATGAATAGCAGAATTTCGCGCGTGGACGTCGAAGCCCCATGGCTTCCGAAATCTCTCCCCATTCTCGGCCGCTCGTCAAAGTGTTTCATCTTCCAGTCTTGCTCTCCTTTCTGAAAGGGAAAAGGAGGATGAGGAGGCACTTTTTTCGCCTTCGGAGTTCAAGGACTCGTCGCATGTGGCGGAGATATTGCGCTCTTCCCCCGAACTCGGCGTTGGCGCCATTTTGCGAAAATCTTTCAGCGATGACATTGTTTGGCGATGTTCTCCGAAGGGGAATATAAGTTGCTGTTTTACTCTGTCTGCCCCTCACGTTAACCTTTTGACCTGATGTTCTTCTCGGTGGAGGGGCCTACGGGACGAATCTCACAGTTGAACGTAGTAAATTTTGTCCTCAGGTTCGATTCTTGGTATTGTATTTTTCGTTTAGTCCTCTATTCTTAAATGCTGGAATATTACGGCTTTATAAAAAATTTTCATTGATTCATCTAGAGGTGTATTAGTTGCTGTCAAGTATATTGATATGATGGAAAACGTCAATTCTCAATATTTATGGATATTCAAAGGAACATTTCATTCGACATTTTGTTACAAAATTTGTATGTATATAATGTCTCGGATATTTCAACTTCGTAGATGTTAAGCTTCTTATCCAAAGATTACACGATATATAATATGCAAGATATTTCCTAGTTAATTTTTACTGCCGAGAATTTCTTCAATGTTTCTTTGGCCAGCCGTTTTGCTTTCTGATCGTTCTTCAGAAGATCGACTTATTACATAATTCTCATTTCCTTATCTGTCGAATCCTTTAATATAATCTACGTAATATTTTGATTCTTTTCAACAATCTTTTCACCACTAATGTATTCTACTTATGTCTCTATTGGATGAAATAGAATTACTTATTATTATTTTTCGTCGCACTATATATTCACCCTCATCAACCACAGTACTCGCCAGCCGGTTTTCCGTTGAATATTGTAGGTGGTAAATTATTGGTGTTCCGCATAATCCCCAATAATTCTATATTCTTCCAATTTTACATAACACATTTTCTTAAGGAGAAACGGGCATGAAAAAAGCCTCTCAGGACCGGAACTCGAACCCGGATCCTCCACTTTTCGGGAAATTGCTCTAGCCAATTAAGTTATTGTGCTAGAACTATGAATCGATAGTTATGGTACGATAGCTCAATTGACTAGAGTAGTCACCCAGAAAGTGGAAAATCCGGATTCGAGTTCCGGTCCTGTCAGACTTTTTTCTTGTTCGTTTCTCATGGGAATATTCCTAGGCACACACCTTAATGTACAAAGTTACCTTTCGCCATTTTCCTTGTGATTACACATTTTATTTATTACCCGAGATATTCAGTGCGATTTCGTTGTTGAAGTAGAAATTTCCACTCTGATCTATGTTTTCTTGTTTATCAATTCGAATTCTAATCGAATTTACTGAGCGTACGCATTTAGATTTACGCGTGTTTATATTTTAATGTGTTGCGAATGTTGATTTTACTCGTAGTTACACTGTGTGAGAAGAAAGACTGATAAGAACTTCTTTGCGATGCGCTCTTAAGTATTGTTTTCTTCTCGCATTCTCAAATTTGAATTCATTCGCATTACTTGGAGACGGTAAATAAGGAAATCGAATCATTCGTAGGGAAACTTATTTTCCTCTCTTTCAAGCGCGATACAGGTATGCGTGATTCATCGCCAATGACGCAGAGGAAAGCTAAAGGAAGGTCTCCTTCGCCCTTCACTATTACCTTCTTATCACCCACGCTGCAGGATCGGAGTCCTACGTCACCGATGTTTACTGACTTAACCGAAATCCCGAAACTTTTCAATCTTTTTCGAAGAATCGTTCACGGTTTAACTTAACTTCAATTTGCCGGTGAGGTATATACTGAAATATGTCTTCCACGGTATGGTCCGCGGATAACAAAGGATGCCGATTTTCAGAAAATATTTTTTTAAGCTGTGTTAAGCAATTTTAGAAGTGTGGACAGATTCATTTGGCCGCCTCTTTGAAGGAATTCTCTAACATTAACTCCGGAAAAGCATGGTAGCGAGCTTCGGAATTATTCACATCCGTATAGTATGTATGACGATCGTGAGGCATAGCAATAGATTTCACTTTTAGTAAATAATTTTTTTTCGTAATAAATTATCATTCTTCCAGTATTGCTGTTATTAGAGCAGTTTCCTGCGGCATTTAACACACTGTCTGCGCTTTTTCCCGGTGTTGGTTACCACTTAAAATATAAGGTTGTCGCTAATCGAATATAGCTGAACGTATGCTTTTGAGCTAACCTCTTAGCCGACGTTACCTTCAGAAAAGATCTGCTTGGAATATTTTTATGCATTACGATGGATTGATAAAAATTTTAAATTTCATTTTATCTTGTAATTTCGTATGGTAGCGACTTTAAACGATAATAATTAGTACATAATTCAAAATTTGTTTTTCGAATTTCGAAAAATTTCAGCTAAATTTTGTGGGAAGCGTTAATCATCATTGTCTGTTTAATTGTTAACTATTAGGTCGATCTGCTCTTGGGTCTGCAAAGCTTAGAATTACTTGTCTCCGCATCAGATATATTTGTTTTAAAGTAAGCGCTTTACTCGGAAATTCCTGGGTAAGAAATCAAAATTGGTTAAAGTATCCCTTTTTCAAAAGAGTTAAAAAATTTCAATAACCATTCGCTTCGGTATTTTTTTTTCGTTTCCTTTTATACTCGGAAGGACAGAAAACGCCGTCTTTTGTACGATCATCCGAGTGTAGAAAGAAAAGCAGCTTTCAATTCCGCCGTTGCAGGCTTTTGGAACTGCGAAAGAATTTCTCGGACGTGACCACAATCCGACGCGACTCTCACGCGCCACTCAGTAAATGGTGGCCGTACTTTTAAAAATAGTCTAAGAGACGTTCGTGGGCGCCCTGCAAATTGCCCAATACATAGCAGAAAGACCGTTTCAGAAGAGGAGTTTGCGGACAAATGGCAGTAGATTTGGAGTCAAGAGCTGCCGAATTAGCGTTATTTACCCCTCCAGCTTTTACCTTTTCCCGAGAATTTTCTTTTAATCTAAATGACGCCAACATACGCATCGATTCATATGAGGTAAGTTAGAAAGTATGCAAATACGCCGTCACGAAGGTATTCACCGAATTCTATTGTCAATTCATGCAAATTGTCTTTTGAAAACTCGGGGTTTACCTCTTGGAATGTTTGAATGAGGCTCGTTTTCATAAAGAACGAAATCGGTGTTTCTGTTGGAATTTGAGTACTTTGATCTTACGCTGGCTAAAGTAAACTAAATAATTTAAACCAATTAATGGCGTAAAAATACGAATTCGAGTGAATCAGTTGTAGTCTTCGGCATCTGAAGTTCTCATTGCTCAACTGAACTAATTTTATTTGACTAACTAACTCAACTAATTTTATTTGAAACGCAAGAAAAATATTGTTAGCAAAAAAAAGTTTAGGCGTAGGAGTCTAGTGTTTCTTCGTTTAATTACTTTTATATTACGATTCCTTGTTTAATTTTCAGAAGTTTCTATGGATAACCTTAGGAAAGAGAATCTGAAGCAAAAGAGATGGGTATATTAACCTGCGCGTTTAGGTGGCACCACACTTTGCTCATTCAATTAGGTAGTGGCAAAGCTTTTCATTTAGTTTAGTTTATACGAATACTCTGCCAGTTGCCAAGTGACCGAAAGCCCATAAGGTGTCCATATCTATAGCGCCATTATACTCGAAACAATAAAAATGGATGTGAAATAATGTTCGATTCTAGCGTGATTCCTAGAGAGAGAATGCTCCTAAGTGCCTTCGGAAATCGCGCCTGTTATTAACGGGAACAAAATATACTTAAGCCACCTTTCAATAACCTCTGGAATACTTTCCATTTTCATTCCGTTCTCCATTTCGGTGATTTTCAACCTTCAGATCTCAAAATTTCATATACTTTGCTACTTATTATAGTTTTTCACAGCTGAAGGAGGAGAAATCTAAACAATAAGCCCTAATAATGTGATAATGGACGGTAAAACTGTCTAATTCCACGTCGTATATTTGTATCGAAATGGACGGACGTACAGCAGCACGTCGGAGCTGTAAATAGGCACGCGGCGGAAAGAAGAGGAGTTTACATCATTGGCTTCGCATAAAGCAGAAAGGCAAAATGATTCAACAAAAGGAAATAATTAACTGCCTGATTGATCATTTAATTCTCTTTCATATGACGCAAACCATCTCATGGAGTCAATCCTTTCTTCGTAATAGCTTGAACAAACCTTCAGACCTTACGAAAGATGGAAATATGTGGTAAATGAGAGTGTAGCTTTATTCTAATAGTAATCTTTCGTAAGTACGATATCCTATCAGACCGTGTGAGAAACGCCCTAAGCTCTCAATCGTTAAATAGATTACAGCTTCCTTTAAACGGTTAAG
This sequence comes from Ladona fulva, assembly GCA_000376725.2. Classification (NCBI taxonomy): domain Eukaryota; kingdom Metazoa; phylum Arthropoda; class Insecta; order Odonata; family Libellulidae; genus Ladona; species Ladona fulva. Next base: position 1,887,813 of record KZ312450.1, on the reverse strand, counting down.
CCACTTCTTCTTCTATGTAACGCGGATCCGTAACCTGGGCCCATGTGAGACATTTCTTTCTCCGCTTTGGAAATAAGTATAGTTTCTTCCTGATGATTTGCCGATGATACCCTTTTCCTTAACTGAAAAACCTTCAGAAATCTCGTACGAGATCAATAGTCCGAATGCAAACAATAAAAGTTCTTAAATTTTAAAAATATCCGTATTTTTTTTAATATCCTTTGTTTTATTGAAAAATGATCCTGTTACTTTTGTTAATCATCGCTTCTAATTTTATTGAAAGTAAAAGTTAGTTCCTCCGCCCAAAATAGCTTAGATTTTAAACAACCAATTCTCGTTATATAATGTACATACATTTAAATTAAGTGTATTATTGGTTATGACATTCTTAAATTTTAATTCTTCAAGCTAATGGAAACTGGAAGTACTACTACTTCATACGTACGACAACTTCATAGGTCACCGCGCTAGACGCTAGACTTCAGAGTGGAATTTCTATATTATTCATTTTGTTCCTCTGCAAACAATAAGTTTTACTGTTTCATCATTCGTATTATCAACAGAACTTCCAACAGCAGCTGTTAGTGCATGTTTATCAGTTCAAAAGATATTTTTTTAAGCGTAATAATTTTTTTCGTGCCGTTATCTATCTTTTCGCATTATTTCTCGGTAGCACAAGCTTCCTCTTAAACTTACCTTTGTGGCAACTGTCACTTCTCTGCTCACAAAATCCAAGCATCTTAACCTATCGCCAACAATTAATGATCGATTTCGTATTCTCTGCACGCGCAAAAGCATTACCATAGGTCCGAAGCTGGGATTCATTTCCGAAAGGCGTAAACAGAGGCTGTAAACGTGCTTATCTCGACGACAGCTGTATTTGAGCCGCTCCGCAATCTCTCGCGATTCAAAGACCTCTTACGGGGAGTCGCTGCTAAGAAGGAACGAGGCGCGCCTTTGCAACTGTGGGAACCATAGGACATTAAACCCTTTCTTAGAAACCACCTCGAATCGATCGGGGGATCGGATTCCCTCCTCACTTACCATTTTTCCTCTTGCCTCCCCTTCCACTTTCACTTTCATCCCTATCCCCTTTCACTTTTCCTTACACCTATAACCAGTATTTTATCTTCTTGCGCTTCATTTTCTCATGCTTTCTGCCTCCCATAGTCTTCCATGACAATCTCCTTTTCTTATTTCCTTCATTGGGGGGAGTTTCAAGCCTTAACAAGAGAAAATAGCTCATGCATCCCTCTCTCCACTCTTTTCTTTCGTTATCAATTCCCATATCACTTTTATCTCCGTTCATTTCACTTCCTCCTAACCAATTTTCTCTCCTCTTCCTTATTTATCTTTTTTACTGTTCGTTCTACTTCACCTCTCAGCAGGCTATCCTGTTTTCTTTCTGTCCTCTAATGTAGAGTTTTTAAACATTAACTGGAAGAAATACCTAGTTTTCGTCTCCTACTCCTCTTCTCTATGTTTTATCCCCTTAGCTATTAAGAATTCGTAGGCTTTTATATTCATTTTCGGTCGGAGTGGATTGAATGAAATAACTTCTTATAAGACACTTTAAAATATCATATAGAAGTAAAAGAAAATGTTGAGAATATTTATAACTGCGCTCTGTTTTTTCTACCTCGATAGTCAACGTAATACATCATGTTTAATTTTGATTTGGTCGTTGTTTTATTTTTCTGGGTACAGTCTCCGTCTCTTACATCTTTCCCTGTAATATTTGGTTTTAACGATTATTTTCTTTGGAATCTCAGTTTTACCATGATATGGATCCCCTGTTGAAATGTCGAGATGTGCTATTTTTGTTTTTAATTTATTCAGTCGCTTTCATTGAAAGCATTTTCATGCTTTGTTCTTTCATTCTTCCCATTCCTACACGTCCATCTTTTTCTCTCACAATTTCTTCGTAGTGCTTCCTTTTGTTTCTCTTTCTTTCTTCTTCTTCTGATCTAAGGTTTTGAATTAGAATTTTATTATTTCATTTTGAATTAGAGTTTCTCAGTGTCAGTCTTTTCCTATAAATTTTCTTCTCCTTGTTACACTAAGTTTTGTCTCCTTAATATGTGCTTCTTTTATACTTTCATCTCATTATAAGCACTTTATTCTCCCATTCTTCTGTATCAGAATTCGTTGCAGTAGTTCTCCGAGGAAACTTAAAAATTTTCTTCCGCTGCTAGTTCTAGACCGGAGAGCAGTCATACACCGTTCCACGTGGAGGGGGTCTGAAAGTGAAAGTCATGAAATAACGATTCGTCATTGGTAACCACAATACACTTCCTACTCTCCTTCGCCGCTTTAACTCTACCAGTTGAAGTTCGTTTACTGTTTTCGTGAAAATGAAGCGCTGCGTATACAATGTCAACGAACGTATTTGACCAAAGTCTAAATGAAAGGTGTAATAAAATTAGCGCCGACCTTCCTTTTATGCAGCAAGTATTATATTTTAAGTCTGGGATCTTTTCACAACGAATTCTGAAATACGAATGCGATTGTGTTGCGAAATTTGAGCATTTTTATATCAGAGGATTCGTTTCAATAGCATGAAATGTATTAATTAAATGCATAACTGCTATGTGGCCATATTTTCATGGCGAAAATGGAGGGATAATGCGAAATGAACACGTTCACTGGGGATACCTCCATTTCCAATGTATTTATCACTCCAACGGTGGAGTGATCCGCAGTGAACGTATTCATAGGAGTAAAGTACAATAAAATAACTTCCTAATTTAGTTCGCAAGAATATTGAAAACTACATCGTCCTTCATTTCATTTTGAAAGTGAAAGACCGGAAGTGAAAAATAGAAATTTCTTTATGAAAATGTTTATCGTGGGAAGATTTTTATATCATTCGCTCTCCTTTTGAAAATGAATGACTCCTACGCTAACGGCAGAAATGAGAATCTCGTACTGAAGATTGCGGTACTAATTTAAAAGATGGAATCAATATTTACAAACATCGGAACATCGAAGTAAATCACTGTTCTTTAAAACATACGACGTATGGTTATCATACGCATATGCTACCTGTGAACCCTATTTTGCTCGAATTTTCGCTTTAATCAATCTCGTTATGAGAGCTCTGTCGCGAGCGTTGATTGAGAGAATTGTATTTGCCTTAAACGAGTTCACACGCACGTCGGTTGATCTCTCGAAGTGGCCATTCCCATCACAAATTTCCGCCTTCCATTCCTCGATCCTCGTGTCGTCGCACACATCAATCCGAAACTTTTCGTCTCTCCTCTTCCCGTTCTCGGCCTCTCTCATCCATTCACTCCTCTCTCCTCATTCACTCTCCCCGTCTCTCCCATCCGCGCGGAGTCTCTCCCGCAGCCGATGAGTGACCTTGCTCAAGTGCGTGAGTAAGACGTTAAGAGAGAAGTCCGATAAAGGAGGGAGGGGCTCCAGTGCGTTGGAAGAGGACTGTTATACGTCGGATGCTGAATGGAAGGGGAGGGAGGGGGGCAGGAGGAAGAGGAATCTTTCTCGAGAGGGGTATTTCTTAAAGGGGTGCCTCTTTCCATAACCTCCTCTTGTGTCTTTTCCGCCGGTAATGGGTAGGGGGAGTGACGAAAGGGGTGGGTTTTTGTCTCTTGCGCAGGCGCGCTGAACACGGAAAGTCACACGAGGGCGGGCTATAGTCCCGGTGCTCGCGGGGCGCATTCCGAAGCCGTCGTTGGTCGGGTGCAGACGGCTCGTCAAGGCGCGAGGACGTCTTGTTATTGTTTCCCGCGTGGAAGTACTTCAGTGACGTAACTCTCAATTGACACCAATTCCCGCGACCGCTCTAGTATTCCTTGAGAGAAGATGGGTGGATTGTCCGAGGGCATTAAGCCCCTCGCCTTCTTTTTCTGCGGATCGCGGTGGTAATTGCTCGTGAGCACGTGACGAAGAGTTCCGTCTTAAGTTTCTGCGAAGATTGTGTGGAATATGGTGCGGAGTTGTCTTTGGCAAAGGTGGCGACGGTAGTGGGAGTGTGGTCGTCGCTCGCGAGGCGGCGAAACATGCATGTTGTTCGAGTAGTGCTTGGTTATCGAGTCCGTGTTAAAGGTCCTTTCTCCGATTGAGATCTTCGCTATCAGTTGACGTGATATATCTAATCGCATCTTCATTGTGTTTCTGTCTGAGTCACTGATCCCGTGCCTCATCTCCTCGTTCCCGCTTTCGGTGAAAAGCTGCGGATCTTCGGAGGGGAGCGTGACTTAGCGCCGAGGAAAACCTCGCTCTACTTCTTTCGTGTGAATTGGGATAACCCGCAAGATATAGGGAGAGATACGCATGATCTCCGGCCCGCTGTGCTGAGGGACTTACACCCTCATACGTGATGGCCCAATCGGGGGCCGCGGTGGGGCCGCCGTGGTCAAGCGCTCCTCCGCCTGCTCTGCCACCGCGGACGCTGCCACGCCCACCACCACCCCCTAGGCCGAGGGTGGCTTGCGGACCGGAGACAGCCGTATACGCCAATGAATGTTCTCCCCCTGGAATAGGAATTTTGTCCAAAAGCATCCCTACTGGTGTTAAGAAAGCCGTCACACCTTGGGACAGCCCATCGGCCTCTTCGTCCCCCGCATCATCTTCTTACTTTTCTTACTCATCAACTTCCACCTCGCCACCACTGGAGTCGCCCTCCACACAATTCAACCCTTTCAGGAACTCGTTCCATCCGCCTAACCCCCCAGCGCGAGATGTTCGGAAAACCCCCCCAGTGCCTGAGACGCCGGCGACCCATGTGATCGTCGACGACAAACCCCCGTACACTAAGTTGAGCCACTCGGAATCGTCTGACGACGAATCCACCTTCCATACCCCTGAAGAAAGCAAGACCTCTGTGATACGCAGGAGGGCAACAGTTGAGGTCAGGTCTGTTGCCGTGCAGACTCCAATTGTCCTCATGTCAACATGCGGAACTAGGGCGACCTACCCCAGAGCAAAAGGGCCATGGAGGAGCGAAAGATTCGAGCCCCGTTCCTTTTGCCGCGATGATGAAAACGTATTCTCCCCGCTACCGAGGAAGATATCGCATTCAGCGACGGTGTGCGAGTGGGAGACGTCTTTTGTGGGCGATAGCGCTCCCAAAAGGGAGGAGGAGGCGAATACGCGAATGGGGCCAGCGGAAAATTCTCCCTCTGCGGAGGAAAGCGGGAAGAGAGACCGCGACGTTGGGAGGGAAACCGATAGGGCGGAAGGAGAGTCACGGGAAGAGGAAGGCTGCGGCGTAGAGGCGGTGGCTAAGGTTCTGATCGCTCCCAGAAGGGTGATGTCTCGGGCGGAGCTGAGCCCAGCACCTCAGATAGCGTACACGACTCCCAGCGCCGCAACCCTTCCTCGAACGCAGGCGTCGGAGAAGGCAGCGGAATCCCCGCATCCTGACGCAGTGTCCCAGTGGCTCTCCGAGTTGAGGTCCGCGCAGAACGGAGCAGAAGAAGAGGAGGAAGTAATGGAGGAAAAGGGAGAGGAAGGAAAGGTGATGGATGAGGAAGAGGTGGTGGTTAGGGTGTGTGAGAAAAGCCGCAGGAGGAGCAGAGGAGAGATCAGCTTGTATGAAGACGCGTGCTCCTGCTGCACGGATGAGGGTTGCTGCAACTTATTGAAGGGAGGGAATGCGGTTAGGGGCAAGGTGGTAAAAGACAGGGTGGGAGGAAAGGGGAAAGAGGCGAAGGCGTGGGACGGTGTGTCTGATGGCAGAAAGGGGTTGGGGAGGGTGGAGGGTGTGGGGGCGGATAGATCCTCCAAAGGGGGTTGGAAGGGGATTTACGGGATGGACGGAGAAGTGGCTGAGGTGGAAGGTTCTGCGGTTAGAGGGAATAAGGGAAGGGGAGGAGGAATCGAATGGAGGTTATCCGCTCTAGGTTTAGCCGGTAAAGAAAAGTTAGAGGAGGAAGAAGTGAAGAAAGTGACGGAAGCGGGAAAAGGTAGTTTTAGGAAATCGAAAGAACAGATTAGCGCGAAATACACGAATATAGAATGCGATAAGGTACCGGATTCGAAGAGCACTAGAGGAAGCACGGAGAGTGTTGACGGGAAGAACGGACCGCGGAAGGATGTTGATGACAAACGCCCTGAGGTTGAGGGCGTCGCGGTCGGTTCTCCAGTCCAAACACCCAAACTATCCCAAAGTGATTCCTTCAAGTCCACATCTTCGGAATCCAAACTTTCCTCATCGTCTTCTCAGGATATACCAACGAGTGTGGATTGGCATGGAGAGAGAGTTACGCCCCCGACACGCCCCCCCGTTCCCCCAAGGAGGAGAAAGGGTGCGGAAACACCGGTTTCAGATGGAGGCGACGCCGTTAAAGGGTTGCAGAGGAAGGATCTGGGGGAGGTCGATGGTTGCGAAGATGCCAAGGCCAACACGGAGATTAAAGCGGTTACCAAAGAAACTACGGATTGCATCGTGGCGGAACCCAAACCCACAGAAAAGGAGATACCGAGTTCAAAGACTGAGGTGGTGAAGGTTGAGGAAAAAGTGGAAGAAAAAGTGCATAGAGGCGTTGAGGGGATGAAATTGTCAGGAAAAGAAGGGGAAACGGATGAAGGGAAAAAGATCAAGTATTCAGTCGGAAGCGAAGGGACGACTGGTGATGGTGAATGTTGCGAATCTGAGTTAAGTTTGGAGTCAACACAAGGAGATGAGGAAGAAGTTATGCAGGAGGAGGAGGAGGTGGTAGAAGGTTGCGGGGAATGGAAAGGTGTGTTCGTTAGAGGAAGAAGGAAAGGGAGCTGTTCGAGTGACATAGAGGCGTGGAAGAGGGGTCTTTCTGGTTGGTGTTCTGTGGAAGACGAGGATGATTTCTTGGAGTGCACGCAGTTTGATCCTGATGATTCCCAGTCTTTATCCGTGGGGTGCGGTTCGCCTCTTGCAGATCCAGAGAAGTCCGTAGAGGAGGTATGGGTCACTGGTTTTAATAGGAGGCGCTTAGTGGCTTTTATTCTTTTGTTGGAAATTCTGTCTAGGACATTGTACCTGAGTGTTGCTTATGTCGTCCAAGGAGCTTTGTCAAAATGTGTGTAGATGGCGCAATTTCGTAACTGAAAAGTTGTTAGGTGTATTAAGCTTTGTTATTACCCATTCTATTTTAAAAGCTGCTGTCTCACTACCATTTAATAACTTTCTTGTGAAAGTAAAAATAACCAATCTACATTATTCGTCACAGAATAAATCAATTGAGTGGTTTGAATTCATGCTTAATGAAAACTTCAGTTTCTATCACTTCTAGCTTCATCCCAGGCATTGATGTAATTTGAAGCAGATTGTGACAGTTTCGATAGTATTTTCCAGAGAAAATTTCTGACTCGTTAGTACCTATTAAGGCTCAGATGAAGGTTAAAATTTTGATTTGATCTATTTGAATAGTAATACATTTATTCGTAGGCAAGCAGTTGTTCATTGTTAAAATAATATGTGTTTAGGACATTGTGAAGTTGGAGACATTCTGTAATTGTCTGTCAACGTTATATATAACATATACATGTTATATATTATAACATGTATATGTTATTACATGTTATATATCACCATACATCACAAAACATTATACATCACCAAACATCATTATTTAGTGTTTTCGTCCCTTGATACAACTAAAATCGTAAATTAAAGATGTAGTGCTATAAATTCAAGATGTAGTATACATTCGCTGAAGATTGATAGGAGTTCTGAAAATTGTAATGTTCCTTTGAATACTGTGGCCAAAAATTGGAATTAAATGAAATCGTAAAAATTATTAATGTTTTTATAACGTAGATATATTAATTATAAGGTTTTTAATGGTTATTGTTTCCATTGTTTAGTTCTTCCTGAAACTCCCTATTGGATAATCCCACGAACGTCATTACACAAGACTTGACAATAACTATTAATTCAGAAAGATCCAAAGATATATTTCTATAAATGCAGATCACCCATGTTATATCCAACTGATGAAGTTGGAGATAACTTCTACTTAGGATTTTGAATGTAAAAACTTCTAGAATATCCAGTAATTTCTTAGAGCCCATTACTGTTTCATCTGGAGTCCAGTATCAACTGATGCAGAGGCTTGCATTTAAATAGGTTTAATCATGATTGTTACAGCCAAATTACATTCTATCTAGTCTATCCATAGCCTAATTTTCTTATCAGTCTTTCACTAATTATGATAACATCACATTTTTCCCTCACAGTATTACTCCAAATATATTATGTTATTGTTTATAATATTATGTTATTTTTCATTAGACCTAGTTTAATTTCACTGAAGTTTTTGATATGGTTATTGTTGTGTTTTCACTTAGTTTAGAGAAACAATAAAAGGTGCCTGTTTTATGTTATATATACCATATAAGTTCCAATGAATGAATGTGAATGTAGAGCTGGTAAAAATTTACTTGCAAGGTTTTGAAAGGGAACTTTAATTTTTTTCATCATCTGTATTCCTAGCCCCTTCTATGTTAAGATCATCTTAGCTAGCTTTTTGGTAAACTCTATGATGTCATTTAAAAATATTTGTGTGTATTAATCTCAAATTTCCAAGTCTTATTAGAAGAAATCATTAATATTTACTGAGTCTTCTGAATGTACTATTTTGTAACATTAAGCGGTAATTTATAACTATTTTCAACTGAACATAATTTAAGTTGATTATAAATGCTATGAATTAGGTTCTATGATTTAGGAGAATTTGTGATCTTCATTTCTCAATTAAATGTTTCTGGGTTCTTCTCTTTATGTTCCATGATGTTACTTTCATTCACTTATGTGTGCAAACATTTCACAAGAAAATCCAAAACATAATCAAAAATCAATGTTGGGTTTTTAAAGTGGAATCAGAAACAAAAGTTATTTGCATCTATAACATTACAGAGTTCCACATAGTAAAGGCTGAATCCATTATTTATACTGTTTCATTCATTTCTAAACTACAGATGCAGGAAGTGGAAAATAAACTTAATTATTCTTTAAAAATTAAATATCATTCAGCTCAAATTTCCTATAAAAGTATAAATAATGGTCTCTGATTATCAGATGTAAGCAAATCTACTTAAGTTTTTCCTTGAGAAGTTTCTATGGCAATCTTTTTCTATTGCATATCTTCTAGGAATGGGTGTAATAAAGAGTTAAGATTTAATATATTTCATATTTAAAGTTAAGTGAATTTTTAATTGGTCAGTTTTGGATTTTGATCAGCATCTCTATCTTATTTTTCAGTGGTATTCTTCAAATGATGCAGAAGGAAGAGTATATTACTTCGAAGAAAACAGCCATGAATCTTCTTGGACTCTCCCAGAAGTCAGCATAACTTCCCCATCACAGGTATAAATTATCTTCTTATATTGCTCCATTAACCTTGCTCTATATTGCAAATTGGTGTTTTATAATTGCCAATGAATATCATACTTTGCATTTTTAATATCATTTACTCATTTGAGAGCACTGCTAAAATTTACATGATAGTAATAAGCCCATATTGCAAGCCAAAATGCATTTGTGAATTATCGATCTGAAACAGTTATGATTGCCATTTTGTTCATCCTTTACACCCACTGCATGAAAGGGTGAGAATTGTTTTCTTTCATCAAGAAAAGATCGCACAATATCTGAACTTTTTCAGCATAAAATTGTAGTATTGTTATTCAGTTCAGAACTGTTTGTATCCTATTTCTTTATTTTTGGTAGTAAGTGAATAATAGGCTCTTATCAAGAAGTAACAATATATTGCTTGCAGAAGGGTGACTTTCCTGTTCATGAATTAGTTAGTTTATATAAATTATTCTCCATTTTGATAGATTCATTGGACAAGTAGGTTGGAGGCATTATGTATTCCATCAGATCACACTTATCATTCTCTCTATTTGTAGATATTTGGATAACCATGGCATTTACTTTCTAAATACATAAAATTATTCAAGGAATGCTTCACATAAGGAAGACACAGTCTACATTTCTTTTATCATCCATTCCAAATCCGTTAATTTCACTTTTATGCTATTATGGTTATTTCAGTGAGTGATGCTTTTTAAACATGTGATTTAAATCTACTGTACAGAAATGTAGCTTTCACAATCTTTTTGGGGAATGCTTTGTTGTTGGTTAGGATTTTTACTCCTCCAAGAAGACTTTTTACTCAGTCCTTTAGTTATCCTTAGGAAAGGAGTATGGGTTTGTGCTGTTTATTAGTTATCCATGGTGTACAGTTATTAATTAGTATCAGTAAGTAATAATAGCAGTTATTTATTAGTATCAGTTGTTATTATTAGTATTTTAAGCCAAAATTAACTATTTATGTACACATAGATACACAGTAATTCTGTGAATGTTTAAACTTAGCTTACTGTAATGATAGCTTACCACAAAAAATATTCCACTGATATTAAGGTTATGTATAATTTCTGAGAGCTGTTACATTCCAGCCATATAAAAAACAAATCATGTAAAAATAAATGAGTGTGTGGTTTAACTGTACATCAGTCAGTCGGAGAGGAATATGTGAAATTCTAAGAAATTGGCAACACAACTGGTACATAGTGGAGCCTTTTTTTATGAAAATTATGGAAATAGAGAAGATTGGGTAGAAAAGTTTGTAGGTTGGGTAGGTTGTCTTTTCTTCGTTAAAGTCTTCCCCTCTGCCCACTGGATACCTTTGTTAGTGGTTTGTTTTGTAGTTAGGAAACCTTAGCTTTCAAAATCTTCTGAATAGTCTTTTAGAAAATTTCTGAAAATAGATATTAAGACGTCATTGAGCATAATTGAGGAAAACTGTTAGAGGGGAGCATTTTGAAATTTGGTGATTTTTGTAATTTTAATTAGATAAAGGAAAGAAAAGATTACCAAATAGCAGTATAATTGGAAGTGGGGGAAAGCAGGAAAAAAGATTGAAACAAAAATGAAAAGCCATCTGAATAAGGCATCATCCTTGAAGGAATATGTAAGCAAAAACTGCTACCAAGTAATGCTTGGAAAGAAAGTAATTAGGAAAAAATAATAACTGAAGAAAATCCAAAATTCTGGCTGTGATATGGTGGAGATTTACAATGAGACATAAAATGGAATAATTATGTCTTTTATCAAGTAATCTACTTTGTGGGAGGATACTAGCCTAGTTTTTCTAATAATTACTGATGGCAATTAGTTACAGACATGACTATTATTAACATTTCTTACAAGTTGTGAAATGAAACTTATGTACACAACTTGGCTTTATCAAGTAAACAGTCTGTTAGAGCAATGAAAAAAATTTTAATAGTGATATTTCTTTGTACTAGTTAGTACCCATCTAAGGTATGCATGTAGTGTATGAGACAAGTATAGCATTTGTGAATCAAAAAGATGTCGCATAAATCTGTGTGTTTTGGTAGGAGTTGTCAAAAAATCATCATTTTGCCAAGAATCCTTTTGGGATGGGAGTAGTAGGAAGAAAAGAAAATGTTATCTATTGCAATATAATGTTTTTCCTACATGCATTATATAATACCATCTCAGGATCAAGGTAGATTTCAAGTATAGGAAAGTAAGCACTGTGACATATTTTTGTCTTCAGCTTCAGATTTATTTGGTTATGCTGTTTTCAAAATATATGATAAGGGAAAGGGAATGACAAAAAACTCTAATGATTAATTAAATCTATGGAATTACTTATTGTAGTGTTTTTAGGCTTCATAATTGGATTGACCAACTGCATAGATCTGTTTCTATTACAAAGTAGGGAAAAATAGATGGGTATCTTCTTTACTCTGACTATATAGATATTAATTCCTATTCAATGAAACACTTAGAAGTATCAAAAGATGCCTAAACCTAACACTAGGTCTTTCAGGAACTATCTATATTATACATTATTCTCTGCTATATTGCTAACTGGTTTTAAAATTTCATTAATTTTTTAATATTATGATTACTGTAAGTAACAGATGGTCATACAAGATATTGAATGTTTGAACATTTAGATTTAAGAGATAAGTAAGCGGTTTAGTACAGATTACAGCAGATCTTTCATACTCTTGGGAATTATGAACCTATTTAGTGAATATGAACTGAAGTCAGCTGAAAAAGTATGTATGTGTGAATGTTGGTAAATATTGAATTATAAAAATATTCCTTTCATTCTCTATTTTTCTTGTAGAATCATAATATTATTATATGTTGTGTTGAATTTCATTTGTCTCATATTCCATTTTCTCATGTTTAATTGTAACTAATGCTGTGTACCATTCAATGTTTACATGGCATGACAAGGTAGATATTTTTTATGCAAAGATCTGATGAGTCAGAGGTTTACTTTCAATTTCAAATAACTGTTATAATTATATCTTCACATCCACTTAATTATTAATGTAAATTTTTAATTAATTTTCAACATGATCAAAGATTTTTTCATCCTATGAAGTCATTATTCTCAATACCTTTCATACAAGCTGAGTTAGGATATTTAATAATTTCAGAGTAATGATCTAATGATCATGAAACGTATATTAATTATACTGTGATAATAAAATTATTGATTTTTATACTCTATAATTCTTAAATGCTGAAATGTTGATTGAGTACTGATAGGGCTATTCACAAATTCATTCCTCCGTGAAAATTCAGAAAATGGTCAGCTGGACACTTAAAATCAGCTACTAATCCCTTGATATTACTGGTAAAAGAATTAAAAGAAGTACCTGGGGAAGGTTTTTAATGTATACCTGATTTAATTTACTTCTCTCTTTGTTTTCATTTTTTTGCTCTCATTCTTGTGTATTTTCCTCCAATATAGGTTTTCATATTAAGGCTTTCTAAGCCGAGGAGTTTTTCCCCACACTTCAGTCTTTTTTCTTCTTTTTTTATTGTTTTTATTTTGCCATAATTGTATTTTTCTACTTCAATTGTAAACATTGTAATTGTTTGTACTGTACCATATTTGACTTCAGAGGCTTGGTGTAAGAGAGGCTCAGATGGGTCACCAATTTGATAACAACTTTATACTACCTCATAATTATAGTGGTATTATACTTACAGAAGTATATCACTCTTTATTCTCTAGACTCCACCACTAGCTGGTATCTCAGCATCTCCAATGGGGTCCGATTCATTCATATCTGGGAGGTCTTCAGGGGGTGAAGAAGGCCTTGGAGCTAATGGCCATGAAGAAGTTGACAGGGAAGGTGGGTCTTCATTTGCTCTTAGAGGGGAGCCACCTATGCCCAAGGTGAAGGAAAGGCAGAAAGAATGGGAGAAAGCTACTGGAGGAAGACTGATTCAGTTACGTGAAAACACAGATAAAGATAGGGGAATGAGGAATTCTGCAAGGGCCACCAAAACACGTTCCATGATTCTCATGGATCCTATGTAAGTATTGATCTGTAGTTCAGATAAATTTATTTTCATTTTACTGTGAAAATAGTCTTTTTTTAAACATAGCCTTCAATGATTTGTGGTCTTTTTATTTCATGTAAATATGTATTTTAACTTTGGTAATTTGAATTGATTTCTTGCAATATAGATAAACATATTTGCTGTTAGTTTGTCTTTCACATTACAGAAAATAAGCATTACTCTTATCTAATGTTGCAGTTTTTAAGTTAAATTTGAATGGAGGAAGAAGAATTAACATTTTAACTATCAAAAGATCCAGTAACCTTAAATGCAGTAGAAAGTCATTTATTTTCTTCATGACAATTATAAGTTTTAAAAAATGCTTGCTCTAAATATCAGTAACATCCATTCTTTCATCAGATGAGTGCTGTAAAGAAAAATATGTACTTTTATATACTTGGGGATATGAGTTTCTTATAGTTCTACAATGAGTACCTCATTGATGTCCTTTATTTTGAGATGATGATGAATAAATTTTGTCTTGCCTTTTTTTCAAAACTAAACTTTATTGTACAATTCCATGTATTGCTATCTTTGTCATTACTCTTGGCTCTTAAAGTGTAGAAAATATAGTCCCAACAGTTTTCGCTAGTATTCAGTTTACTATAATTTTCTCATAGTATTATAGCATTCAATTCAATAATATTCATTGTTGATTTTTCGTTCTCTTTTCAGAAGTGGAGAAATTAAGATGTCCTCCTATGGGAAAATTCTAAAAGACTGGCCTGAACTTTGGGATGGCAACATGGTGAATACCTATTTTAATAGTTTAACTGCAGTACAAAATCATTAATTTTCAGCTTTGAGTCATATACATGATCAACACTTACTGCACCATGTCTGAAGTGATATAATTTCAAAGGCTCTTAATCCTAAGATTTTACATACATAGGTTCTCATATAATTCATTCGCTGCATAATTCAGCTTTATATTCTACAAGCAGGAAAATTTGCAACTATTTTAATTAAAAGAAAACTGACTGTCAATGATCTTTATCGTTTGATATTCTAACCTTGATCTTTCATTTTATTATAGTGTATCCTGAAGGAAGGGCCCCTGAACAGAACCAAAATAACAGAAAATGGGAAGAAAGTGAGAAAGAATTGGGCACCTAGTCATGTTGTACTCACAGAGTTATTTTTATTATTTTTCAAGGATGCTAAAACTTTTGCAGCCACGGTAAGAGTTTGCAGTATTTTCAATGATTTCTAAATTGTAGCTCTATTTTCCTTAATAATTCACCCCTTTGTGGTGAATGCCAGCCCATTTTTAAATTTTGACTGTTAGATAATTTTGATATTCCTTTGACATCTAGTAACGTTGGGGCAAAAATATCAATGTTGAAATGTAAATTTTAGATATTTTCAGTATTTTTCAATTGAATGTTAAAAATTTTTAAATGGCAGTAATGCTGATTGCTTTTTCCACAACTTACAAAGAGTTATGATTATTCATGCAGATCAGCTTCATTCAGGGATGATATTGTTAGCTAGTCAATGAGAAATTTTCCATATCATCTCTGACGAATATTTGTCCTTACCCATCACTGAAGGGACACTAAATATATGCTAGTTCTTTATTGTAGATTAAAGTGAACATTTTTAACTCAAGAATCTATGAATAGTAGTTCTAAAATGAAATCTATGCATTATTAATTCCGTATTATTTTCTTAATTCATGCAGAAGGCAGGAAACTCAGGAGGCAATAGCTCCAATGAACCTGCTGCATCTCCTGAACTTTGTGTGGACCTCAGTGGTGCTTCTGTTGAAAGGGGTGATCATCTTTCAAGTCGACGAAATGTGTTTCTTGTCACTGCCATTCTGGGCTTACAAGTACTCTGTCAGGATGACAATCCTCAGAACTCTGAATCCTGGTACCAGGAAATCTTAAAAGTAATCCGTCAACTGGTGAGTTTCCTACTGTATGATGAGCATTATTAAATCAAAGATTCCTAGAATCTGAGAAAGTAAAAATTCAAATCTTTTCTGATTTTATTTTCTGATGGGATCAACTAAGGAGTTGAGTACTGTGAAACAGTCTGTAAGTGTGCCCAAATTTGAGATCTATCTTTATTTAGCTTCTTATTTTCTATAGTGATACTTATGATACTTATATATTGTTGTAGATGTTATGAAATAGATAAGATAGAGGTTATGAAATTTGGAATTAATGTGTGAGTTGCAAATAGTGTTTCCATGATATGCAGAGGTACTTAAAATGTATATTTACAAGTAGAGAATGTGGTAACAGAATTAAATAGCTATTAGCGTCTTTATATGCATATCCCTTTAAACTTGAAACCTTGAAATTTCACATGATTACTTTCTATTTCATTTGTAAGTCATAGCATTTTTATGATTCTGAATTTTATGTATCTTCCTAATGAAGATGTTTTTTTCTAATTTGTGGAATTATTCTTCTTATTAGCCTTCGGCTGTTGATGGCTCCCCTCGTCAAAATACTCTTGAGAGACAGACTTACATAGAGGCTCATTCACCTGATGAACATAAGAAATTTCCACGGATAGGACGCTCTAAGTCAGTGAAGGGTAAGTTTTATTTCACAATGATTTCAATTGGTAAATATTTAATTAAAAATCGCGTCTTAAATATATCTCTTTTTTCCTTTCCTTAAGATAATTAAATTAGGTATTTCTAAGTACTTAAAAATAAGTTTAAATATGGGTAAAGCTAGGTGTTAAGCTTATGCACCTATGTT
Organism: Ladona fulva; assembly: GCA_000376725.2. Classification (NCBI taxonomy): domain Eukaryota; kingdom Metazoa; phylum Arthropoda; class Insecta; order Odonata; family Libellulidae; genus Ladona; species Ladona fulva. The sequence continues at coordinate 1,871,742 of KZ312450.1, read as the reverse complement.
ATTTATTTGATGCTTATTAACATGTACATCAGTGTGGTTGTGATGCATTAGAAAATATTATTTTTTCTAAGTACTAGGGATGCACGAATAACTCAAACATACAGTTTATCCAAAATTACAATTTTATTTACTATAGTGTTCATAATATAAGTAATTGAATAATTCATGATTATTTTCCCAAATAGTCCAACATTTTTAATTGTTTCATGGACTCCTTAAGAGTTTCCTTCACCTGAGCATAGATCATCTTAGCTGCAATAGTGTCATTGTAATCATATCTCCACTGTGCTACAGAGAAGGTTTTACTTGGCCCATGTTTGTAAGAGAACTTGAACATACTTATATGATTTGTGTTTAGATTTTTTTAAAAAGGAAACATCCATTAAAAGTAAAAATTCATGCATGGATAATCTGCTGATGGGTAATCAAGAGTTCACTTTATGTTATGTTGTTTAGTATTATTTAATTTTTATGATATTTTACATCTTTTGTAATTTACTGAAAAATAATTTCAGTTAAGAAAGATGCCAGTATGGAAGATTTGAGTGTTACAGAGAAGCAGGTGAAGATTCGGGCACGTCTGAAGAAATTCTTCCACCGTAGGCCAACCATGGAATCTTTGGTGAAGAAAGGCATTTGGAAAGGTAGGTCAAATTGTAGAATAGTTGGAAAAGACTCTAGAAGTTCATTTTTGGTAAAAGTTTTTTTGGTTTTGTTAAGAATTTTTTAAAGCTTTCACCCATCATTGAAATTAGGCTATTACAAAAAATAACATTCTAAGTTAGAATTAGAAATACTTTCCATCCTCAAGAAAAATTGTGAAACAAACAACATTGCTATACTACTGTAATGGAAATTAAGAGTCATAAATTCCAATGAATTTTTTCTTATGAAATTTATTTTACTGCTCCATGGTTTTCATTGTTAGCTGAATTTGTGTCTCAATTCTGTTGAAGGAAGACCTCAAAAATATAACTTTGCTATGAATAGATGTTGAAGTTGAAAATTTTTTATATTTTATGTTTCGTTGATTTTTCTTTATAAATCTCATTTATAAATGTTATAATGTAGCTGTTATAAATTGCCGTTTGTACTATGGTATCTGTATCTAATCCCCCTTTCAGCACCTGATAGTGGGTTATGTATAATTAGTGAATCATTGCATCTAAGCCAGCTGCTTTATATGTGGCATATCTCAAATTAGAATGGATGATTTGGTTCAAAGGAAATTTGAGCCCTCTAGAACAGTGTTTTCCAATAGGTAGGGCATATCTCACTAGTGGGACTTGCAAGCATGTATAGTGGGACTCAGTCAAATTGATCTCATTTTATTTGATTTGCTTTGCTTTTATCGCAAATAAATCTTCTAATAGTTTTATTGCTATTGATTAATAAACTAAGTATTTGTAAAATATTGAATTACATCAATCAGTAAAACATACTCTTTCCACATTGGTGGGACTTGGTTATCTTGAGGACAGGCAAAGTTGGACTCAGGACCAGAAATGTCGGGGAACACTGCTCTAGAAGATCAAATATTATGTCATATTATTTAATTCTGTGAAGGTGAGAGATTCATTGGAGCTCAAGTCATGTGAACATGATGCTATTGGTGGCACATGACTTGGAGCTCAAGTCATGCGCTAAATAATAAAAATAATACTTGAAACAATGGAATGATTCCACAAAGTAATGCCTCAGAAAATGCAGTATTTTTAATTTCACTTAATTTTGAAGAAAACTATTGATTTTTTAATGATTATCTGTAAAATTTATCTTTATTTAATTTTAAAATTCGGTATATAATATTATAATGAATGATTTTTGCTTGCTTTTATTAATTAACCTAATTTAGTTGTAATGTTCTTTGCTTTACCTTCATGTATGAAAGGTGAATATTCTTTATTTCAATCTCTGAAGTATGAAATATGTCCAATTTATAGATGAGCCTGCATTTGGGTGCTACTTAGATCAAGTGAGTGGAGAGGGTATACCTAGAATTCCCCTCTTTGTTCAGCGTTGCATTGCAGCGATTGAGGCAAAGCCAGAAAATATGAAAGCTGATGGTCTATATCGAGCATCAGGAAATCTGTCCCAAGTTCAGAAGATTCGACTGCAGGTATGTAAAACTGTTAATTAAAGTTCAGAACTTCTGTTACATTGGTACTTCAATCCTCTTAAGCTTTGAAGTAATGTTCTTTTTCTTTTGTGCAGGTGGACCAATATAATTTAGATATATTAGATGTAGAGGAAGATGTTCATGTCCTTACTGGAGCATTAAAGCTCTTCTTCAGGGAGCTGAAGGAACCACTCATTCCATTTTCTCTATTCAGCAAGGCTCTAAGTGCATCAAGTAAGTGTCATCGAATGAAAATAAAAATCTGATGAAGATAAAGAATAAACAGGGGTGAAAAATAGTGACATGATTTGGACGTTAAAGTTCCATTCATGGTGCTATTTTTCATACCTTTGGGATTTTATCTTTGGGATTCAGCTGCACGGTTTTTCCATGCTATTTTATTTACCTTTCCAACATTCTTCTGACAAAGGTATTATGGATGGTATGTTTACTCTCCTAAGGTCTTTGTTGAAGTTTGTATTTATAAAAAGTTACTTAAAATTCATCATATTTCATGGATATTATTGACTGAAATTGTTTGAATTAAAATTCTGTGAGGAAATTAGATTGGAAATTATCATCATTATATGTCTATGAGTTATTTTTTATTTCTTCTCTTGCTTTCAGCTAATCCTAATAGGAAAGAGCAGTTGAGTGAATTCAGAGAGTTGGTAAAAAGTCTACCAATGGCAAACTATGATACACTCAAATACCTTTTGCAGCATTTACTCAGGTATTTTATTTTCAATTTCATTAATGTCGTTGTAATGAGAGATTTTTTATTAATCTGGAGTATCATGGTCATATTTAACGAAGATTCTTAGATACAAAGTATTATTATTTGAGGATCTAAAGAAAAAATTGCTGTAATTCAGGCATGATTGAAAATATTACAAAGCATCAGGTGTCACGGCCAATTGGATATAATTTGTTTGGATCATAGAGAGAATACAGTATGCCTAGCATCCAAATACCAGGAATATTCACTGAATTTGTCTAAAAATGAAACAGAAAAATTCATTTTCGACCTCTGACCTCTATTAGCACGATGATTACTATGGAGTGTTACTCTATATTGGTTGGTTCTTCTTAGACCATATTTGTACAAACAAAGAATTTTTCTTCAGTTGGAGAATAGATGTGCTTATCAATATAGATGATTTATGAAGAAGTCTTTTGGGCTTCTTAAATATTTCACTATGTAAGAAGCAATTGAGGCAATCAATTTTCTTAGAAGTTCATCACTGAAAAGGTTTATCTTAATAAGATAAGCAGATCAGGATTGTGAAAAATGCAATAAAAATAGGTGATCTCAGGTATCTTTCATCTCAAATTCCACAGAAAAGATGTAGAGTAGAAGTTACAAAAATATATTAAATCCTGTTTATATCAGGTTACTCCAGAATCACTTCAGGATTGCTATTGATTCTCACATGAACATCAGAGTCTGTCCAATAAAGCATTCTTCAGCTGTAGAATTCCTTAAATTAATTTTTAAATAATTTAGGAATTACATATCTTTGATGAGAATATGTTATCATGGAATGGTAACCATTTTCAGCGTTATGCTATTAGAAATTTTTTCAACTGTCCATATCAACTTTGCAGATATAGCACTTGAGTTTTTGCATTTATTCCTATTCCCCCTGTCACATTTAATGGCATCTGAAAGTGAATAAAAATATGAAGTGGGTGTAACAAATGATAGTTAAATCAAAAGAATTATGGACTTGAGATCTTTGAAATATCACTATGCCTTTGAAGCATTTAATCACAGATCAAGCACTTTTCATAAATTATTCATTATGCTTGCTGTCAAATTTTGTAATTTCCCCCAAATAACAATCTAAGAGGTACAAACAATAAATAATTTTAAATAAATATTGTTTGAATGTTTTAAGTCTATTTTCTTGAATATGTATTTTTATGTAAACTTTAATCTTAAACATTTAATTAACATAACCTACTCTTATTTTCATATATTTATGAGACTGCTTGCATCTCGTTTTGTTAATATAATTTTGTCCTTAGATGGCTAGCAAAAAGGCATAAAAAACATTATTGTTATTCTTATCATAATGGAATGAAATCAAATATTGATAATTTCATAATGAATTACAATATAAACACAAACTCATTTAACAATAATTAGTTTTGATGCTATTTTACATTATAATAATTTTAACTTCTAATAGCAATCTCTGGTATTCATCCATTATTCATGATGTAAATATTAATCCACTTTTAAGAAACGTTATTATTTAATCCTTTTGCATTTTCAGAGTTACCAGTTACCAAGAATATAATCGCATGCACATTGCCAATTTAGCAATAGTGTTTGGGCCAACACTGATGTGGCCTGAACAAGAGTCACTCAACATGGCTCTGGACCTCATGCAGCAAAATCTTGTGATTGAATGTCTGCTGCAGGAATTTGATTCCATATTCTTATCAGGAAGGTGATGGCAGAGAACAGACCCTTTGAGGATTGGACGAAAGACATGGATGTCAGAAGATGCATTTGAATCCCCATCAATTTTATGCATTTGGAGTGGTCTTCTTACTTCCATTTGATGTGGTGTCAGTGTATTAGAAATCATGGCATTGAATGCCACAGAGGGAATGCCAAATTGAAGAAGTTTGTATAGTTTAGTGAAGAAGCTTGGAAGTTATTCACACCATGTAAATATTTGCAAATGCCACCCCAGTTTCAAGTAGAAATCAATGCTGTATAGTGAAAATATGCCTTATATATTGCTGATATCCTTTGATATAGAGGACTGCAAGTGATACTCATGTAAACGTGCACTGATGGAAGTGGAAAAATGATGTGTGTATATGTGAGATTATTGAACTGAATGTGATAGAAACTTGATGAAAGAGGGACCATTGCTACTGTGTAAATTTTGAAACATAAGTTGTACTGTCTGTGATATTTGTACTGGTGAAAGCGCTGGTTATGTCAGAGAAATAATTTTATGAAGAGAAAGGGAACTGTTTTAATTACAGGAAAAGGTGTTTCCTTGCTCCAAAATCCTGTTTTGGAGTTGTTATTAGTAAAGGTACTGTGTTTTAAAAAGCCATCAGTTGTTAAAATGAGATTATTGCATTAAATTAATAGTATTGAATCATATTTAATTTTTATGAAAAAATGTACACCTTGGAGCTCCTTTAAATTTCAGTCCATCAAGATTGCCTTGGAAGATCAACTGAGAGAAAAACTACAATGTCCTTCCAGCAACTTAAAATTATTTAGCTTTTCCAGCAAAATTATTTAGCTTTTGAGCTTACATTCTTCATGAGCTTCTCTATTGATAAATAGTTCCACTTTAATCCTCTGAAGCTATATAATTTATCATTTCACTTCTCACAGGGACTAAAAGGTATTTTATATAATCTGTTTTCTTGTTATTAAAAACAAACAAATCAGTGTGCCTCTGTACTGTTATCAATGTTATCAGTTTCCAGTAAGTAAAATACAATTTTGTATGAGATTTCAGAACTACAATAGTTTAAAATTAACTAGATGAATCATTTTGCATCTTAATACATAATTTGGAAATTCTGCTAAAGGCTTAAAGAGTAACAGCAACCAGTGCTGACTTAATTAGGCACTTCTGATTGTATGATACCTAAGTTGAAACAGCATTGTGTGCTGCTACACAATGACAGCATTCAAAGAAAACCACGAATTACTATCTCAGGTTGCTGCATTCGAACACTTGTGAGAAATCGAGGAATCACAGACAAAAAAAGGAGAATAGAACAGTGTAGGCGAAATAGAGTGCCGAAAATCAATATAATTCAATTGCATGGTAATGACAAACAAGAAAACACAAAGTCAAGCAAATACTAAGACTTAGGATAAAAGTAATACTGAGGATAGCTGTCCCAATAAAAGTTGGATGAAGTTCAATTCACATTCCAATGTCTTTTACTAAGTCCATTGGCAGGATGAGGGAAGACTCGTTAGTTCAGGTTCAGCATTCTTCTTTTCAGAACACACCATCAATCTGCCCCTCTTACACTGCCTTTCCCAAACAAAGGAGGGGAAACAGATGGAGAGGGATAGTGGAGGTCACCTGACTCAAAGCAGAAAGGAACTGCAGGGACTTGTTCCAATCAAATAGTCTCCCACCAATTTGATCACTTGGTACGTCAGTGTGTTCATTCGCATTCCCATATATAAGTGAAGCATCTCTGCTTCACGGTTAGTTGAATCAGCTTGTTGGAGCAGATGGTTTGTTGAGACTTCTTAAGGGGGATGAGGAAAGGGCTGCCAACCTGCTTTTCTCTCTCTCTCTCTGTCTGACTAGGCGGGAGAAACTAGGTGGGAAAGTTTGAACGTGCCGAGTCTGACGAAATGGACATGGCTGTGATACAGCACAATTGGACAGTTGATTTTACAATATATAACATTTATTTGATGTATGATGCTTTTCATCATGATAATTCAGAAATCCAGCTAAAAGGCAGCCATCACAGTTGGGCAAGGATGATCCCTTCAATAAGGACATCAAGCTGAAAATGGGACACTTCCATCTGTAAAATGAAACTTCACAGGACAAAATTTTCACTCAACTTTTCTTGAGAGATTTTTTTCTATTCCAAACCATCCCACTCCTGAGAAATAAAAACAAAGGGGGACAGAAATTAATAGACTTCTGTAAGATGAATAACCTTTGGATCACAAACACATTTTTTCAGCACCATAACAGACAGAGGTACACTTGGAAAAAGTTAGAGGGGTATGTATAGGTTCCATTATTACCAACATAATTGATTACATTTTGGTTAGAAAAAGGTTGATTCCTAACCATGAATTTGGACGTGTCAAGAAACATCATTAAAGAACTAGCAATTATATGTTCTATTACTTAATCGCTCAATCAATTCGCTGGATCCTCCTTAAAGTCGCTTTTGAACATTTGAGCAATATTAGTAGCCTTAATTTGCTCAAAGACTTTTCAGATATTACTTTTACGAAAGGAGATACGTTCTCCACTACTTCATTGAATACCCAATCTGATATGTCATCAGGACCAGGTTTTTTATTAGCTTTAATCTGTCTCAGATGTCGAATGACCTTCTCTAAAGGTCATTTTCGACTTCGCTTCAGACGTATCAACTTCTGTCAGGGTAATGTACAAAAAATTTGATATTTGATTTGCCCTTGGATTTAAGTCAGGAAATTCCATTGCCAGTAAACATTTTGACAGAATATGAATGTTCAGTGTGAATTCTTAACGAAAGATTATTAATCCATCCACACTCATGATTGCTTGCTATTGGCTGATTCGTTGCATTTCTCATGCCAAGGTGCCATAATAATAACAGCCATAGAGACGTATTAAATTAGTGGTTTCGGTAATAACTTGCTGTAAACTTGTTTCTACCTCCGCAAATGCCTCTACCTATCCGCAAATCCCTGAAAGCTTATTCTCCTCACGACGTAGATATTGCAACATGCAGTTGTGAATGTGTGCGAAATCGCAAGTTTTGAAACGTCGCGCGAGCTCTTCCTCCGATCACGTGACCCTGAATTGTCATTTTCTGCCTAGCCTCAGCAGTCACTGCATCGACCAAGGTCCGAGAGGGCTTGGAGACTCCTTTCCTCCGAGAGCATGTACAGGAACTTTCGCTATTTCTACGGCCCACTAACACCTCTAAAAGAGAGTATCAAGTGTTTTTACACACACACATTGTGTGCAACGTTCTCAGGACTGAAATATGTAAGACTTGATTTGTCGGCTTCGGCCAGAAGACCTTATTTGCTTGATTTTTGGGTTAATTTGATTTATTGTGTTCTCGGCGATTATTATATTCTCGCTATATGCAAATCTACTAATTTTGGTGATCCTTAATTGTACGTTAATACTCGGAGTTGTTTAATTACATGTTCCTCATTCTTAATTTTGCCTCTGAAGTCAGTTTTGTGTGTTGTAGGTAATAATTGTTTTTCTTCCTCGAATTTACTAGAAGATGCAAATTCGGTTACTGTATTTTTTATTTTAAATAGAAAATTATTAATTTTAAACTAAATCATTTGTCTGCGATTATCATAGATCAGATTCTAATTAGTGAACCTATTGAAGAGGGAAGTGATTTAAATTATCTTAAATTGCCTGCGCTTGGCCCATTCCACTTTCCCTCTTCAGAGGCCATTTTACTATATTTTACAAGTCTATAGGTAAAGTAATTTAATTTGAGTTAGATTTTAGATTTAAAATTTATACACAGTGAACCGTCAGTGGCGTATGGCAGGGGGTGTTTTAACACCTAACCTAATCTACCCTATTAGCTTCTCTGATGATGTGCCGTAAGAACGACCTCAATTAACTATCTGTTTTACTTACTACTTCCTTGTAAAAGTTTAACTGAGGTCTCTCGGAGATCGCGCTAGTTTTTTACTGGAATTACAATATCTTCTACTTCGCCTAAAAATTCCGAACCGATGAATTTTTAGAAACGCTTCCGTCGGTAATCTAACCCTGTAAAAAATATAAAATGGAATTTTATTAGGGGACGTAATCTGTTGTAAAATTTGGATTTCAGTATACCTTAATGGGGAATTTATGTTAATTTTCTATTTAATATTTAAATATATTTTGAAATTTTTTTCAGAAGTCTTGTATTTCGAAGCGACACCTTAGAGAATTTTAGAATGAAAAATTCCAACCAGCCTTACTGCAGTGAGTATCATGGGTTATTCGTCGTGGCTGGCAGTTCCTTGTGGTCTCATCTCCAGTTGCTCTTGTTCTGTACTCTATTCATCACCTTTTATTCCTGTACATTGTCCATCTTCACAGTCCTCCATCTTTTCACTGGGCCCTCCACCATGCCTTCAAGTGCCTTCAACGAGCAGTTCCTTCTCGTCACATGTCCAATCCAGTTCTATTTTATTCTCCCTATTGCGTCTATTAAACATCATTTCTATTCCAACTCTCCTCAACACTTCCAACACTCGGTCTGCCGCATTCGCATCATTCTCCAAACGTACATCTCAAATGTCGCGAACCTTTTCCAGCCTCTTTTCGACAAAGTCCGAACAACAATATTCTGAACTCAAAAACTCAGCACAAAACACATGAGTTGTCTTTTTCTTATGCTAATTTCCATACTGCCACAGAAATTTTTGTTTCCATAGGAAGGCAACCCTAGCTATCGCTACGCTTATAATTTCATATTCTTTCAATTTCATGGTCACTTTTCCAGCTATTCGTCGCCTGTTTCAAGATATTGCATTGCTGACTGTAATTATTATTCTTCAATAAGTCAAATTCAAGGACGTGACTTTGTGTGTGATATTTTCCTACTATGTTCATCGAAAAATTTATTTCAAAGTTAGACGCTTTTTGCTTTTTAACGAGAGAATGAACGAACTTGATTATTAACTTTAAACTTAGATTTTTCAAATTCAAGTCTGAAATAACCAATTGCTAACATAAAACGCAGCTGTAGCAAATGAGGAATGCAATATTTTTTTAGTTATTCACATCAGTCAGCCTTAAGATCAATTTGTTGATGTCGTCTTCATAATTTCAATATTACTGAAGGAAAAGCCTTTATGCCCATTAAACAAAAACAGATTTCATAGAATATATTGCTTATGCAAGGGATGGATTTCCATTTTTATTTCACATCCTTTGAGTATGGTATTTTTTATATTTGGTGTGGGTATATCTTATCTCTTCACATGTAAAAGGTGTTTGTGTGTGTGTTGAGAGCTGAATTAAATAGGATATCAATATTGAAGGGGATACTTAATTATATGAAAGTTTTTTAGAAAGTAGGCTAAGATTAAAGAAAAGGGTATCAGGAGTTTATCAAAGATGGGAGAGAGCTCTAAAAGCTATGCAGGATCAGTTTTGTCAAAAGGTCACTCACAACATTAGTTTTGGAGTGAATGAATTGAATGAATGATTTTGGTAGTATGTGCTGATGTGAAATGGTGGCAGCCCTTTGTTTACTGATTTCTTCGTGTGTAACATATTATGGTTTAGTTAGTGAAATTCTGTAATGTTTTTATTAGTATTAATGTGATTGGTTCTTCAGTGTTTCATAATATCCTAGTCTTCTATCCAAGATGTATAATAAAAATGGAAATCAAATTTAGAAATTATTGTTGGGTATGTTGTCAAAATGTATAGCTGAATACCTTTGGTTTTTGCTTATTATGAACTGAAGTATGAAGTAGAATCTGATTTACCTGCGTGAACTTTCAAAATTCATGAATATAGATTTTCTATAAATGAATTTTTCCTTGGCTAGCCAAGTATTGGATATCTTGAAGGACTTTTGTTGCCTACCATATTTTACATGAATAGAACCAATAGATTTGCTTTAGCTTCTAATTAAGATTTAGGCTTTATGGAACAACTTTGATATGATGCCTTAATCTCTCAACTTTAATTATCTCAGTCAAATTTAATTAGCACAGTCTAGATAAAAAAGATGAGCAGCTCTTTATATCCATTTTGGAAGAAAGTTGTATGAAGTTATTTTCCATGGATAAGAATCTCACACGTTTGGCCAACAGCATAGGATACAGATTTTAAAATCAACACTTACTTTATTTATATTGTTTGGCATGTGTAGCAAATGGTATCTCCTAAAATAGTTTCATTTCAATATCACTCTCCCTCTTAATATAGCATGTTACTTTTTCCTTCTCTAGAAAATCTTTCTTTGTAGTTTATGAGGTTATTTGATCATATAATCCTCTGCAACATTTCACAAAAGTTTTACATCTAGGAGAGATTTTGCCGAAAGTTCTCTGCTCTCATGAAATTTTTTGGAGTTTACAGATATATAGAGATATTAGATTTTTTAGCAGCCCTCCCTTTGCCTCCCCTTTTCAGCGGAATTAAAATCAAACTAGGATGTCGCCAGTCAATTTTTGCCAGACCTCTTCATCAGTTACCATACCTAGTGTAAGTAAAATTTTGAAAAATAGCAATTTGATAATCCATTGAATTCTTCAACTACCAACTACTTATTTTCATAAGCATTTGATTCATATTTTTAATTTCAATTAGCTAATTGGATAATTAGCTAAGTGAATAATCTGTTTCTGTCTGACTACCTAAGTGTTCAGATGTACTACTACTTCTTTTTCATAGCTAACCCATTCACCCCCAACAGGTAATCCAAACCATGAGGATGGCCAAGGCAAGGGCACACAAGGCGGATGATGAGGCCGCATTTATAGTCTTGAAAAGAGAAGATTGCCAGAGTTGCTGTATCCTAAAATATCACTGGCCATTAAAGAGCAATTGAGGAAGACTGAGGCCCCTAAAGATGACAGGAACTCAGATGATGCCCTGCAGAAGGTGATGGTCTCCATCAAAGAGGACATCAAAACGGCTGTGATGGAGTTAAGATGGCTCCAGACACAATTGGAGGAACAGGAAAAGTGGCTGGATGCCTTAGAGCAGTACAGCTGCTGAAACTGTCTCCTAATTCACGGACTCCCGGAGCACGATGTGGAAGTCACTGTAAAAAATGTATTAAGTTTTTTTGATGCCAAGATTGGTACTAAACTTCCAATCCATTCTATTGATAGGGCTCATCATCTTGGGCATAGAAACCACGGCCACAAAAGACCCAGGCCCAACATAGTTAAATTTGTCTTATGCCGACCAAGACATGGAAAAGCAAGAAGTGGCTGTGGGGCAGTGGATTCCTCATCACAGTCTCTCTCACCAGCTGTAGTAAAAGAGTTCTTGATGAAGCCAAATGCATTTTTGATCAAGAGAATGTCTGGACGTCGGATGGAAGAATCACTGTTCTAGAACCCGATGGCAATAAATACATGGCCACCATACTTTAAGACCTTGAAGAACTACAGCAAATCTTCCCAGCAGTATGTCCATAATTGGAAACTGCCACCATGGCAAACAGATAAGTTTTGAGATCTGAAAGCTAATTTTTCTCTCTCTCTCTCTCTTTAACCTTATTCCTTTAAACCCTAATACTATTTCTCTTTTCCCCTCCCATTTTTCTGTATCACTTTCTGCATTCCCCTCTGAGCACTCACCTTCTTTTTCTCTCTCCATAAATTTCTACGCACTCACTTTTTTAAAACTTTTTTTCTCTTATTTTCTATTCCTATGACCCTCAGTCATATATTCCCGATTTTGAACTAATTTTCTGATCAGCTGAATTAGAAGACTTTCCCTTCCATTCAGCAACATTCTTTCTGGCAATATCTTAAGAAAATCCTTGTTAACAACAAAATCCTCAGCCATAGGCATTGACAATTTCTTATCAACATCATCCACTTAATGATTCCCGTTTTTCTTCTTTACATCACTCTTTACTTTAACTTCTCTTATCTATGGGGTTTTTTGAAGCTCATAAAAAATATCTATAATCCATCCCATCCCCCAAGTCTCCACCCCATTGTCTGCTAGTAACTTTTGCCAGATAAGCATTTTACCTTCCCTATCCATAGGTCTTGAGCATATTGTTAATGAGTAACTAACGAACTTCCTAACAATTAACCACCTCTTTGATCCTCGTAAATCCAGCTTTAGGCACCACCATAGCACTGCAACTGCCCTTACTAAGGTCACAGATGACTTCCTAGGCTGAAATTAACTTCTCAGGACTGCTAAATGCTGTCATCAAATCATTTTCAAAGGCTTGCATTATTAATGGCTTCCTAACACACCATTGCTTTTACTTCCTTCTGAAATTTAATCAATTCAGATCTTCAGACATGCCAACAAAGAATTGAGTTTTCTCTCAGGACTTTGTTTAAATTGTTCTCCATTAATGGTTAACCTTTAAAAGTTTTGCATACTAGAATTATGTAACCAAGTTTATTTTTCAAGATTTAACACTAAAAAATGCATACTGTTTTACTGTTACACATTGAAATATATTTACCATTTGATATATTTCTTTTATAAGAATTTTGATTTCTGATGAATACCTTTAGTAGTATTTAATCTCCTTATTCAGTTAGTTGCTTCTATCCAAGGGGTATTTGCAATAGTTTAGTTAGTCATACCTATTATTCCCTTACAATGTTTTTTTTACAATTGTGGTTGTAGTAGTTTTCAATGATAATTCTTTTTTCTCTCATAGGGAGTCCAATCTGAGTCCATTGATATACTCTCATATAGTCAAAGGCAATCTCACAGAGAAATAGAAATGGATTTATTCTGGTCTTATGAGGGTTTATGTTGCAGCAGTCTCAATGTTAATTTGCACTTGTCATTCCTGTTGAAGACTGAGAAAAGGTTAGAGGTGTAAAAGAATTTCATTTAATTGACAAATAATATGCATACAAAGAATTGTGACGATTGTTTAACTTTATGAAAAATCATCTTTTTATAGCATGGTAATGGTCATCTCTTAGTACAAAATTTTAGCAATAACCACTGGAAATGCATACCATTTGCTAAGATTTATGGTTTAGGAATGCTGCAGAAATGGCAGAGGAATGGCAGTCCGTACGTTGAAGGCCAGGAGAAGTATCTTTCTGGACTTTGCTGATGAGCACTCACCTGAACTACAAGTGATTGAGCATTTCACCTATGCAAACATGTATTTCAGCAATCAAAATGTTGATGCTAGACCCCAAAGTACACCAACATGATATGAACATGGAGGAAATAACTAATGCAATGGAGAAAGCCTGCAAATTGATGACACACTGGATTGAGCATATGGAACTGAAGGACCCGTAGAGAATTGGTGTTTCTCAACAGGATTGAAGTTTGCATCCTCTTAGGATGCAAACTTTCAAGTTTTTCTCAAGGTTTCTTTTCTTCATATTTGCAGCAGAGTGAAATTTGTCATTTCTGTTTTATCTTTTTGTACCTTCATGTTTGTATGCTTGTTTTCTTTGCAAAGATAGTGTGCATTCTCCAAGCATCTGCAATCGTGAAAAGAACCTTGTGAAGTTCTTCATTGGATTTATAGACATCTAACCTTATACATTAGAGGCAAAGCTTTGCTTGTTTCAATTGATAGGAATAAACCAGCTTTCATGGTCACAAGATGTCAGCAAGAAGACGTAGCAAAATTCTGCACCTGACTACAAGGAGCAACAATCTATCATTGACCCATCAAAATTGAAATACACAGGAAGAAAATGAATTTTCTGTGCACTTGAGTGATTTGTCTGATTTCATGTACAATTTTCACTTTTCTGTTTATTTTGAAATCATTTTGACTGTTGGTTGTAGCCTAAACTATGTAGATATGTGTGTTGGAGGTGGATGCCAGAAGCCTTCCAAAATAGTCCTCCTTTGATTGCTCTGTAATTCTACAACACAAGGTAAAAAGAATTGTAGGTACAGCAGTTACTGCAATGAAAGCAAGGACCAGTGAAATCTGGGACTTTATCAGTGGACAAACTACAGGCAGCCAAGCAGTTCACCATCATCCACACGTATTTAAGGGATTGAATATTTCGCTGCATGCTTAGTCCTTTCCTTGCATCTCCACCCATCATTTCCTGACACTGGACCAAACGAATCATTTAATTCTTAATAGGTTACCTTAGATTTTTGTACCATAGCACAATAAAGCTTAAATTGTCAAATGTTGTGTCATAAACAATACTTAAGGTTTATTTTAAAATGGTATCAAGATATTCCTCAATATTTCATGATTAATGTTGAATTTAAACACCTTCCAAAACATCATGTAGTTCTTGTGTACTTGTTATGTAACTCTATGGTTGTTTTCTCTTTATTACAACAATTTCTGATTCTGACATAATACATAATGTATCATTAATGAAGTAGTACAATTACTTTCAGAAAATTTCAGCTATACTGAATTATTACAATGCCAAAATACGGTAGGATGAGATACTTTTATCGATACTTACATCGCTATTTCTGTAATAATAATAATAATCTTAGTGTTTGCAGAAACTTTCATTGGTATTGATCTAACATGGGTTGCTACTGATTTAACACTGTCCAATGTTTTAGAGGTCAAAATTGAGTGAGTTGATTCTTCCTTCTTTGATGTTCTTAATAATGAATGATTATTTATCTATTTATAAACTAGGTTTATAGGGAATAGATTAAGTGTACTATCATGTGGGTGTGTAAAGTGTATGACATTCTCATAAATTATTAGAATTTGGTGTATTCCAGTGATGTAGGTTCTAAATTGATTTCAACTATTCTGAGGTACCTAATTCTTATTACAGCACTATTTTAGAAATAATAATCTATATTCCAGCGATGTAGGTTTATTGCATAAGAATAAGGTCCAATTAAAAAGGAATTTAAAAATAGTTTGTTAGATGGAGATTATCAATCCTTTAACAGGTGGCACATAATCATTAAATACTGATTCTAAAAATGTATAAATCTGTAATTTATATTTTATGCTACAAAAGATTTTTGAACAGGAGTTACTTGCATTTCACATTTGTTTTGTGATTGTTGTTATGGCACATCATTGAATTGTGTTAGCAATTGTGGTAGGCAGGCTTGTTGTAAAAAATGTTTGGTTTGGTCCTGTTTTGGGATTGTTGTTATGGCACATCATTGAATTGTGTTAGCAATTGTGGTAGGCAGGCTTGTTGTAAAAAATGTTTGGTTTGGTCCTGTTTTGGGATTGTTATTATGGCACATCATTGAATTGTGTTAGCAATTGTGGTAGGCAGGCTTGTTGTAAAAAATGTTTGGTTTGGTCCTGTTTTGGGATTGTTATTATGGCACATCATTGAATTGTGTTAGCAATTGTGGTAGGCAGGCTTGTTGTAAAAAATGTTTGGTTTGGTCCTGTTTTGGGATTGTTATTATGGCACATCATTGAATTGTGTTAGCAATTGTGGTAGGCAGGCTTGTTGTAAAAAATGTTTGGTTTGGTCCTGTTTTGGGATTGTTATTATGGCACATCATTGAATTGTGTTAGCAATTGTGGTAGGCAGGCTTGTTGTAAAAAATGTTTGGTTTGGTCCTGTTTTGGGATTGTTATTATGGCACATCATTGAATTGTGTTAGCAATTGTGGTAGGCAGGCTTGTTGTAAAAAATGTTTGGTTTGGTCCTGTTTTGGGATTGTTATTATGGCACATCATTGAATTGTGTTAGCAATTGTGGTAGGCAGGCTTGTTGTAAAAAATGTTTGGTTTGGTCCTGTTTTGGGATTGTTATTATGGCACATCATTGAATTGTGTTAGCAATTGTGGTAGGCAGGCTTGTTGTAAAAAATGTTTGGTTTGGTCCTGTTTTGGGATTGTTATTATGGCACATCATTGAATTGTGTTAGCAATTGTGGTAGGCAGGCTTGTTGTAAAAAATGTTTGGTTTGGTCCTGTTTTGGGATTGTTATTATGGCACATCATTGAATTGTGTTAGCAATTGTGGTAGGCAGGCTTGTTGTAAAAAATGTTTGGTTTGGTCCTGTTTTGGGATTGTTATTATGGCACATCATTGAATTGTGTTAGCAATTGTGGTAGGCAGGCTTGTTGTAAAAAATGTTTGGTTTGGTCCTGTTTTGGGATTGTTATTATGGCACATCATTGAATTGTGTTAGCAATTGTGGTAGGCAGGCTTGTTGTAAAAAATGTTTGGTTTGGTCCTGTTTTGGGATTGTTATTATGGCACATCATTGAATTGTGTTAGCAATTGTGGTAGGCAGGCTTGTTGTAAAAAATGTTTGGTTTGGTCCTGTTTTGGGATTGTTATTATGGCACATCATTGAATTGTGTTAGCAATTGTGGTAGGCAGGCTTGTTGTAAAAAATGTTTGGTTTGGTCCTGTTTTGGGATTGTTATTATGGCACATCATTGAATTGTGTTAGCAATTGTGGTAGGCAGGCTTGTTGTAAAAAATGTTTGGTTTGGTCCTGTTTTGGGATTGTTATTATGGCACATCATTGAATTGTGTTAGCAATTGTGGTAGGCAGGCTTGTTGTAAAAAATGTTTGGTTTGGTCCTGTTTTGGGATTGTTATTATGGCACATCATTGAATTGTGTTAGCAATTGTGGTAGGCAGGCTTGTTGTAAAAAATGTTTGGTTTGGTCCTGTTTTGGGATTGTTATTATGGCACATCATTGAATTGTGTTAGCAATTGTGGTAGGCAGGCTTGTTGTAAAAAATGTTTGGTTTGGTCCTGTTTTGGGATTGTTATTATGGCACATCATTGAATTGTGTTAGCAATTGTGGTAGGCAGGCTTGTTGTAAAAAATGTTTGGTTTGGTCCTGTTTTGGGATTGTTATTATGGCACATCATTGAATTGTGTTAGCAATTGTGGTAGGCAGGCTTGTTGTAAAAAATGTTTGGTTTGGTCCTGTTTTGGGATTGTTATTATGGCACATCATTGAATTGTGTTAGCAATTGTGGTAGGCAGGCTTGTTGTAAAAAATGTTTGGTTTGGTCCTGTTTTGGGATTGTTATTATGGCACATCATTGAATTGTGTTAGCAATTGTGGTAGGCAGGCTTGTTGTAAAAAATGTTTGGTTTGGTCCTGTTTTGGGATTGTTATTATGGCACATCATTGAATTGTGTTAGCAATTGTGGTAGGCAGGCTTGTTGTAAAAAATGTTTGGTTTGGTCCTGTTTTGGGATTGTTATTATGGCACATCATTGAATTGTGTTAGCAATTGTGGTAGGCAGGCTTGTTGTAAAAAATGTTTGGTTTGGTCCTGTTTTGGGATTGTTATTATGGCACATCATTGAATTGTGTTAGCAATTGTGGTAGGCAGGCTTGTTGTAAAAAATGTTTGGTTTGGTCCTGTTTTGGGATTGTTATTATGGCACATCATTGAATTGTGTTAGCAATTGTGGTAGGCAGGCTTGTTGTAAAAAATGTTTGGTTTGGTCCTGTTTTGGGATTGTTATTATGGCACATCATTGAATTGTGTTAGCAATTGTGGTAGGCAGGCTTGTTGTAAAAAATGTTTGGTTTGGTCCTGTTTTGGGATTGTTATTATGGCACATCATTGAATTGTGTTAGCAATTGTGGTAGGCAGGCTTGTTGTAAAAAATGTTTGGTTTGGTCCTGTTTTGGGATTGTTATTATGGCACATCATTGAATTGTGTTAGCAATTGTGGTAGGCAGGCTTGTTGTAAAAAATGTTTGGTTTGGTCCTGTTTTGGGATTGTTATTATGGCACATCATTGAATTGTGTTAGCAATTGTGGTAGGCAGGCTTGTTGTAAAAAATGTTTGGTTTGGTCCTGTTTTGGGATTGTTATTATGGCACATCATTGAATTGTGTTAGCAATTGTGGTAGGCAGGCTTGTTGTAAAAAATGTTTGGTTTGGTCCTGTTTTGGGATTGTTATTATGGCACATCATTGAATTGTGTTAGCAATTGTGGTAGGCAGGCTTGTTGTAAAAAATGTTTGGTTTGGTCCTGTTTTGGGATTGTTATTATGGCACATCATTGAATTGTGTTAGCAATTGTGGTAGGCAGGCTTGTTGTAAAAAATGTTTGGTTTGGTCCTGTTTTGGGATTGTTGTTATGGCACATCATTGAATTGTGTTAGCAATTGTGGTAGGCAGGCTTGTTGTAAAAAATGTTTGGTTTGGTCCTGTTTTGGGATTGTTGTTATGGCACATCATTGAATTGTGTTAGCAATTGTGGTAGGCAGGCTTGTTGTAAAAAATGTTTGGTTTGGTCCTGTTTTGGGATTGTTGTTATGGCACATCATTGAATTGTGTTAGCAATTGTGGTAGGCAGGCTTGTTGTAAAAAATGTTTGGTTTGGTCCTGTTTTGGGATTGTTGTTATGGCACATCATTGAATTGTGTTAGCAATTGTGGTAGGCAGGCTTGTTGTAAAAAATGTTTGGTTTGGTCCTGTTTTGGGATTGTTGTTATGGCACATCATTGAATTGTGTTAGCAATTGTGGTAGGCAGGCTTGTTGTAAAAAATGTTTGGTTTGGTCCTGTTTTGGGATTGTTGTTATGGCACATCATTGAATTGTGTTAGCAATTGTGGTAGGCAGGCTTGTTGTAAAAAATGTTTGGTTTGGTCCTGTTTTGGGATTGTTGTTATGGCACATCATTGAATTGTGTTAGCAATTGTGGTAGGCAGGCTTGTTGTAAAAAATGTTTGGTTTGGTCCTGTTTTGGGATTGTTGTTATGGCACATCATTGAATTGTGTTAGCAATTGTGGTAGGCAGGCTTGTTGTAAAAAATGTTTGGTTTGGTCCTGTTTTGGGATTGTTGTTATGGCACATCATTGAATTGTGTTAGCAATTGTGGTAGGCAGGCTTGTTGTAAAAAATGTTTGGTTTGGTCCTGTTTTGGGATTGTTGTTATGGCACATCATTGAATTGTGTTAGCAATTGTGGTAGGCAGGCTTGTTGTAAAAAATGTTTGGTTTGGTCCTGTTTTGGGATTGTTGTTATGGCACATCATTGAATTGTGTTAGCAATTGTGGTAGGCAGGCTTGTTGTAAAAAATGTTTGGTTTGGTCCTGTTTTGGGATTGTTGTTATGGCACATCATTGAATTGTGTTAGCAATTGTGGTAGGCAGGCTTGTTGTAAAAAATGTTTGGTTTGGTCCTGTTTTGGGATTGTTGTTATGGCACATCATTGAATTGTGTTAGCAATTGTGGTAGGCAGGCTTGTTGTAAAAAATGTTTGGTTTGGTCCTGTTTTGGGATTGTTGTTATGGCACATCATTGAATTGTGTTAGCAATTGTGGTAGGCAGGCTTGTTGTAAAAAATGTTTGGTTTGGTCCTGTTTTGGGATTGTTGTTATGGCACATCATTGAATTGTGTTAGCAATTGTGGTAGGCAGGCTTGTTGTAAAAAATGTTTGGTTTGGTCCTGTTTTGGGATTGTTGTTATGGCACATCATTGAATTGTGTTAGCAATTGTGGTAGGCAGGCTTGTTGTAAAAAATGTTTGGTTTGGTCCTGTTTTGGGATTGTTGTTATGGCACATCATTGAATTGTGTTAGCAATTGTGGTAGGCAGGCTTGTTGTAAAAAATGTTTGGTTTGGTCCTGTTTTGGGATTGTTGTTATGGCACATCATTGAATTGTGTTAGCAATTGTGGTAGGCAGGCTTGTTGTAAAAAATGTTTGGTTTGGTCCTGTTTTGGGATTGTTGTTATGGCACATCATTGAATTGTGTTAGCAATTGTGGTAGGCAGGCTTGTTGTAAAAAATGTTTGGTTTGGTCCTGTTTTGGGATTGTTGTTATGGCACATCATTGAATTGTGTTAGCAATTGTGGTAGGCAGGCTTGTTGTAAAAAATGTTTGGTTTGGTCCTGTTTTGGGATTGTTGTTATGGCACATCATTGAATTGTGTTAGCAATTGTGGTAGGCAGGCTTGTTGTAAAAAATGTTTGGTTTGGTCCTGTTTTGGGATTGTTGTTATGGCACATCATTGAATTGTGTTAGCAATTGTGGTAGGCAGGCTTGTTGTAAAAAATGTTTGGTTTGGTCCTGTTTTGGGATTGTTGTTATGGCACATCATTGAATTGTGTTAGCAATTGTGGTAGGCAGGCTTGTTGTAAAAAATGTTTGGTTTGGTCCTGTTTTGGGATTGTTGTTATGGCACATCATTGAATTGTGTTAGCAATTGTGGTAGGCAGGCTTGTTGTAAAAAATGTTTGGTTTGGTCCTGTTTTGGGATTGTTGTTATGGCACATCATTGAATTGTGTTAGCAATTGTGGTAGGCAGGCTTGTTGTAAAAAATGTTTGGTTTGGTCCTGTTTTGGGATTGTTGTTATGGCACATCATTGAATTGTGTTAGCAATTGTGGTAGGCAGGCTTGTTGTAAAAAATGTTTGGTTTGGTCCTGTTTTGGGATTGTTGTTATGGCACATCATTGAATTGTGTTAGCAATTGTGGTAGGCAGGCTTGTTGTAAAAAATGTTTGGTTTGGTCCTGTTTTGGGATTGTTGTTATGGCACATCATTGAATTGTGTTAGCAATTGTGGTAGGCAGGCTTGTTGTAAAAAATGTTTGGTTTGGTCCTGTTTTGGGATTGTTGTTATGGCACATCATTGAATTGTGTTAGCAATTGTGGTAGGCAGGCTTGTTGTAAAAAATGTTTGGTTTGGTCCTGTTTTGGGATTGTTGTTATGGCACATCATTGAATTGTGTTAGCAATTGTGGTAGGCAGGCTTGTTGTAAAAAATGTTTGGTTTGGTCCTGTTTTGGGATTGTTGTTATGGCACATCATTGAATTGTGTTAGCAATTGTGGTAGGCAGGCTTGTTGTAAAAAATGTTTGGTTTGGTCCTGTTTTGGGATTGTTGTTATGGCACATCATTGAATTGTGTTAGCAATTGTGGTAGGCAGGCTTGTTGTAAAAAATGTTTGGTTTGGTCCTGTTTTGGGATTGTTGTTATGGCACATCATTGAATTGTGTTAGCAATTGTGGTAGGCAGGCTTGTTGTAAAAAATGTTTGGTTTGGTCCTGTTTTGGGATTGTTGTTATGGCACATCATTGAATTGTGTTAGCAATTGTGGTAGGCAGGCTTGTTGTAAAAAATGTTTGGTTTGGTCCTGTTTTGGGATTGTTGTTATGGCACATCATTGAATTGTGTTAGCAATTGTGGTAGGCAGGCTTGTTGTAAAAAATGTTTGGTTTGGTCCTGTTTTGGGATTGTTGTTATGGCACATCATTGAATTGTGTTAGCAATTGTGGTAGGCAGGCTTGTTGTAAAAAATGTTTGGTTTGGTCCTGTTTTGGGATTGTTGTTATGGCACATCATTGAATTGTGTTAGCAATTGTGGTAGGCAGGCTTGTTGTAAAAAATGTTTGGTTTGGTCCTGTTTTGGGATTGTTGTTATGGCACATCATTGAATTGTGTTAGCAATTGTGGTAGGCAGGCTTGTTGTAAAAAATGTTTGGTTTGGTCCTGTTTTGGGATTGTTGTTATGGCACATCATTGAATTGTGTTAGCAATTGTGGTAGGCAGGCTTGTTGTAAAAAATGTTTGGTTTGGTCCTGTTTTGGGATTGTTGTTATGGCACATCATTGAATTGTGTTAGCAATTGTGGTAGGCAGGCTTGTTGTAAAAAATGTTTGGTTTGGTCCTGTTTTGGGATTGTTGTTATGGCACATCATTGAATTGTGTTAGCAATTGTGGTAGGCAGGCTTGTTGTAAAAAATGTTTGGTTTGGTCCTGTTTTGGGATTGTTGTTATGGCACATCATTGAATTGTGTTAGCAATTGTGGTAGGCAGGCTTGTTGTAAAAAATGTTTGGTTTGGTCCTGTTTTGGGATTGTTGTTATGGCACATCATTGAATTGTGTTAGCAATTGTGGTAGGCAGGCTTGTTGTAAAAAATGTTTGGTTTGGTCCTGTTTTGGGATTGTTGTTATGGCACATCATTGAATTGTGTTAGCAATTGTGGTAGGCAGGCTTGTTGTAAAAAATGTTTGGTTTGGTCCTGTTTTGGGATTGTTGTTATGGCACATCATTGAATTGTGTTAGCAATTGTGGTAGGCAGGCTTGTTGTAAAAAATGTTTGGTTTGGTCCTGTTTTGGGATTGTTGTTATGGCACATCATTGAATTGTGTTAGCAATTGTGGTAGGCAGGCTTGTTGTAAAAAATGTTTGGTTTGGTCCTGTTTTGGGATTGTTGTTATGGCACATCATTGAATTGTGTTAGCAATTGTGGTAGGCAGGCTTGTTGTAAAAAATGTTTGGTTTGGTCCTGTTTTGGGATTGTTGTTATGGCACATCATTGAATTGTGTTAGCAATTGTGGTAGGCAGGCTTGTTGTAAAAAATGTTTGGTTTGGTCCTGTTTTGGGATTGTTGTTATGGCACATCATTGAATTGTGTTAGCAATTGTGGTAGGCAGGCTTGTTGTAAAAAATGTTTGGTTTGGTCCTGTTTTGGGATTGTTGTTATGGCACATCATTGAATTGTGTTAGCAATTGTGGTAGGCAGGCTTGTTGTAAAAAATGTTTGGTTTGGTCCTGTTTTGGGATTGTTGTTATGGCACATCATTGAATTGTGTTAGCAATTGTGGTAGGCAGGCTTGTTGTAAAAAATGTTTGGTTTGGTCCTGTTTTGGGATTGTTGTTATGGCACATCATTGAATTGTGTTAGCAATTGTGGTAGGCAGGCTTGTTGTAAAAAATGTTTGGTTTGGTCCTGTTTTGGGATTGTTGTTATGGCACATCATTGAATTGTGTTAGCAATTGTGGTAGGCAGGCTTGTTGTAAAAAATGTTTGGTTTGGTCCTGTTTTGGGATTGTTGTTATGGCACATCATTGAATTGTGTTAGCAATTGTGGTAGGCAGGCTTGTTGTAAAAAATGTTTGGTTTGGTCCTGTTTTGGGATTGTTGTTATGGCACATCATTGAATTGTGTTAGCAATTGTGGTAGGCAGGCTTGTTGTAAAAAATGTTTGGTTTGGTCCTGTTTTGGGATTGTTGTTATGGCACATCATTGAATTGTGTTAGCAATTGTGGTAGGCAGGCTTGTTGTAAAAAATGTTTGGTTTGGTCCTGTTTTGGGATTGTTGTTATGGCACATCATTGAATTGTGTTAGCAATTGTGGTAGGCAGGCTTGTTGTAAAAAATGTTTGGTTTGGTCCTGTTTTGGGATTGTTGTTATGGCACATCATTGAATTGTGTTAGCAATTGTGGTAGGCAGGCTTGTTGTAAAAAATGTTTGGTTTGGTCCTGTTTTGGGATTGTTGTTATGGCACATCATTGAATTGTGTTAGCAATTGTGGTAGGCAGGCTTGTTGTAAAAAATGTTTGGTTTGGTCCTGTTTTGGGATTGTTGTTATGGCACATCATTGAATTGTGTTAGCAATTGTGGTAGGCAGGCTTGTTGTAAAAAATGTTTGGTTTGGTCCTGTTTTGGGATTGTTGTTATGGCACATCATTGAATTGTGTTAGCAATTGTGGTAGGCAGGCTTGTTGTAAAAAATGTTTGGTTTGGTCCTGTTTTGGGATTGTTGTTATGGCACATCATTGAATTGTGTTAGCAATTGTGGTAGGCAGGCTTGTTGTAAAAAATGTTTGGTTTGGTCCTGTTTTGGGATTGTTGTTATGGCACATCATTGAATTGTGTTAGCAATTGTGGTAGGCAGGCTTGTTGTAAAAAATGTTTGGTTTGGTCCTGTTTTGGGATTGTTGTTATGGCACATCATTGAATTGTGTTAGCAATTGTGGTAGGCAGGCTTGTTGTAAAAAATGTTTGGTTTGGTCCTGTTTTGGGATTGTTGTTATGGCACATCATTGAATTGTGTTAGCAATTGTGGTAGGCAGGCTTGTTGTAAAAAATGTTTGGTTTGGTCCTGTTTTGGGATTGTTGTTATGGCACATCATTGAATTGTGTTAGCAATTGTGGTAGGCAGGCTTGTTGTAAAAAATGTTTGGTTTGGTCCTGTTTTGGGATTGTTGTTATGGCACATCATTGAATTGTGTTAGCAATTGTGGTAGGCAGGCTTGTTGTAAAAAATGTTTGGTTTGGTCCTGTTTTGGGATTGTTGTTATGGCACATCATTGAATTGTGTTAGCAATTGTGGTAGGCAGGCTTGTTGTAAAAAATGTTTGGTTTGGTCCTGTTTTGGGATTGTTGTTATGGCACATCATTGAATTGTGTTAGCAATTGTGGTAGGCAGGCTTGTTGTAAAAAATGTTTGGTTTGGTCCTGTTTTGGGATTGTTGTTATGGCACATCATTGAATTGTGTTAGCAATTGTGGTAGGCAGGCTTGTTGTAAAAAATGTTTGGTTTGGTCCTGTTTTGGGATTGTTGTTATGGCACATCATTGAATTGTGTTAGCAATTGTGGTAGGCAGGCTTGTTGTAAAAAATGTTTGGTTTGGTCCTGTTNGCTCTGCTCTGCTCTGCTCTGCTCTGCTCTGCTCTGCTCTGCTCTGCTCTGCTCTGCTCTGCTCTGCTCTGCTCTGCTCTGCTCTGCTCTGCTCTTGGTAATACGAGACGAACTGAAATAAAATTTTAATGCTTCCAAATACGGATTAACGTATGTTTTAATAGAATTAAATATTTACCCGGTGTCGGTTTCGAACATGGTGCAATATACTTTACAGCGAGATTCTTTACCACTCCGCCAGCTTTCGCTCTAGGTACAAAACGTGGTTACAAGCTTTTATTTTCTCTTCTCGCAGATTTTTTATTTAAGACGTCTTTCAGGAATTTTAAATAAGTGGTAATATAGAAGTAGGTCTGTCTATATAAGCTGTCTATTTTATAATTTTTCGTATTTCCCTTGTTTGAACTCTGAACGAAAAAAATTTCCTCGTAACGAGACTCGATTCACCTTAACACGGCTTTGCAGTTCAACACCTTCCCACTCTGCCATCGAGATACCTACCGTTATCAACGCTTGATTCTTCTTTTATACTACCGTCTCTTAAGTAGTTTTGAAATATATCTTCCTCATTTCGGATTCGGATCCATGCTTTTTTTCTTTATATCGGGTCTTTCATCCGATGCTACTTCGAGAAATCATTCTTTCATTGTAATAATACGTTGTCTATTATGTGTCAGTCACAGGAGTATTATTATTTTTTGTAATTTCAGCCTCTACCTAGCTAGTTTACTACTTCACTAAGAGATTCTTGACCACTTTGTCACACCTCAAATTAACCTAAAATACTCCATTTAATCTGAAATATTCTTTGAAAATGTTAAGTTTAGTTGACGGCTAGAACAAAATTTTGAGGGAAATATCCGCAAAGCCTGTCTCTGAACCGGCTTCTGTTCAAGACTGGAGGGGGAGAAAGAATATTTCCGCGCACATTCCGCAGGTTCATACAGTAGTAGTTCATTTATATCAACCATAACAAATTTGAAAAGAGACGGAGTGATTGGTAGGAGTGAATGAAGCAATGATGTCGCGATGACCTCACGACTGACTGAAAGAGAAAGATAGGAATCGGGAAGCGGCGAAAGCTGTAAACACTACATCTTCAATCAATTTTCTCTTCTACAACAAATTTTTTGGGTGTGTGACAGAAGGACATGTACAGGTATTATGACTTCGTTCCCCAGCTTACATTAGTCACAAAACATCAGTAACGATTAGTTATGCATATACCTTTGCTGACATAGTGAATGGTCATTATAATAATAATAAAGGACTTTATTCAGGGCGAGATTGAGACTAACAAGTCTCTTCTTACATCTAACCCTTTGTCATATGAGACAAGAAAAGAGAGAGATAGCTTGCNTAAAGTAATAGCATTATTACCTGCAGAAGAAAATATTTTGCCAAAGGGCACCTGCAATAATGTGTTATTTCAGATCTTTTCTATATGTATTTCTTTTTGTTATATATGGTAAGATTGTTTAATTTTTGTTTCCTTTTTTTCCATCTCAGTTTTCTGGTATTTGGGTAATTTTATAAGTACATCTCCAATGTTATCAGCAATTTCGGTAAGCAGGGTAGTCTGGAAAATACTTATTGCATCAAAATAAGTGTTTTGGGTTTGATAATGATAAAATATTCTCTCATTAGCGCAGAGTTTTGTTCTCTATTGCAGGTTAATGTATTTCATAGATAATTATAGCTATAGTTAGTGATAAATTGTATGTGTATGCTCTCCTTGAATCATGTTCTGAAATAATTATTTAGATAGAATAAGCTCATGAGGGATTGATTTCCATTAGGAAAGAAAATAAACTAAATTTTTTTACATTAATTTTTAGGTCTCTACTTTTGAAAATATGAGGCCAATTTTATTTTTGAGTTTAAAGTATTATGTAGTTCTAATTTAATCATTTGGTCACGTGACTTAGTGGAACAACACTTAATAAATGAAATTATCCTGTGCAGTTTTCATTTATGTTTTTCTAACAAGTTGTAAGTAACCAAGGAGGTAAGTAAGCAGTTACTTTTAATCATTTGCGATACATTCAAATTTTTGTTTATCAAATAGTTGATTTTATACTCATTATGTAGTCTGGTATCTGCAATGGCCGTTTGTATCCATGCTTTTAGGTGTTTTTGTCCTTTATAGTTAAGGTAACTATTTGTATTAGTTATTTCCTTCTTCTTTTAAGTGTATAATGTAATGTCAGATGTTGAGTGAATTGTTCTGTTATTAATAAATAATAATTTAAAAAGTATATTATGGTGTACTCATCTTTCTTTCAGGGTCTAACTATGCTTACTCTTACTTTATGGGGTTGTTCCACCTAGTTGTTGTTGATCTGTTACTGTTTGCTTTGTTTCAGGTTAATTGCTATCTTGATGTATAGATTCCTTACTTTGATGCATTGAGGGCTCAATGTCAATGTATTATTTATTCTATAACAGCTTTAAGCTATAATAAATTTTTGTGTTATCACACACAACTAAAACAATATATTTCTTACGTTTCTTAACATTTTTGTACGGTTTATTATATGTATGACCTTATTTCTTTTTTGCTTTTATGAGGGTGCCTCAAATCACCAATTTTTCATGAGCATAATTTACTCATGGTAATTGTAACTGATTGTGATGTTATACATTATTGTAATATTGTTATAGTGTAATTTGTAAAGTTCCTTACTATTGTATACTTTTGATTAGCTAAAAGCATGGAAAATTTGACAAAATATTGAAGTTTCCACTTTCTACTATAAGATAACATTTTTTATTGTTTGTAATGATTTGTAAATTATATAAATATTTCGATATTGTAAATTGAACTGCCTTGGCGAGATTCTGTTGGGGAATTTTCCTTCCAGTACAGGGCAAATGTCAGGTTGAATTGTAATCTCTATAAGAGATTATTGGAAAATAAATG
The DNA here is from genome assembly GCA_000376725.2 of Ladona fulva. Taxonomy (NCBI): domain Eukaryota; kingdom Metazoa; phylum Arthropoda; class Insecta; order Odonata; family Libellulidae; genus Ladona; species Ladona fulva. Next base: position 1,843,945 of record KZ312450.1, on the reverse strand, counting down.
GATAAAAATAACTTATTGTTATTTACACTTTCTTGCCATTTTAAGTACTTAATATTTTACCTTCACTTTACTAAAAACAGAACTTCATTGCTTCCTATGCCAATGTAATTTGATATTTTTACTATTGTATATACTTATCTTGATTATGATGTAAGTTCTTTTTTGAGGTATAAAATTTGATTTAAATTGAAAATATTCCTGATAACTTTACCTTGTAGACCTTTGCATTTACATATTTACTCACCCATTGGTGAGTGGCAGGGGGCATATTAGTAATATGACTGAGGACACCCAGAAGGAGAATTTTGCAAGGTATGTAAGGAGGATAAGTCATATTTAGTTTAACAGAAGTCCAGGAAAGAAGAAAATAGTATAAAAGAAGCTTGGCAGAAGAGAATCTGATTTCACAATTTTGAGAAAAAGGTTTGTAATTCTATGTAAATTGAAAAGGTACATCATACATCATCTTAAAAAGGTACAGGACATACATCACATAGGGGAGCAGCGGTATATGAAAGGAGCGATAAAGGAGGAAAATTACAGGGAAAGAGCCAATGTATCAGTAATATGAGTGAAACAATACAAAGCTTAACTACAATCTCCAGAAACAATCAAACCTGATGGTTATTGTTATTGCTGGACATAGGCTCTCAACAGTTTCCTTGCTCTGGCAGATTTTTAAGCGAATATTTTGCTGCGCTCTGTTTAAGTTCATAATCATGTAGTCAAAGGATTGGAAGTTCTCTTTGTAGAACCATAATTCAATCTTTAAGTCACACTTCTGCATTCCTTACATTCAAATTCTTGACATATCTTTTGGTTATATAAGCTTTTTCATCGAAAGATCAAGAACTAATTCCTTCCTTCCTCTCAATCATCACGAAGATCGTAATTTTTAATCCCAGACCACGACCGTTCAACTCTAACAAATTACCCCCCTCCACAAGTTTTATAGACAATTTATTCACTAAGTATAGAAAAGGTGGTAATAAATTCGATGGTCAATAGTTGGACGAATAATAATGACGCATGATTTTCCATTTAACTAAACCGCTGAAATTTTTGTACTTGTAACTTCATTTTTCACATTCACAAATTTTCTTCTCTGTCTGCTGGTGAGTCCTGTGATATTTCTTCTTCGTTGTCTATAAACATTAGCACGATGTGTAACTTTTACTAATTCAGTGATACAACACACTAGTGGTAGGAGCACACTACTCAACTGCCCTCTGTTATATGGCTAATTTCGGTTATAATCTCTTTATTTTCACATCTTTTACTATATGGGATGAACGACAAATCACTTTTTCATTGAAAGTGATATTTTATGTTTAGGTTCCTCATGATGTGAATAATATTCACTTTATCACTGCTGTGATAGAGAGTAAATAGCAATTCTCATTGACGACGAAAACGTCAATTCTCATTGACGACGCGAGCTAGATAACAGATAAATTAATCAAGAGAGCTGTTGTTATCTAAATAAATATCTAATAAATTTTACCAACCATGAACCCAAAGAACTGATCCAAATTTAATGGCTCTAGCGACAAAGGTCCATTCGAAGTCCACGTGAACGAGCGCAGGCTCGTTTCGAGTGTCGAGATTATAGTTTCGAAAGCAGTGTGTCAGTAATGATCAAAACCATCGGCTGCGAATCTCTTAAGGATAGAAGAACCGAGAATATGCACAAGTTATTTCAGAAATTTATAAGTACTCTAAGATTTGCACGAAGAAATGCGCGATATTGAGATTCCCGTACTCACCGAGCGCCATTTCCGAGACCTGACGATAGACTTCGCGAGATTATAGCGAAAACGGATTGCTATTACTGGTTTCTTTTTGCTGAGAGCATTAGGAATACCAATCATGTATCTTATTAACAGGTACGGCGTTTTCACACACCCCCTGCCATACGCCATACGGCGATTTGCGTAAATGTAGGTACGCTGATGGCTGATGAAGGCCCCTCCAGCTGCAAAAAACTGTAACTTCGTTCATTTTGCGAATATTTACATCAAACTAAGTTCACTAAATAGCTAAACTAAATTTTTAAGAATTAAAAAAAAATTTTTTTATTCTCAGGGTGGCCTGTCAGTAGAGTGAGAATTTAAAGATTGAAAATATTATCTCGCCAAAACGAAAGCAACAAAAGACAAAAGTTACGTACAATTCGTTTTTAACCCAATTCATTAAATTATAAAGACGCTGGTACACACTGTATTATATCACCGTGGTCTATTTGTAATGAAAGCTTTGTTAATCGGCCTACAGGAATGACAGTTCAAATCCCGGCTGAACCAAAAATTTCCGGTGGTTTGCAGATAAATTTAGGAAAATAAATTCTCTCTTCAGGGAATAAATTCACAATTAGGAGGATTTATCACCTGTGGCTGAGTGATTATAGTTCCAACAATTAAGGTTTGCGGGCTTGAGAAGTACTAAGTACTAATACCAACTTCTTCTACTAAGAGATATAATACTTCAGATAACAGATTAAGACTTTAAAAATGTTTCATGTGAATCTCCAATGTTAATTACGTGTTCATAACAAAAGTAAAACTTACTTAGGGAAGCTGAAGCCGATTGCTACAATCAAGGCACACATATCAACGTTAAGAAAACAAATTCAAACCCGTAAGATGGATATCTCTCCCCTCAAAAATTACTTGAGGTTAAGTATACAGTCATAAATATGCAGTCATAAAAGATTTTGTGGCCGAGTGGGCTAAAGTTTCAGAGTTGGTTAGCGTGTAAGCATGGGAACAAACCCAGGTTGAGACAAAACTTTTCTTCAAATATCCCTGATGAAGGTTAACTAACTAGATCAAGAGATCTTGTGGCCGAGTGCGCTAAAGTCTCAAAGTTGGAATCTTAACGTGTAAGCATGGGATCAAACCCAGGATGAGGCAAATATTTTCTTCAAATATTGCTGGTGAAGGTTAACTATATAGTCATAAAATATACGGCCATAGATTAAGAGTTCTTGTGGCCGAGTGCGCTAAAGCCTCAGAGTTGGTATCTTAACGTGCTAGTATGGGATCAAACCCCGGTTGAAGCAAAAATTTTCTTCAAATATTGCTGGTGAAGTTTACCTATATAGTCATAAAATAACAGGTAAATGGTCAGAGATCTTGTGGCCGAGTGGGCTAAACCCTTAGCACGGTTATCCTACAGTGGAACCAGAGGGGTTTCAGTTCCAGGTTGAAGCAATAATTTTCATCGAAAAATACCTCGGGAACTGTTAGGAAGAATCGGGAGGGTGACCAGTGAAAGAAGGAGAAAGAAGGAAAGGAAAGGAAAGGGAAGGGATTAAAAGGGAAGGAAAAGGGGAAACAGAAAAACTTTTTTGCTTTTTAAGACACCTGGGAAGAAATGCTCTGCTCTGCTCTGCTCTGCTCTGCTCTGCTCTGCTCTGCTCTGCTCTGCTCTGCTCTGCTCTGCTCTGCTCTGCTCTGCTCTGCTCTGCTCTGCTCTGCTCTGCTCTGCTCTGCTCTGCTCTGCTCTGCTCTGCTCTGCTCTGCTCTGCTCTGCTCTGCTCTGCTCTGCTCTGCTCTGCTCTGCTCTGCTCTGCTCTGCTCTGCTCTGCTCTGCTCTGCTCTGCTCTGCTCTGCTCTGCTCTGCTCTGCTCTGCTCTGCTCTGCTCTGCTCTGCTCTGCTCTGCTCTGCTCTGCTCTGCTCTGCTCTGCTCTGCTCTGCTCTGCTCTGCTCTGCTCTGCTCTGCTCTGCTCTGCTCTGCTCTGCTCTGCTCTGCTCTGCTCTGCTCTGCTCTGCTCTGCTCTGCTCTGCTCTGCTCTGCTCTGCTCTGCTCTGCTCTGCTCTGCTCTGCTCTGCTCTGCTCTGCTCTGCTCTGCTCTGCTCTGCTCTGCTCTGCTCTGCTCTGCTCTGCTCTGCTCTGCTCTGCTCTGCTCTGCTCTGCTCTGCTCTGCTCTGCTCTGCTCTGCTCTGCTCTGCTCTGCTCTGCTCTGCTCTGCTCTGCTCTGCTCTGCTCTGCTCTGCTCTGCTCTGCTCTGCTCTGCTCTGCTCTGCTCTGCTCTGCTCTGCTCTGCTCTGCTCTGCTCTGCTCTGCTCTGCTCTGCTCTGCTCTGCTCTGCTCTGCTCTGCTCTGCTCTGCTCTGCTCTGCTCTGCTCTGCTCTGCTCTGCTCTGCTCTGCTCTGCTCTGCTCTGCTCTGCTCTGCTCTGCTCTGCTCTGCTCTGCTCTGCTCTGCTCTGCTCTGCTCTGCTCTGCTCTGCTCTGCTCTGCTCTGCTCTGCTCTGCTCTGCTCTGCTCTGCTCTGCTCTGCTCTGCTCTGCTCTGCTCTGCTCTGCTCTGCTCTGCTCTGCTCTGCTCTGCTCTGCTCTGCTCTGCTCTGCTCTGCTCTGCTCTGCTCTGCTCTGCTCTGCTCTGCTCTGCTCTGCTCTGCTCTGCTCTGCTCTGCTCTGCTCTGCTCTGCTCTGCTCTGCTCTGCTCTGCTCTGCTCTGCTCTGCTCTGCTCTGCTCTGCTCTGCTCTGCTCTGCTCTGCTCTGCTCTGCTCTGCTCTGCTCTGCTCTGCTCTGCTCTGCTCTGCTCTGCTCTGCTCTGCTCTGCTCTGCTCTGCTCTGCTCTGCTCTGCTCTGCTCTGCTCTGCTCTGCTCTGCTCTGCTCTGCTCTGCTCTGCTCTGCTCTGCTCTGCTCTGCTCTGCTCTGCTCTGCTCTGCTCTGCTCTGCTCTGCTCTGCTCTGCTCTGCTCTGCTCTGCTCTGCTCTGCTCTGCTCTGCTCTGCTCTGCTCTGCTCTGCTCTGCTCTGCTCTGCTCTGCTCTGCTCTG
>KZ312450.1:1805020-1833747 GCA_000376725.2 Ladona fulva | reverse complement strand
AGAATAGGAAAACCCTGGAAACAGATAAGTATCCGTTTCTTGAATGCATCTGAATTTGCACAGTGGGGAGGAAGAAATAAGACAAAAATTCCAGTATGTGCACCGCAAAGTTGGATATCGGCGACCCCCTCCAAGGACGGGAATCCCAGTTGTGTTCTCTGGCTGTTATTCGGTTTTCCCGATTTACCTAGCATGACAGGTTTCACGGGAAAGTTCATAGACCACACTGCATTCCGATGCTTCCCTTTATCTTTGGAATTTTCAAAGAGACCTTCCTATCGTTCATGGGGTATAGTAACCGACTTTGATGTTTTCCGGAAGGGGGTTTTCCAACCTGTATGAAATTTTTTCAAGGTATGGTATACTCCTCCATGAGATCTTTGGATTTTCCATAGATGTAAGTCCCGGAGATAATTTTAATATAAGTCGGTTTTTTCAGTTCCCTCTTCCAAATATTGTCTATCATACTAATTCGATAATTATTCTATAACGTGATTTTTTTATTATATTGACTTCTTTTACATAATTCTTGTAAACAGTATTCAGTTAATTCCTCGAAGAGCGCATTCTAGGCCTTCTAATGGAGTAAGCCTTTTCTACACGTATCCATCGATAGAATAAATGATTTAAAAACAATACTGTGTCTTGCATCTGCTTGAGTAAGCTAATAAATTACAAAGATGTAATGTATTAGAAAACTCAGAGGGAATCCAAGATATATCATTACCATTTAGGCGGAATAGTATATACCTTACTATTAAAGGTAGAATTTCGTTTAAAAGTTGTACATAATCAGCAAGACACGAGATTTTTATATTCGAGGTAATTTTTTCAATTACTACTATAAATAAATATTTGGAAAAATGACTGCATTATTATCAGTGTGCCGCGACCCCATGCTGTGAAAACGGAGGTTAATTACCGAGGGACAGTATTTCCCAATTGCGGTTGCCGAGGAAAGGACACAGAGCCCTGCTAAGAAGGATCCAAAAGGGTTCAAGTTTATACCTGGCATCCAGAGAGAAGAAAACTTGCCCCGTATCCTGGAGAAGTTTTTCCTCCGAATGCCTTCGTAGCCTAAGAACGATTTTAGGAGAATACAGCCGTCTCGAAAGGGTTAAAAAAAGGGGGAAAAAAAGAAATCGTTTGGACGGCGGATAAGGCAGGGACGGAAAATATTTCTGAAAATGAAACGGACATTTCGTGATCCCAGTAGTTTGAAGGAGTTGTGTGTTTACGTGCGATTAAGTTCTGCTTTGTACGGTTAGGAGGTGACTGTGGCATTTACCCTTAAAGCTATAGATGGAATATAAGTTTTTCATTCCTTGGGGAAGCGCGTTCCAGAGGTTACTAGCTGTGACTGTAAACGATCTGTGAAAAATCTTAGTTCTATGCTGGGGAATCAAGAGTTTCTTGCAACCTCTCGTATTACGGTCATGAATAATGTCCAAAGATATAAATAACGAGTGAATATATTTAGGAGATCTCGTTGTTAAAAATCTATATGTACTTGACAAAATATGTTGCTTCCGACGCGAATCTAGTTTTAGCAAAGAGAGCTTGGAGTAATGTTCGGAAACGTGATCGTACTTTTTTAAGTTGAAAATAAACCTCACCGCGGCGTTTTGCATGCGCTGTAATTTGACACTTAGTTCTCCTGACAGATCCTGATAGACTATATCACAGTAGTCGAAATTATGATTATGAGTTAATAGTTCACATTGCTAGTAGTAATAGTACCGTTAAAAGGTTTCGACGGCTTAGGTCATTTCTACATAGAGCTCCCACCGGAAATCGAACCTGAGACCGCTTTCGCCAACATGTAGGCAGCTTCCCACATGGCTAACTGGAAGGCCTTTCATATTGCTTTTGTGTATCATTATCTTTGCAACAACAGTCTCCGGAACTGTCTTAAAACACGCAAAGCTATTTGAAAATTAGAAAACGTTCCGATCAAATGTCTCGCGAGGATATATTCCAAAATTTGAAGAGGATTTACATCTTGGTAAAATCAGAAAATCTTTTATTCATTCGAATTCTTCGATTAAATCCACTGCATAAATATTCCTTCCTCTTCTTGAGTTATCCGTAATTTCTTCCTCTAAATGTTTGCCAATCTTAAATTTCTTATCGTACTCTTTTCTAGACGTGTGTATCACACAGAAAACAACAAATAATGTTGTTGTAATAATATTAATGGTTAACTACGCTTCCGTTACCGCCCGGGTGCGATGCACCCCTTTGCATTCATAGGATGGCGCGGCTCTGACTCCAGATAACGATTTTCGCTTCTAGTGTTTGCATAATATCACACGACACAATATACAGCGACCTTTTATAGTTAAAATTCACGGAAGCCGTAATTTTGTGGAATTCTGACATTACACAGAGTGTTTTTTAAAACTACCTTTAAAACACACTATAAAATATAAATAACCTTTTATAGTTATTTTTTGTAGCAAGAACTTTAACTTTCTTTTAAAGAGTTAAAAAATATATTTATATAATGAACACAGACCGTGAATTACATATTTTTTTATTATTTTCTAATATCAGTGAGCCCTGGCACCAAAGGTGGAGGGTGGCACTACACAAACGACCTTAGCCTCTGCCATGTCAAGGCAGGTGTCACGCGAAGGGTTAATTGTTCTAGAATATTGATGAAACATTAAGGTAAACGGTTATTATTTTCTGCAGGTTGTCTATTCCATATCTTGTTTAATTTAGGAAATAAAATTAACACTTGCTACATTTTGTCTGTAATGTTCCCCTTTCCAGAAAACATTGTGATGGTCAATTATACACTACCGTATTTGTTGTTGGGTATCACAGATATTCAGCCAAACAAAATCTTTTAAAAAAATATTACAATATTTATAGGAAAATACTTGTAGGCTGAAGATAATATCAATAGTAGTAATTATCTTATGCAGGGCTTCAACTAAAGTGAAAATGTACAAATTTATCCTAAACATGAACTTGCACAAATGGCAATCCTTGAATAAAAATACTTTCCTTATTTAGGCGAAAAAATGAGACAAGAAACTCATGGAATTTTTGTCCCCATTTGAAGCAGTTTTTAATTTTTTTTACTGTAAACAGAAATAATTAGACCATTTCTCATGACATAGAAATATCACTTAATATGAAAACACTTAATATAAAAATTAGCTCCCTGAAACCTTGATCTCTGAGATTCTTGAACAGGATTTAATTCTTTATTATAGCAATCTTTTTTGATTTATCAACCAGCATTTTTTTCCAGATCTCCAAAGTTTCTTAAGTCTTAAGGTTAATAATTGCAAAATTAATGAACTGCAGCATTCATGAATACAGCATGTAATAAATCGAAAATATAGAAAAATGTGCATTTAGAGTTGCACACTACTGGAGACATACGTTAGGTATGTTTCAAATTTTATTACAGAATTAGATTTTTCATCAAAGTTACAGAGACCCTGGATTTTTGGCAATTGTGTGTTTATTCCATGGCTCAAATCCTACCAGACAAATTCTGACTATAGGAATGAGTAGCTGGTGAATTCTTGTAGAACAAATCTCATGAATTTTTAATAAGAATTATTCAAATCAAGGTCGACAATTACAAAGTAAACACTTGATTGAAAAAATGGGTTTAACTGTAAACTAAGAAAAGAATGTTCTCCGAATTGATTTTACCATATTACCAAATTCCACCTGGAAAATTATTTTACAAAGAAGGTAGGGCAGAACAGAAATTATATCAAAGCAAAAGGTTTTGTTATTTATTTCACTTTCAAAGATTTTCTTATTGAAGATGAATTGCCTAATTGCATCTGCTTCCCTCCCTATGCTGTGAAGGAAACACTTATCCCAAAAAAATAAAAATATCCCAAATAATAAATATCCCAAAAGGCCCAAATGTTTTAAATTTCTTGAGTGCAATGACAGTAATTATAGCATAGCTCTCATCCTTCCTAGTCTAAAAAAATAGTCAGTATAAAAACATTTCATTGCCAAACTTCTTTTACAGTGGAAAACAATCATACATAACCCCATTCTATCATACAATCATTACATATCATGAATAAAATAGTGTGTAAAAATTTAGGTTGCAATTTATCAGAGTGTACAGTAATGATTACAATTATCAAAGAGCAATTCTGCAGTGTGCCTATTGCCACAAATTCAATGACAAAATTTGAGGTTTCATCAAATAAGTTAATTCCTAAACAAAATATTTTACAAGCCAGCAGAAGAAAAACCAATGTGACTCCATCGGAAAGAAAATTAAATTCAAAACAACCAAGAAATAATCTGAAAGAATTTATATGAGAAATTAAGGATTCCAAGTAAACATTTTTAAAATTCAGAAAATCCATATAGGTTGCAGATTGTTTTCTTAGAATATCAGCTGGGTCACTAATTCAAAGTTCATTGACGTTTTGGGGTAAAGTGCAGAGTGTTGTCTGGGCCTCTGTTTCCTAGAAAGGCCAGCAAACTCCAAAGTTGGGTTCTTCTACACCGCTGCTCAAGTTGGCAAACATTGGGGTGTCTTTCCTCCCCATAGAGGTAGGTTGAGAATAATCTGGTGTTTTCCCAGCAAAGATGATACAGGAAGTTTTCTTGGGACATCAGCTGGGTCACTGCTTTGAAGTTCATTGAAGTTTTGGCATCTTTCTCTGGCACCATCCACAGGATGATGTGCTGAATATTGTCTTGGTCTCGACATCTTTATAGAAAGAAAATCAAGCTCAAAAGCTGGACTCTCCTTTTATGCAGTAGCAAATGCTGGGATGTCTCTCCTCCCTGTAGAGGTAGGTTTAGAATAATGTGGTGTTTTCTTGGTGAAGATTTCCCAGGGTATCAGCTGTGTCACTGCTTTGAAGTTCATCCAAACTTATGGTAAAATAACAAGTCTTATTAATAAATTATATGGTAACAAATCGTATCGAAATAATAATGTATAATAAACAAAGTCCTTAACCACTATCAATAACAAAACATTCATGTTGATAGTTTTGTTCCAAGCCATCAAACATCATGAATAATGATATAACAATACACCTAAATAAGTAAAACCTCATTAAATCAACAGTAAAATATGGAAAATGGAAACATCAGTAAGAAATTGATAGAAATTAAAGCCATCAACTAGCAATGCATTCGCTTCTTTAAACATCAACAACAAACTAAACCAGAGAGTTTTAATTTAATAGCTAGATATAGAGCTATTGATAGAGCTATAAATAGAGTACATAAAATAAGTCAAAGAATGTAATGATTGTCATACACTAGACTACAAGCTATAAGTTAAAATGTAATAAACTGCTATTCTTTTTCAGTTTCATGCTCTGATGAAAATATGTTACATAAGTTTCCTTAAAATTTGTATGAATATGTGCAATAGATTGTGAAGAAAACCTCAATCCAAGAGTTCAATCAAGAATGAACCATACAACCAGGACAATGGAATTCCAACAACAGCAAAACAGGACCAACCCAAACATTTTTAAGACAAGGCTGCTCACCACATTGGCTAGCAGAATTCAATGATGTGCCATTACAACAACTGCAAAACAGGACCAAACCAAACATTTTTTACAACAAGCCTGCCTACCACAATTGCTAACACAATTCAATGATGTGCCTTGACAATTCCCCGAATACCTTATTGCAAGTGAAATGTCGGGACAGAAGACAACCAAGCATGAAACAATATATTCAAACAAAATTGAGGATTAATCACATATAAATTTGGAAATATATTCGGGGCCCCTCTATGAATACAGTTTTACTTCTTCACACACTTAAATAACGCTCATATGTAGCATATAAATTAACCAAGTATGTCAGAAATTACTAATACTAAATAGAAATTTCATCAAGGTAACTAACTCACAGCACTATCCAACATAAATGATCATAAATTACCTTTTATATTACCGTTATCCTTGTAAAGCAATTACAATTATCTTTCATAAAACCTTTTTTACCCACTTCCTTCTTCAAAAAGTAAGGCCAGAGGTAAAGTAATATCTGAGACAGCAGCAAGAAACACAAATCACTGGAATATACCAAATTCTACCCATTTATAACTACCAATAGGTATTAAATAATAATATAATAGTTATACTTCAACAGTATAAAATATTTCCTTTAAATGCTAATTTCCAAATACATGAATTTATATTCAACGCTATCATCATCAAAAAGAAAAAAAAATACTTAATTCTGAACCTATAATATATTGAAAAGTGTAGAATAAGTCTCAACCTGTGTGAGATTAACAACTACACTGATTTCAAATAGTAAGATTATTATTTATAAAATAGTGATGTAATAAAAAGTATCTCAACCTACAATATGGGTGAAGATGCAAAAGGACTATGTATTCAACAAAATATTCAATCCCTTAAATAGACTTGGAAGGTGATGAAATTCTTGGCCTGTGGATTTGGTGATATTTCTACCCTCTTAGAAGTCACTGCTTCTTGCCTTCAATGCATGGACAGCTGATATTTTTTCTTCTGATCTGCTGTGTTAGCAGCCCACAGCTATTAAAGAAGGACCTTTTTGAAAGGCTTCTGGCCTTCATCTTTAGTATATCTGCGCAAATGTGGTCACAGCAACCCCCAGGATATGATTTGTTGAAACATGAAAAAAAGTAAATTGTTAATTAAATCTCATAAATTATTCTCTCAAGTATACCATTAAATAGTAAGTACTATCTATAGCATACACTATCAAAATAAGGTACAAATGCCTTTATGTCAATAAAATACAAAAAATTTAAACTAAAAATGTCATATGTGGAAATCTGTAGAATTCAAGTTTACATTTAACAATGAATTAACTTCTTTTGCAGATCAAAAGTAAACATTATAGAAGTTGATAAATCAACACAGTATAATATTACTAAAAACTCACTGAAAAGAAGATAAGTAAATGTTAAGAATATGGTAAATAAAAGAACATAAAAAGCATCATCAGTTTTATGGTTGTAGAAACTAGACAAGAAGCTATAAGATAGTACTTAATATATAGCTAATCCTAAAAAAATGTATGCTCAATTAAAACTAGGTTATATAGGTTCACTAAAGATAATAGGTTTCTTAACAATATATGTATGTGATTGAGTATAAAAAATAATCTTTCCAGTCAATCATGAACCACACACCCACAACAATGAAGCAAAAGAGTACCAAAGACAACTGATGATGAAAACTGGACCAACACTTTTTCCAGAGAAGCCTTCTTTCCAAAATTTCCAACAACATTGCAGATTTATGAACCTATAAATGACTGATACCATAATAAAAAAGGAAAACAATCATGTATTTTATGGCCATATCGACAGTAAATATCTTTAAATATTACCACCTTAAGCAATAATAATTCGATAATGAAATTGTAGACATGAATCACTTTAGGCTAATTAAGTATGATACACAAAACTTGAACAAAGAAGAAAACTAGTACCAAAGACAACTAATGATTGATAAACTGGACAAACCCAAATATTTTTCCAGACTAACCTGCCTATCAAAATTGCTAACAGCATTGTAGATGTGCCTATAAAATGACAAATGCCAAGAAATTGAAATAGCATAAAGAAAAACGAAAGAATGAATACATACAGTCTGAAATAACACATTGCATGAGACCTTCGGCAAAATATTTTTTTCTGCAGGTAATTACACCATTATTTCTTAAAGTGACCAAGCACTTAAATATTAGGGCATGAAAGAAATACAAGAAACCTAAAAATAAGAAAAGCCTCAGGAACCCATCCAGGAAGGATGATGAAATTAAACAATGATCTCTTAAAATAAACAAGGTATTAGAAACATTGATTATGCTTGTTGATACTAAATTATAAATAATACCCGAGCAAAAATTCATTTACCTTAAGAGTGAGAAACAAACCACAAGAAAAAGAATTAAATAAGCCAACAAAGTTTTAAAAAATGACCAAGTCAACAGACAAGCTATAAGTAACAATTTCATAAGACAAATTTACACTGTCCCAGACTATTTGAATAATACCTTTATAGGGAAAAATATGACATTATCATTCAAATAATAATTCCTCCCCTACATACCATCTTGCTTTCCACTATGCCTTCTTCCAGTAGGGCCAGGAGACAAACATCATCAAAAGTCCAACCCTGGAAAACTAACTGAAATGCACCAATCCTTCAGAGTTGACCTGATCTTTTGTTGATCTTGCATTGTCAATAAACACTGGACTGAAAACTGAAGAATGCTACTATTTTATTACAGTATGTTGAATAGGAAATTCAATAATAACTAATTTTTTGTATTATTATTATTATTATCTATAGCCGAGATATTAGAAGTTATAAAATAACTGTAAGTTCATATTAATCTTTCACTTAAAAGTTTTTAATATTTAATTTCTGACGACACAATTAAAAATTGTCTACTTGAAACTATAGTTTAGAAATTCCTACTTCATCTTAGAAACCTCTCAAGGCTATCATATGAATTGACAGCACCACATTCATAAACAGACTTAAATTTCTTATGACAAACAATCCAAAGGGTGCCTAAGGTGGACTACTTATAATGAATTGCATAACAAAAGATGAAAACAACCATTCTGTGATATTAAAAAGTTATTGATTTTCTTAAATACCATTTGATGGATCCAGTTAGTAGAGGAATTGATTATATCTCTTACATGTCACCTTGTTCCTCCATCTAAATTCTCAAGAAGGTCCAGATGGGAAATTCCACCAAAAGATTATTGCAGCATGAGCCACTATTGTGCATATGAATATATCCATTTTTTTCTATGCCAGATTGTCTTTGAATGCATAAGGGTTTATCAATGAACTCCAATTTTAGATGCCATGTAAGAGAGAAAAAGATTCATAAATATCAAAATATTAATAATAAAACTAACCATGGAATACTATTCTCTCATTTAAATAAGTAATTGTAGAGTAGCAGATTACATTTGAAAATAAAATCAATGTCAGAAATACTGAAAATGGATGTAAGTATCATATTCCCTACTTTTATAAAATTCTACTTCCATAAAAGGTCAAACAGACAGTGGCCATTCTGAAATTAAATAAACAGGTCACGGAAAAATCTTGTAATAGTTATAAATGCCAATGTAATATATTCTAAACTATAATCTAGTGCAATGTATAAAATTTTATGGCAAATAATCAAATCTATGCATGATTAAGTAAATGGAATTCAATATTGAGTGAGTATTCATATCGGTACGGCGAGATAGTGGAAAAAGAATCCAGGAGGGCAAATACAATAGTGGAATAGCCAAACGAATACAGTAGTTTTCTTTTCAATATTTCGACAAGGAAAATCAACTTGGAATTCATATATTTTCCAATTTGAGCAAATGTGCAGAGTAAAAGGTTTGGGCAATGCAGACAGTGAGAAGGCGAATGCTAAACGGGAGCTGTTACTTGCATACGTCGGTGCAGAACATTTGGAAGTGGTGCATAATTTTTTTCTACCCGAATTAGGTAAACGCAAAGACATATGAGCAAGAAAGTTATTGAAATGCACCACATTTTGCCAAAGAAATTTACTACTCACTTCTAGGTTAACTTTCACGAGGCTGCTTTTCTATCTGAAGTTACCAGAAAATCATCCACTACGTAAATTTTAAATATGCTGAAGATAGAGAACATAAAACATGGAAGAGCTGCTAAATATGCAATGCCCCCTTATGAGCACTTTTAAATCTGGTTTCTTGTATCATAAAACCCTTATAAATGTACAATTTTACGAAAACCTATTTTGATTACTTTACTACAGATGAAAATTCTGTAATGTCTATTAATAGTAAAATAACTGATATCTTCATGTATGAAATATAACTTGCCATATAGTTAGCATAGTTACTTGTTTTCTTTGACAATGCAAGCAAAAAAAAATCAATGTACGTAAATTTAGTGAAGGGAAACATGAATATGATTAGTTTAAAAATAGAACTTGTATAAGATAAATGCAGTTTATATTTATATGTCCTGTCTTCTTAAAAACTTCTTTCTCAAGTTATAAAAATGCCCCTCACTTTAAAAGTATGGAATCTACTCTAAAATGGAACATTTGTGGTTGAAAGACAGTTATTTCAAGTTGAAGTCCAGACCCAATTAGATTTTCACAAATATTTCAATTATAATTAGTTTCATTCCATAAAAATATTTCATGTGAATTAATATGAACTGATCTACAAGAATTTATATCTTATCACTTTCTGCTATTCAAAATATATCGCAACAGCTGTCGTGTATATAAAAAATTTTTAATATCAATTGAATAAGGAATTCTGTGTGTAAAAGATTTCTATGGTTTAAAGTAGGGACCCTTCCACTAGAATTTTAATATCGACTTTAATGAGAATCTTTTTACTGGATTTCCATTTTTATTTTACACTAAACCATGCTAAAGCTATGGAATATTCAACAACAACAATTCTAATGTTAACTGTAACATCACTGGACCAACTAATCTAAGATATTAATCCCAAAGGAAATTAGTAAACAACCACCACCATAACACACCAGAACATTCAACTCTATCAGTCACTCATTCAATTCCCACACATTCAAATAATGCTATGACTGGCAATCAATCTCTCCTTTTTAGATTTGAATATCTGATCCTGTATAATTGTGAGAGCTCTCTATTGTAACCCCTTTATTTAACAACCAATTCCTAAGAAATTCTTATTCTTTCAAACCTTACACTATTTACCTAAAACCCTCATAATTCTCTTTGATCACCTATTGAATTCAGCACCCTGAATGCTCATACATACATACTTTTCACATGCAGAGATTATATAAGGTTTACCCACACCAGAGTTAAAACCAAACACTAAGTATAGAAATAAAAATAGAAATCCATCTTTTCAATCATTGTTTGATATTTGAAATTATAACCTTTATGTCAAATTTAATGCATATCAGTTAATTGAAAAATTTCTTCGATGAAAATATTTTAATTTCTAAAAAATTAGGGNGCACGTCGAAAGCTAAAGCCGACCGTTGACCTTCTTCCTTTCGATTTCCACTCCGACCGGGAATTACGTATGTCATCTGTCTAACTTACTGAACCACCGATTACGATTTATGGCATACGAGTACATCCTGATTTCGCTTTGCTATTAAGTATTCTTGAAATTCAGACGATTAAATTGAAATATCCTTCGTTCATAAGTTTCTTTGGTTACACTCTAGTAAGAGCTGCATCAGTTTTACACGACATAATAAATTTTTAAAATGAAAGACGTAAAAGATATTGCCAAATATCGCTAACTAGAAATTCCATTTCAGAAAATCTTTTATGTCCCATGTTTCGTAGCGGTAATAATTGTGACGTATATAGAAGTGCATAAAAACGGGGCATTTAAAAATAAATTACTAACGTTCACTTCCTGAGAATCTTTTCAAATCACTAAGGTAAAACTTTTCCAAGAAATTTTAGATACGTAGAAAATCAACGCCGCATTCACAATAGATATTTCACGTGTTATTCGATTTCTTTCCATGAAATCTCACTACATCAATAAGTTAAATTATTTGGTATTTTTATAACACTTTTCAAAATGCGAACCTTTATTTTCTCAATGTTACAAAGTAGAAGATTGTGTGTCATTCTCTCAAATATTAATGCGATTTTTTTCAGCGTTTACGGTGCAACCATCACTTCTTAATTACTGCACCGCCGTGTTCGAAATTCGTTTTTATTTGCGGGCGATTCTTTTGCAGCATATAGTTATTTCCTGCAGCGAAAGAATCGTCCGCTTCTAAAAACTACAAATGTTACACGTCGGAATCGGCGGTGCAGTTATTAAAAAGTGATGCTAATATATGCTATGCAGTTTATTTTTTTTCAGGAGCCGAAAAAAGACTGAGAAGTATTGGAAAAGATGAATGATTTTGCCGCCCGCCAGCGGGTCCGAGGGTTGGGTGAGGGACAAAGGGCGTCCCCAACACTAAAGTCTGGGCTCGATTCCGATAATTTTCCGTTGATTCGAAGTTAGGATGGTTGAAAAAACTTCCGGTGGGGTGGGCGGCCCTCTAATCCCGAAAGTGTCCTCGAACGGAATCGAACCCGCGAACCTCAGCGTTGGAAGCGGACGCCCTGTCCCCTACCCAACCGGCCCGGACGGGAGAAGTCGAGCAGAAGTTGACTTTACTTCACAGCCCGGCCTTGGCGCGAAATTCGAACCGACTATTCCTTGATTTATATCCTCCAAAATAATGAAAGGATAATCGCGCATGCAACAAATACCAAAAATTAAGCAAGTCACGATGTAGTCATAGGCCCAGTATTATAATGTATAGTAAAAATAGACTTTAACTAATGCTCATTATATTAATAATAATTTTCACTTTGACTCAAACAAATTATAATACTGGGGCCTAAAGTGAAGTTAAATCCATTAGTAATTAATTATGTCCATTAAGTATGCATTAAAATACCAGGCCTTGGATTATTTTGGAAAAACATAAGCTCAAACTATGCATGAGAAAAGTAAAAAGTAGAAACTTTTGTAGAACTCTGAGAGAGTTCATTTAACTACAAGTAAGTACGTAAGTAAAGCATGTTATATCTACGTGATCTGTAAATTCATATACCTTTCTCTGAAAAATTTTCAAAGAGGAGTTGTTTTCATCAACATAATCTGAACTATTTTATCTACAGCAAATGGCTTGTTCAAAATTAATCCGATGACTAGGCAAAGAAAAGTTACTACATTATACAGCTTATATCCATGTAGGGGAAAACTTTTAGATTATAAAAAAGAATTTTATGAGAAATTAACTTATAGACTTGAGTTTGAGGGAGGTATATCAAAACTTAACCTTAAAAATAATCTTAATCTATAGTAGGATTATAGTTACCTCCCTTCTAATACATATCCTGAAGGTAAATAATAATTACAAAATTGAACTAGTGAATAATCTGACAAAAAGGTGTAGTACGTAACAAAAAAAGAGATTTCATAGAAACCTATGAAACATAACACAACAAAATAGTAACTTATTGACAAGTGAGCTTTTAATTGAAACCTTGATTTGGTGTTGCTATATTTGGACATAATTCCAGAGAGAGCCAAAAATGAATTGGGGACCACAGTTTGCTTTGTCTTATGCATGTTTCCTTTTGCACCATACCCATTCAACCCATAAATAGGTCGTACTTCAATATTTTTCTTGGTCAATCCACAATCTCTCCTTTATCTCTTGTACTATCCACAGCTTATTTATTCTGTTTATGTGTTTGTTCCATTCTATTTTTCTTTTGCCATTTAAATCATCATGCAGCAGTCTCTTCCTGCAACCACTCATTTCTCATTATGTTTCACCTTCAACCTTTCATAAAATTTTTATTTCTGTCCTTTCAAATAGTCTCTTAGTTTTGGAGATATCAATTCTAGTCTTTCCCTGATACGTCAAAATCAGTTTCACTACTGCTTTGTAAATGCTTCCCTTAATTTCTCTTCCGAAATTTTATTTCGCCAGATTGTGGCATTGAGGAAACCTGCAATTCTGTTTTCTTTTGTCACTCATTCTCCAACTTTTCTTTTCAGTGCCTCAAGAATTTGGCAGCTCTACTGCTGGATATTTAGAGGGCATTTCTAGTTGAATGACTTCAAGATAACTTGAATGACTTCATACAAATTTCCTAATTTTCTAAATTAAATTCTAAAACCTCTTCTATTTTAATTATCTTGCCCTTAATCATACAGAAAAAAGGGGGCTCAAAGAGTCATCATGTCTTGTGACCTTATTAGTTGGGTTTAATTTGCCATACTGAGGCATAATTGGCCGACTAAAGATTTTGATTTACTATAACCATTTCCTTATAAATATATTGTCCTTAAAGATCAATAAAGCTAGGGAAGAAAAAGAGGAGCATACATGAGACATCTGGTTGTGAAGTGAGTGTTGACATGAGCTTAGCACTCTCATTAACTTTCCATTCCAATACTTCATTCTCTAACGCCAGTTGCTCATTCTGCCTGCATTCTCGTTCCACTGATTCGGATAAATGTCGTACTTTTTCTTGCAGTTTCCTGTAGAAGAAAAAGAAAGCATATTTATCAAACTTTTCATGGAAGAGAACTTATGATAAATATTATAGAACACACATAAATAAATATAATGTCAATAACTGCCCTATATCACAAGTTATTTAGGATAATACTCAGTAATAACTTTTTGAAAATTTTGTTAAGGAAGTAACTTTTAAAATTTTTTAACAAATTCAGTCAAATTCTCAATAATGTCAGAATGATATAACATCATAATGAATTTTAAATATCTAAGGGCAATTCCCCAGGAGAAACATAAAAAAAAAGTCTGATGAAACCAGGGCTTGAACCCGGGTCTCCTTTGCTGCAATCAAAATCCCCGAAAAAAGATTTTTTTTTTAATTTTAACGGAATACCCAAGTATGAAATTGAAAGGCTATTACCGTATAAAAGTCCATTAAAACTGAGAGAGATTTTTAATTTGTTCTCTGAGAAAATATTACCCTCGGTTCTCTCCAGAATTGTATCAAAACAAATTACACAAATTAAAACTCGAGGGCAAAAATGTATGAATAATTCCGGAATAAACCTGGAGAAATTCGTCTAAGATGGTTAGCGTACTTTTTCTTATCGGTAGGAGGCATTTAACAATACATGAAACCATTAGACCGCATGTTGCTCCTTTACACCGTATTTGAGTGGCGATGCATTATGAAAAAGTTCTGCCATTCAACGAAAAAAACTAATTTAATCTTCGAACGAACGAGTAATAAAATAAAGACTATAAAACAAAATTATCCCGAGTTTCCAAGATAAAAAGCCGCAATTGACTGAAAAATTTAGGAAGATTTTGCCCATGACATTCCCAGAAGGCCGCTGGTTCCATACCTCTAGTTCAAGAAATTTTTAGAAGGAAAAGTCGAATGCACCGAGGCTGAGGATTTTAAGATTTGAATTTCTTTCCTCATTGTGTGCAATTAAAGACTGGTCGAAGAATGTTTCAGACAAATATTCCAAAGAATTCACTTTTAAGTCAAGTAATTCCTAAACCACTAAAAGGAGGCCTTCAACGTAATACTTTCGGAGGCGGACAGTAATCAAAATGGACTCGAGTCGTTCATGGAATTTTAACTGAAATGATATTTAATGGCCTACGAATCATACGGAACTTACTCCTCGTACTTACAAAAACAGTCGATAAACATGCTTATTCTGATTTCCTCTCAACAGGTTCGTCAGATTTCAGAGCGGAAGAAACCCCTAGCGATCACAGGTAGAAATTAACTTCCCGAAGGTGTGCGCAAATGTCTTTTCCATACCTTTTCACTAACCACGATGTGTCTTACTCTCGGAGCCTGCTATTAATTTTAAGAAGCATTTTACATAAATTCGTAAGTACCTATTTTGAATAGACTCAATTTCTCTTACCTTGAGATGAGCTCATATTACCGGCGTTAGCAGCTGCGCAACCCTGAGCGACCGTTCCACCGTTCTCCTCTAAAGCTCCGACCAGACTGGCTAAAATAAGCTAATTTCAAGAAATGAAGGGCGATTAGGGCGCTGACAACGACGTTTTCGACTATTCGCCAGCCAAGTAATACCTCCAAGTGATATGAAAAATTGCAAGGAAATGATTACTTGTTTAAGAATCTTCCATACGCAGCCAGAATTAATTCAGTATTTTGTAGAACTTATTGTGTTTGACGGATGCAACAGTTGAATTTTAACTCAAGTATTTATTTGCATATATTAAGTTTATTAGACGAATAGTATTACTGAAATAAACTATAAAAAATAATTTTTTTTACAGCCGCTATATCCCCTATACTTTGAAAGGTTAATGACTTATTTTTGCGGTACCTTTTTTGTCGAGACAATTACGAGGACTTGCAATTACGCACTAGAAACGGTGTATATCATAGCCGCGAGTAGAATAGCCGGGCCCCTTCATGAGGACGATTTCTTTACGAGAACTATGAATACAGAGTAAAAGAAAATTGTGAAGTTACATGTTGCCTCATATGTAGTTCAGAAATTAGCATAACGGAAAATGAAACAATAGCTTAGGAGCCTCGTAATCTAAATCAACAGTGCACTCCGTACACCGCAACCGGGCGCCCACCCCCGGATAGGATCTGCTATGAATCCCTATATAAATATCCCTATATATATATCCCTATATATGAATCCCTATAGGATCCCTATGGGATCTGCTGTGAAGGATAGCGGTGGAAGTATCTCTTGTGGAACCTCGAGCGAGTAATTTCAGACATGGCTGAAGCATTGCAGGATGCAGACAATGGAAACGAAACAGTTGCTCAAGTGTCTTGAAGATTTTGTCTGCCTACACCTGAAATAGTTTACCAATAGGAAATGTCTTCCATTTTTGTTAGGCTAAGTTCCTAATTTCTACCGGGCTTCGTTCTTTTCATGGTAAAGAAATTGGCCCGTTAGTAAATTAAAAGATGGAATAACGCTAACATTTTCATTTTTTTCCCACTATTTTTAAGTTGGAAGTAAGTTGAATATACGGCAAAAATTATTTACAGATAGCGCTATGTATGGAGATGTCGTAGCAATATTGAAAACATGATACGGCAATGACTATCGACTGAGGTACAGTTGAAGCAATTTCGTGAGATGGGCGGAAGGATCGTACAACAACACGCGGAAAAACAAGTTATACAAATGGTTCTAGACGAGCAGGTAAAACGCCGCTCTTGCCCGGTCCAAACACGCGTCTCAAACATAACCAGGGTATTTAAGCTGACGTGTCTACACGAGCGGTTTGCACGTGGCGAGAAGAAGCGTTCGAGAGAGGGCAGACGCCATCCGAGGTGTCCGACACGCCAGCGGGTGAACCCAGCTGTACGTGGTGGAAGAGCACTTTGCACGCCGCTTGGCCTTCATTCACAATGCGAGCAATCCGTGCCGTGAGAATTGGACCTGTTCGGCACAGAAAAGTTTGATAAATAAAAGTATGTCCCAAAAGTTCATCAAATGCTGCAATTGACAACCCATAATATTAGAGTTAGAGAAATGCTGCAAATAGCCGTTGTTTGAGAGCAAACTAACTGTTGAAGAATTCCCACCAGCAGGGGTTGAATTCTCAGTGGTTGCACTTTGCAAGTATTGTTCTCATACTTGTGAGTATAACAGGTTCTCATACTTGTGAGTATAACAGGTTCTCATACTTGTAGAGAACAATACTTGCATAGCTGTGTGCCTTTTCCTTATAAACCTATAATATGTAAAACTTGCAGGATGATTCCGCCAACGCCTTTTTAAACATTCCTTTTTGAAGACTTGAAATAACTGTCGCTGTAATACTCTGGCAATTAAACCATTTTCCAAAGCAAACATCTTAGCTACTGGATGTTGACATAAAAAGCCCAAAGTTTCCTGTGAATTTCTGCTGAAAGGTGTTTCTTTGCCTAATAGAGTTTGGCATTAAAAATTAATTAATTTGGAGGTTAATTAAAAAAATGAGGTTAGATGTTATGAATATTCTTAATACCCTTTCTCATTACATCTTTAGCTCTATTACTCTTACCGATAGCATAAAATATAAAAATTGGAGGTAGACCCAGCATAATGAATAGAATCTTGAAAATATTACTTTCTGTCATAAGTATCTTCATTATGAATACAAGAAAAATTATTTGGCAATTTTCATGAATGAGTTTTATGTGGAGATAACCAAATAAGTTCCTTCTTGTGAAAGAAATCTGTTTGGGATATGTAGTAAGACATTAACTATAATGATACCCTTTTGAATGATGGAAAATACCTGTTTTGCCTTATTCTACAACAACCAGAGATGTATTTACAAAATCAAGAATCCAGGATATCCCACAAGCCTTATTTATGCATTAACTTTCAATCATTAAAGGATGAAGATCCAAAGCATTGAAATTGTCTCATATTTCGATGAAACCATTCATAAAAATGAAGGAGCATACTTTTAAAACATAATTAACAGATTTCAATTATGCCTTCACTGACACACCCGAACTTCTGAGGCCTCCTCTATATGAAGATTTCAGAATTACCACAGCATGTTTGAGTTTACAGATTTAGCCTCAGTGGCTATTAGACACACTTAAGAATTACTTTGAACTTCTTTTTTCTTTCCCTTCTTATATACTTGGGATATCTATTTCTTGAAAATTAAGAAATACACATAATATTTTGACAACCATCTTTATTGGAAAAACTCTCATAGAAAACAATGACTAAAATCTCATCTGCCTATATGTATATTTATATAGTTATATGTGACAAGGGCTGCATTATTTTATTTACATTAGAAAATCATCCCTATAGTACCAAGGAAAACTATTCTATTAATTCTTTTCCATGCCAGTTTGTTGCATGCTTTGCAAGGAGCCCTTATCATATTCATCCATTTTAATAACCATAAAGTTTAAATTAGAAGCATTAGCTGTGTGATGATCTTACAAAACTTCAGATCATATAATACTGATTATCAACTCCTTTACGTTGCTGTAGTTTCTTGAACTGTTACCTTTCTAATACGTTCAAAATAACAATTCATTTGTGCAGAGTTAAGCCTGAGCTCACTTTAGAGGGGATTTATAATTGAAGAATAGCACTTTTAACACACAATACACAAGGGACTAATTTGACCCACATTTCACAGCACTGAATTCAAATAGAATCCAAGAGTGGGCCAATAATGTTAATAGTTTACATATATTCTTCTTGCATTATTCACATTCATTTAAAACAAAAACTTTATACATAAAAATCTCTTGAAAATATATAGCAACATCAATACCAATGCTGAAGTTATTATTCTCCCTCAATCCTGTTTCTTGCTATAATTTCCATCATTGATGTTGTCAGCAAAATTGATAAAGGACTCGTAACAAATATTTAATAAAGAAAATTAAAACTGGTTGTGAAAGAAATCCATCACCCCTGTGAACTGTTATCTTGCAAATTACACACCATTCACATTCATATCCTCTGCATCCTAGAAATGAAACAAATTAAAAGCAAGAATCACAGTAAATAAAACCGAAAACAAATTAAAAATTTAATTAATTCAATTAAATTAAATTTAACTAAATCAATTAAATAGAAAATTGGTTAAAAAATCAATTATTCCAAATTCCGAGCAACGTATACCAAATATTGAAGCCAATCCAGCAACACAAAATACACAGATTTCACATTTTAAATTAAATGTTATTTTATTTCCTGAGGGAGTCAACTCACTTTGCAAACAGAAATGTATGCACTCATTCATAACCACTGCCCACCAGTGCACTGTAGCTGAAGCTGCCACAAAGCAGGCACTGAGAAGAGGACTTAAAACACTGACACATTCAGGGACAGCACAACTTTCACACTTCTGATTCTGAAGGCATTAGTTCAAGGTCTTCAGACCAACTGAGATCCATAGCAGAAGAGTCGGCAAAATGGCTGGAATCAGGGGTTGATGATGTCATTACCTGCTGCCCTAGCTTGATGGAGTTACTTAATGAGGGCTCGGTGCGTGTGCCATTGCATTTTGTCACTCCACCATTTTCCATACACTCTGGCACCACTCTGAGTTCTTCGGTGGCAGCAGCTCCATCAGGAGGCTCTCTACGGCAAGAGAGACCTTCCTCCTCATCACTGTCCAGCAACTTCTCCCCCACACACTCCTCTTCTTCAGACTCTCCCTGAGTGTCATCTGATATCTCCTCAGAGATCATAGCCTCCCCAGCTGACTCTTTGATAGCGAGGCGAGGATGGGTGCAGAGAGAGGAGAGCACATGCTGCTGCTGGTAGTGATGGTGATGGTGGAGCATTACAGAGCCATCCACCATTGAGATCCTTTGGTTTGATGTGGAATGGAAGGTGGGCTGAGACGGGGGAGAGGACTGTTTCTTGGGCATCACCAGCTCTACACTAGAGCTATTATCGTCTGTTAACACATAACCATCATTTGAGTCACCCTTGCTGTGATACGGTGACTGATCAGAAAAGTCATCACCCCCTTCACCAAAGGGTGAACCTCGTTTAGAGGATGCCTTCTCTTCTGTCACTGCATTCGCAACTGTAGAGGGTGCTTGCTCATCCTTTGGTGACTTCCTGCTTCCCTGCCCCTGGACTGCTCCATCCTCCCTCTCTGTTTGCTCTAATGTCGAAGTGACACTCAACTTTGGGACTCTTCCAGACCACCCATCTCCCCTCCAGCTCTTATGCTCTGTTGGGGATGCAGGTTCCCTTCCCATGCTTTCAGAGTCAGTGGAAACTGACCGTGAGCGCAGAGACGAACTAACGGCAGAGGCAGACTGAGGGAGACGATTTGCTGCCCTGGACTGATGAGGGTATCTCTGATGCCGGTGATGATTATGCCCCTGTGGTGGAGCAGTGGGTGTTGAGACATACATTCCCTTTCCCCTCTCCAGACGTGTCTTCTTGGATGGTGGCACCATTCCCTTACCCCTCTGCCCTTTGCTGCAGAACATGTTGCTGCTTGGATCTGAGGATGTTGGCGAGGTGGATGGTGAGTTTCCAGCATGGACTGTTGGTGGTGAATCTTGAAGAGGAGGGCGTGGTAAGAGATCAAGTGGAGATGATGACTTTCCATGCAAACGGCGCAATGAGTTACCGTGGATTGAAAGAGGGGCAGGAATCACTTCCTCCATCTCCAACAGCCAAGATATAGACTCGCTCTTCTCAACAAGGGTTCTAACTTTTGGTGAAATCTGGTTTCCTTCAAATCCCAACTTCTCTTCAAGCTCTTCCTCATCCTCTTCTTCCTCTTCATCTTCCTCCTCATCATCCTCCAGCTCTATGGTGCCACTTAAGTCAGAAACTGGCGATTTTGGTGAAAGGCGAGGTGAAAACCTGGGTGCAAAATATTGACATTCAGTTAAAATTTTTAGATGGCACAAAGAGGAAGCAACGTCAGTCAAAGAATACTGACAATTAATTTTGCAGAAGTTTACTTAGCAATACAGTTATTTCGCAAGTAAACTTGTCTACAAAGATATCTTCAGTCAAATTCTCAATAATTTCAGAATGATATAACATCATAATGAATTTTAAATATCTAAGGGCAATTCCCCAGGAGAAACATAAAAAAAAAGTCTGATGAAACCAGGGCTTGAACCCGGGTCTCCCAATTGCCAGTTGGTTGCTCTTTCCATTGAGCTATCCCACCAGCCGATTTCTACATGCCATTTGGGGGATTATAGGCAAGGCAAACGATTTCCTTGTGAGTTATCTTTAAAGGGGGTTCTCCTTTCCATCAATTTGTATTTTCAGTACCTCTATGAGGTCATGACTGTGAATGATACTGTTTAGTCCAACGAACTCACATGCCCTTGCCTATAAAGTCTCCCAAATGGCATGAAGAAATGTTCTGGTGGGATAGCTCAATGGATAGAGCAACCAACTGGCAATTGGGAGTCCTGGGTTCAAGTCCCGGTACTGTCAGAACTTTTCCATACACTGGGAATTTTCCTAGGTGCACAACTTATCATACCAAGTCNAAAAACAAATGGAAGAGCAAGAAAGATACTGAATCTCAAGCACAAAGAGTAAGGCAATCACAGACTAGTATTAAGTAAATTGTACCTTTCACAAGAAGCCTTCCTCAGTAGTTGAGCCTCAAGATCTTCCACTCTAGCCTGCAGTGCTGCAGCGCGAGCAACAGCACTGTTTAAGGCCTCTGACTTTTGACACCATTCCTCTGCTTTCTTTCTGTACTCATGCATCTCCTTGGTTCTCAATTCCAATACTGCTTGCAGTGAAACTATCTCATCCTAAAATTGAAAAATGATACTTGTAGAATGTTGACCTAACACACTCAAAAAATGCAAAAGATCAAAGCTTGCTTATAAATTCATAACCACTGAAGTATCATATATCCTGGTGTAAAGGTTGAAGTTTAAATAAAAAAAAATTTTAGCTACATTCTTAGCTGTCTTACACACAAAAGGAGATTATGAACAAGCCTTTCAAACATCACTTTAAATAATTTTCAATAATTAACTTCTGTTAAAATACTGCAAAAATGATAAGAGTAAAATAGATCATTTGATAGAAGTATACTGATCACCCAAGTGTAGTAAATTTGGGTATCGAGCTTGGCAAGACTAACTTCTTAGAGCATGAAGCTTGAAAAAAAATTCTCTCTCAATGTTTTTCATCTTATATTTTACTTTCTGCTTAAAAAAATATCACTAAATTAAATTATCACTTAAAGCAGAGTAATAAAAAGTCAATAAAGTTGAGGGGTTAAAAAAAATTAAGCAAGTCACGATGTAGTCATAGGCCCAGTATTATAATGTATAGTAAAAATAGACTTTAACTAATGCTCATTATATTAATAATAATTTTCACTTTGACTCAAACAAATTATAATACTGGGGCCTAAAGTGAAGTTAAATCCATTAGTAATTAATTATGTCCATTAAGTATGCATTAAAATACCAGGCCTTGCATTATTTTGGAAAAACATAAGCTCAAACTATGCATGAGAAAAGTAAAAAGTAGAAACTTTTGTAGAACTCTGAGAGAGTTCATTTAACTACAAGTAAGTACGTAAGTAAAGCATGTTATATCTACGTGATCTGTAAATTCATATACCTTTCTCTGAAAACTTTTCAAAGAGGAGTTGTTTTCATCAACATAATCTGAACTATTTTATCTACAGCAAATGGCTTGTTCAAAATTAATCCGATGACTAGGCAAAGAAAAGTTACTACATTATACAGCTTATATCCATGTAGGGGAAAACTTTTAGATTATAAAAAAGAATTTTATGAGAAATTAACTTATAGACTTGAGTTTGAGGGAGGTATATCAAAACTTAACCTTAAAAATAATCTTAATCTATAGTTGATTCTTATCCTGCTCTGTTATTGGCTAAAGACCAAAATATAATGCCCCCTAATTTTCGCCAATGAGGTAAAATCAGCTCTGGTTCAGAGAGATAAGACACCTACCCTAAGTTTTCCACCTTCTCCAGTCCTTGAGACCTCTGTTAGTTCTTGCCTAAATTTCTCTTGCATTTCTCCAATTTCCTTCTGCAGCTGGGCATTCATGCGCTTGAGGTCGTCTTCCCTTGCCAGCAACTCTTCTTTGTCCTTCTCAGCCCTCTCAGCTCTCTCTGCATACAACTTCACATCCTCAAGCAAGGCTTCTGTATTCCGAGAGGACAGTTTGTCTCGTCTCTTCAGCTCCTCCTCATAGCGACACTGGGTCTCCTCGATCTTTAATCAAAAGAGAATCACAATGAATATCATCAATATTTAGATAATCTAATGCTTCTGAAAAGCAGAAATATTTTGCCGAGCTGGACCATATCAAAGGAATTATCTCATTATACAGGGTGCATTGATTGGTGAATCCAAAGTGTGAGCTATGAATTTATCTTTGAGTTGGTATAAGAGAAATAAAAGTTCTTTTGAGTAAGTTTGATTAAAATAATAGCTAATGGTGAGGAAGAGATGTGCATGGTAGTTCAGTGATTAGAATACCTGCTTGGAAATTGGGAATTCAGTAGAGGAAGGCTTTAGGATACAAGTATGAATTCGTTTACATCATATTTATGCTATGCAGTCGCAATATTGGATTTAGGTTTGCATGCCTTCCATTCAATATCATATTTCTGGGGCAGTCCAAATAAAACCTCACCCGTTTCTTCATTTAAAACACTAAATTCCAATTCCAAATAATAATAGACCTAAAATTTTGATTTCTATCAGCAGATCCATCAAAATGCTTCTGGAAAGTATTTAAATATTGAAGCCGGCAAGTTTCCACAACCATCTCATGCCATAAAATCGTAACTGACAATTAACAAGTTCAGAATTTGATGGAAGTCTCCGTAAATATATTCGAAAAGGGATCCTTTTTTTTAATCTGATCGCCATTCTACTTTCCTTAACCGGAACCCTTTTATTTTGTTAGATATTCAACATTTTACTTCATCCTGCTAAATAAAGTGTATATTCACCAACGAAGATTGGGGAGGATTGTGTAACGAATAGAATTTAACTAAAGGGAATGTCTCTCTTCCTAAACAGTTCCATTTGATCGAAATAATAATACATTAGTCCAATCTAACTCCGGAAACTATCGATACTCGTTTCCGTAAACTTAACCTCTAGCGGACACTTTTGGAAACTAAGTTCAGTTTGCAGGGAGAGTAGGCGTGTGTAGAGAGTAGGCTGATTCAATGTTTGATTGCCTACATTTGGAATGCTTTGTTGAGGTAAATTTCGCAATTACAGCGATTTAGAGTAATGCGTGCTGCTAAGTGAAGAAATGCATCTCTAAACACCGAAAATTACGTAGATTTTTCTTCAAGTAATTCGACATTTGCATTTCTTTTGAACAGATCGCTGCCCATGAAAGACATCTTCAATGGCAAGCCCGCCTTAAGGAAATCTTTTCTGGTAACTATACTTTTTGTAAACGTAATCGTGTTTGAATGCCTCTAAGCTAACTGTAAGAAATTACGAGATTATGCTGCAAGTGTCATAGATAGTAAGATCTCGAGATTAAAATGTAAAATTTGGAATGTTATTATGAATAACTCTGTGTAAGTCGCTCTCTCCTTTATTGCTATTTGAAATTAATTGCCAGCATAGAATATTTCATCAACTATAAACGCTATTGTTGCTTACGTGTTGTTGATAATGACTGTGAAACGTCACATATATCACTCAGATTCTATAAGAATAAGAGAATTAAGTCCTAGAATTTTATTCAAAAGTTTCATAGGACCCTAACAAATTTGAGAAATATTTGTGGTGCCTGCCATACATCTAAATACGGCTCACATTCGCTAACTCATAATATGTTATTGCAGATGGCATTTTCTCCGTCAGGTGACATCCCATTCAGCACGATGCAACAAATGGAAGAGCAAGAAAGATACTGAATCTCGAGCACAAAGAGTAAGGCAATCACAGACTAGTATTAAGTAAATTGTACCTTTCACAAGAAGCCTTCCTCAGTAGTTGAGCCTCAAGATCTTCCACTCTAGCCTGCAGTGCTGCAGCGCGAGCAACAGCACTGTTTAAGGCCTCTGACTTTTGACACCATTCCTCTGCTTTCTTTCTGTACTCATGCATCTCCTTGGTTCTCAATTCCAATACTGCTTGCAGTGAAACTATCTCATCCTAAAATTGAAAAATGATACTTGTAGAATGTTGACCTAACACACTCAAAAAATGCAAAAGATCAAAGCTTGCTTATAAATTCATAACCACTGAAGTATCATATATCCTGGTGTAAAGGTTGAAGTTTAAATAAAAAAAATTTTAGCTACATTCTTAGCTGTCTTACACACAAAAGGAGATTATGAACAAGCCTTTCAAACATCACTTTAAATAATTTTCAATAATTAACTTCTGTTAAAATACTGCAAAAATGATAAGAGTAAAATAGATCATTTGATAGAAGTATACTGATCACCCAAGTGTAGTAAATTTGGGTATCGAGCTTGGCAAGACTAACTTCTTAGAGCATGAAGCTTGAAAAAAAATTATCTCTCAATGTTTTTCATCTTATATTTTACTTTCTGCTTAAAAAAATATCACTAAATTAAATTATCACTTAAAGCAGAGTAATAAAAAGTCAATAAAGTTGAGGGGTTAAAAAAAATTAAGCAAGTCACGATGTAGTCATAGGCCCAGTATTATAATGTATAGTAAAAATAGACTTTAACTAATGCTATTGGTTAAAAAATCAATTATTCCAAATTCCGAGCAACGTATACCAAATATTGAAGCCAATCCAGCAACACAAAATACACAGATTTCACATTTTAAATTAAATGTTATTTTATTTCCTGAGGGAGTCAACTCACTTTGCAAACAGAAATGTATGCACTCATTCATAACCACTGCCCACCAGTGCACTGTAGCTGAAGCTGCCACAAAGCAGGCACTGAGAAGAGGACTTAAAACACTGACACATTCAGGGACAGCACAACTTTCACACTTCTGATTCTGAAGGCATTAGTTCAAGGTCTTCAGACCAACTGAGATCCATAGCAGAAGAGTCGGCAAAATGGCTGGAATCAGGGGTTGATGATGTCATTACCTGCTGCCCTAGCTTGATGGAGTTACTTAATGAGGGCTCGGTGCGTGTGCCATTGCATTTTGTCACTCCACCATTTTCCATACACTCTGGCACCACTCTGAGTTCTTCGGTGGCAGCAGCTCCATCAGGAGGCTCTCTACGGCAAGAGAGACCTTCCTCCTCATCACTGTCCAGCAACTTCTCCCCCACACACTCCTCTTCTTCAGACTCTCCCTGAGTGTCATCTGATATCTCCTCAGAGATCATAGCCTCCCCAGCTGACTCTTTGATAGCGAGGCGAGGATGGGTGCAGAGAGAGGAGAGCACATGCTGCTGCTGGTAGTGATGGTGATGGTGGAGCATTACAGAGCCATCCACCATTGAGATCCTTTGGTTTGATGTGGAATGGAAGGTGGGCTGAGACGGGGGAGAGGACTGTTTCTTGGGCATCACCAGCTCTACACTAGAGCTATTATCGTCTGTTAACACATAACCATCATTTGAGTCACCCTTGCTGTGATACGGTGACTGATCAGAAAAGTCATCACCCCCTTCACCAAAGGGTGAACCTCGTTTAGAGGATGCCTTCTCTTCTGTCACTGCATTCGCAACTGTAGAGGGTGCTTGCTCATCCTTTGGTGACTTCCTGCTTCCCTGCCCCTGGACTGCTCCATCCTCCCTCTCTGTTTGCTCTAATGTCGAAGTGACACTCAACTTTGGGACTCTTCCAGACCACCCATCTCCCCTCCAGCTCTTATGCTCTGTTGGGGATGCAGGTTCCCTTCCCATGCTTTCAGAGTCAGTGGAAACTGACCGTGAGCGCAGAGACGAACTAACGGCAGAGGCAGACTGAGGGAGACGATTTGCTGCCCTGGACTGATGAGGGTATCTCTGATGCCGGTGATGATTATGCCCCTGTGGTGGAGCAGTGGGTGTTGAGACATACATTCCCTTTCCCCTCTCCAGACGTGTCTTCTTGGATGGTGGCACCATTCCCTTACCCCTCTGCCCTTTGCTGCAGAACATGTTGCTGCTTGGATCTGAGGATGTTGGCGAGGTGGATGGTGAGTTTCCAGCATGGACTGTTGGTGGTGAATCTTGAAGAGGAGGGCGTGGTAAGAGATCAAGTGGAGATGATGACTTTCCATGCAAACGGCGCAATGAGTTACCGTGGATTGAAAGAGGGGCAGGAATCACTTCCTCCATCTCCAACAGCCAAGATATAGACTCGCTCTTCTCAACAAGGGTTCTAACTTTTGGTGAAATCTGGTTTCCTTCAAATCCCAACTTCTCTTCAAGCTCTTCCTCATCCTCTTCTTCCTCTTCATCTTCCTCCTCATCATCCTCCAGCTCTATGGTGCCACTTAAGTCAGAAACTGGCGATTTTGGTGAAAGGCGAGGTGAAAACCTGGGTGCAAAATATTGACATTCAGTTAAAATTTTTAGATGGCACAAAGAGGAAGCAACGTCAGTCAAAGAATACTGACAATTAATTTTGCAGAAGTTTACTTAGCAATACAGTTATTTCGCAAGTAAACTTGTCTACAAAGATATCTTCAGTCAAATTCTCAATAATGTCAGAATGATATAACATCATAATGAATTTTAAATATCTAAGGGCAATTTCCCAGGAGAAACATTAAAAAAAAGTCTGATGAAACCAGGGCTTGAACCCGGGTCTCCCAATTGCCAGTTGGTTGCTCTTTCCATTGAGCTATCCCACCAGCCGATTTCTTCATGCCATTTGGGGGACTATAGGCAAGGCAAACGATTTCCTTGTGAGTTATCCTTAAAGGGGGTTCTCCTTTCCATCAATTTGTATTTTCAGTACCTCTATGAGGTCATGACTGTGAATGATACTGTTTAGTCCAACGAATTCACATGCCCTTGCCTATAAAGTCTCCCAAATGGCATGAAGAAATGTTCTGGTGGGATAGCTCAATGGATAGAGCAACCAACTGGCAATTGGGAGTCCTGGGTTCAAGTCCCGGTACTGTCAGAACTTTTCCATATCTGTAATTCCTTGGGAATTTTCCTAGGTGCACAACTTATCGTACCAAGTCACCTAAACTCTTTCCATAAAAGGAAACATGTTAATGTTTATACCTAAACTGTGAATTGAGATGGGAACAATTTAAAACTTCCATTATTATGATCACTTTCTGACTGTGCTCTAGGAAGAATGTGGGAATAAAAGTGTATAAAAGAACTTTTCTTTTATATCTTTTACAATTTTAGTGGAAAGATTGGAAATGACATAAATTAGACATAAATAAATGAATGAATTAGACATGAATTTACATAAATAATAAGGATGTGAATGATATATTTTTTAAATCTTGAGGCTAGAGATCAAAAGGATATTTTAGTGAATTTAGGATAAAGTTTTTAAATGTAAGCACAATTAACAATGGACACATGATTTTTGAAAGCAATAATTGGTAGGAATAACAAGTGTGAAAAATAGCGACACGACTGGGACTCGAACCCAGGTCTCCCACTTTCCGGGCAGGTATTCTAACCACTGAACTACCGTGCCGCGTCTCTCTCACACTGTTAAGGTAGGTTTTTAATCTACTAAGACACCTTCCTTTCCTTTAATCCTTACCTGCCGTCCGAGGTCCTCACAGAGGCAGCC
>KZ312450.1:1762903-1802020 GCA_000376725.2 Ladona fulva | reverse complement strand
ATACTTAAATGGAGGATGATATTGTGAATTTAATACTTAGATATAAAATGTATATTATCCATTTCCAAGCATTGTAAAAAACAAATGGAAGAGCAAGAAAGATACTGAATCTCAAGCACAAAGAGTAAGGCAATCACAGACTAGTATTAAGTAAATTGTACCTTTCACAAGAAGCCTTCCTCAGTAGTTGAGCCTCAAGATCTTCCACTCTAGCCTGCAGTGCTGCAGCGCGAGCAACAGCACTGTTTAAGGCCTCTGACTTTTGACACCATTCCTCTGCTTTCTTTCTGTACTCATGCATCTCCTTGGTTCTCAATTCCAATACTGCTTGCAGTGAAACTATCTCATCCTAAAATTGAAAAATGATACTTGTAGAATGTTGACCTAACACACTCAAAAAATGCAAAAGATCAAAGCTTGCTTATAAATTCATAACCACTGAAGTATCATATATCCTGGTGTAAAGGTTGAAGTTTAAATAAAAAAAAATTTTAGCTACATTCTTAGCTGTCTTACACACAAAAGGAGATTATGAACAAGCCTTTCAAACATCACTTTAAATAATTTTCAATAATTAACTTCTGTTAAAATACTGCAAAAATGATAAGAGTAAAATAGATCATTTGATAGAAGTATACTGATCACCCAAGTGTAGTAAATTTGGGTATCGAGCTTGGCAAGACTAACTTCTTAGAGCATGAAGCTTGAAAAAAAATTCTCTCTCAATGTTTTTCATCTTATATTTTACTTTCTGCTTAAAAAAATATCACTAAATTAAATTATCACTTAAAGCAGAGTAATAAAAAGTCAATAAAGTTGAGGGGTTAAAAAAAATTAAGCAAGTCACGATGTAGTCATAGGCCCAGTATTATAATGTATAGTAAAAATAGACTTTAACTAATGCTCATTATATTAATAATAATTTTCACTTTGACTCAAACAAATTATAATACTGGGGCCTAAAGTGAAGTTAAATCCATTAGTAATTAATTATGTCCATTAAGTATGCATTAAAATACCAGGCCTTGCATTATTTTGGAAAAACATAAGCTCAAACTATGCATGAGAAAAGTAAAAAGTAGAAACTTTTGTAGAACTCTGAGAGAGTTCATTTAACTACAAGTAAGTACGTAAGTAAAGCATGTTATATCTACGTGATCTGTAAATTCATATACCTTTCTCTGAAAACTTTTCAAAGAGGAGTTGTTTTCATCAACATAATCTGAACTATTTTATCTACAGCAAATGGCTTGTTCAAAATTAATCCGATGACTAGGCAAAGAAAAGTTACTACATTATACAGCTTATATCCATGTAGGGGAAAACTTTTAGATTATAAAAAAGAATTTTATGAGAAATTAACTTATAGACTTGAGTTTGAGGGAGGTATATCAAAACTTAACCTTAAAAATAATCTTAATCTATAGTTGATTCTTATCCTGCTCTGTTATTGGCTAAAGACCAAAATATAATGCCCCCTAATTTTCGCCAATGAGGTAAAATCAGCTCTGGTTCAGAGAGATAAGACACCTACCCTAAGTTTTCCACCTTCTCCAGTCCTTGAGACCTCTGTTAGTTCTTGCCTAAATTTCTCTTGCATTTCTCCAATTTCCTTCTGCAGCTGGGCATTCATGCGCTTGAGGTCGTCTTCCCTTGCCAGCAACTCTTCTTTGTCCTTCTCAGCCCTCTCAGCTCTCTCTGCATACAACTTCACATCCTCAAGCAAGGCTTCTGTATTCCGAGAGGACAGTTTGTCTCGTCTCTTCAGCTCCTCCTCATAGCGACACTGGGTCTCCTCGATCTTTAATCAAAAGAGAATCACAATGAATATCATCAATATTTAGATAATCTAATGCTTCTGAAAAGCAGAAATATTTTGCCGAGCTGGACCATATCAAAGGAATTATCTCATTATACAGGGTGCATTGATTGGTGAATCCAAAGTGTGAGCTATGAATTTATCTTTGAGTTGGTATAAGAGAAATAAAAGTTCTTTTGAGTAAGTTTGATTAAAATAATAGCTAATGGTGAGGAAGAGATGTGCATGGTAGTTCAGTGATTAGAATACCTGCTTGGAAATTGGGAATTCAGTAGAGGAAGGCTTTAGGATACAAGTATGAATTCGTTTACATCATATTTATGCTATGCAGTCGCAATATTGGATTTAGGTTTGCATGCCTTCCATTCAATATCATATTTCTGGGGCAGTCCAAATAAAACCTCACCCGTTTCTTCATTTAAAACACTAAATTCCAATTCCAAATAATAATAGACCTAAAATTTTGATTTCTATCAGCAGATCCATCAAAATGCTTCTGGAAAGTATTTAAATATTGAAGCCGGCAAGTTTCCACAACCATCTCATGCCATAAAATCGTAACTGACAATTAACAAGTTCAGAATTTGATGGAAGTCTCCGTAAATATATTCGAAAAGGGATCCTTTTTTTTAATCTGATCGCCATTCTACTTTCCTTAACCGGAACCCTTTTATTTTGTTAGATATTCAACATTTTACTTCATCCTGCTAAATAAAGTGTATATTCACCAACGAAGATTGGGGAGGATTGTGTAACGAATAGAATTTAACTAAAGGGAATGTCTCTCTTCCTAAACAGTTCCATTTGATCGAAATAATAATACATTAGTCCAATCTAACTCCGGAAACTATCGATACTCGTTTCCGTAAACTTAACCTCTAGCGGACACTTTTGGAAACTAAGTTCAGTTTGCAGGGAGAGTAGGCGTGTGTAGAGAGTAGGCTGATTCAATGTTTGATTGCCTACATTTGGAATGCTTTGTTGAGGTAAATTTCGCAATTACAGCGATTTAGAGTAATGCGTGCTGCTAAGTGAAGAAATGCATCTCTAAACACCGAAAATTACGTAGATTTTTCTTCAAGTAATTCGACATTTGCATTTCTTTTGAACAGATCGCTGCCCATGAAAGACATCTTCAATGGCAAGCCCGCCTTAAGGAAATCTTTTCTGGTAACTATACTTTTTGTAAACGTAATCGTGTTTGAATGCCTCTAAGCTAACTGTAAGAAATTACGAGATTATGCTGCAAGTGTCATAGATAGTAAGATCTCGAGATTAAAATGTAAAATTTGGAATGTTATTATGAATAACTCTGTGTAAGTCGCTCTCTCCTTTATTGCTATTTGAAATTAATTGCCAGCATAGAATATTTCATCAACTATAAACGCTATTGTTGCTTACGTGTTGTTGATAATGACTGTGAAACGTCACATATATCACTCAGATTCTATAAGAATAAGAGAATTAAGTCCTAGAATTTTATTCAAAAGTTTCATAGGACCCTAACAAATTTGAGAAATATTTGTGGTGCCTGCCATACATCTAAATACGGCTCACATTCGCTAACTCATAATATGTTATTGCAGATGGCATTTTCTCCGTCAGGTGACATCCCATTCAGCACGATGCATCGAAACGTCATTTGCATTTCCATTCGCAGTACCACAAAGCTAATGAACAAATCCGTTGTGATATAAAATAATGTTTTCTTTCGCATTTATCTAAGTTTGGGAGACAAGTTTCCTCATATCTCGAAAAGTTGCAACCTTGCATTCCATATCAGCATATTTTAGTCTCTAAATAGCAGATTATCGGTATCATAAGCACGCCAAAAACCTTCCCTTCCGCAAATCATTTTCAAATAGGCACGTCGAAAGCTAAAGCCGACCGTTGACCTTCTTCCTTTCGATTTCCACTCCGACCGGGAATTACGTATGTCATCTGTCTAACTTACTGAACCACCGATTACGATTTATGGCATACGAGTACATCCTGATTTCGCTTTGCTATTAAGTATTCTTGAAATTCAGACGATTAAATTGAAATATCCTTCGTTCATAAGTTTCTTTGGTTACACTCTAGTAAGAGCTGCATCAGTTTTACACGACATAATAAATTTTTAAAATGAAAGACGTAAAAGATATTGCCAAATATCGCTAACTAGAAATTCCATTTCAGAAAATCTTTTATGTCCCATGTTTCGTAGCGGTAATAATTGTGACGTATATAGAAGTGCATAAAAACGGGGCATTTAAAAATAAATTACTAACGTTCACTTCCTGAGAATCTTTTCAAATCACTAAGGTAAAACTTTTCCAAGAAGTTTTAGATACGTAGAAAATCAACGCCGCATTCACAATAGATATTTCACGTGTTATTCGATTTCTTTCCATGAAATCTCACTACATCAATAAGTTAAATTATTTGGTATTTTTATAACACTTTTCAAAATGCGAACCTTTATTTTCTCAATGTTACAAAATAGAAGATTGAGTCCGACGTCCGAAATTCGAACCGACTATTCCTTGATTTATATCCTCCAAAATCCTTATCGAGTCTCTCAAATATTAATGCGATTTTTTTCAGCGTTTACGGTGCAACCATCACTTCTTAATTACTGCACCGCCGTGTTCGAAATTCGTTTTTATTTGCGGGCGATTCTTTTGCAGCATATAGTTATTTCCTGCAGCGAAAGAATCGTCCGCTTCTAAAAACTACAAATGTTACACGTCGGAATCGGCGGTGCAGTTATTAAAAAGTGATGCTAATATATGCTATGCAGTTTATTTTTTTTCAGGAGCCGAAAAAAGACTGAGAAGTATTGGAAAAGATGAATGATTTTGCCGCCCGCCAGCGGGTCCGAGGGTTGGGTGAGGGACAAAGGGCGTCCCCAACACTTAAAGTCTGGGCTCGATTCCGATAATTTACCGTTGATTCGAAGTTAGGATGGTTGAAAAAACTTCCGGTGGGGTGGGCGGCCCTCTAATCCCGAAAGTGTCCTCGAACGGAATCGAACCCGCGAACCTCAGCGTTGGAAGCGGACGCCCTGTCCCCTACCCAACCGGCCCGGACGGGAGAAGTTGAGCAGAAGTTGACTTTACTTCACAGCCTGGCCTTGGCGCGGAATTCGAACCGACTATTCCTTGATTTATATCCTCCAAAATAATGAAAGGATAATCGCGCATGCAACAAATACCATTCTCCACGTATGCATCTCCTTATCACCTACTTTTTAAATAAACTTTACATGGATAATCGTTGCCAATCACAGTAATTTCTCGAAGAAAATGTCGATATTCATCCTGTACGTCACCAACTAGTAGTACACAGGATAAGTACACCCACACAATTATTTTTAAACCGCACTCAAATGAAAATTTCTTTTGGAAATCTTTTTGACTTTCTCAACAACAGAAGTTCCTGAACTAATTTCAGCTCTTACTTTACTCCCCTCCTTGCGTATGGTACGTATCGTTCATTCTCTGACTTGATTTTAAGGTATCTAAAATTTCAGTTATGCTGCCTACAGTAATGGCTATACGCTGCAATTTTTTCTCCTTCTCTCTTAATTCTTGAAGATTTCTATCACATACTATACTACCCTCGAAACTCTGTCGCTTACAAGATCTTATCAGAAACCCAGGGAAAAGAAGGTAAGGCTAGCAGAGCAGTCGTAATTTAACTTCGTATTTATACCATAGAAACGACGTGTCGGTGACGTCACTGATATCAGTATTTCGTAAGAAATGTGAAAGAGGTAGTACACATAATAAGAACCCTGTTTTAATGAATTCGCATCTTGTGAAATCGCGCTATGCGACTCTCGACCGAATTTGAAATGAAGCTTCAAGTCAAGGAATCGATAAACTAGTAGTTTAAAGTTTTTTGACTTTGAATTACTCGCCTGTGAATTCAATCTTGTTTCCAGTTCAGACATAGCCTCTTCATGATTCTTGATTACTGAAAATAAAAAAGATATATGTAAATAAGTATTCAGTATAAAAGTTTGAATTCATAGTTAACTTTAATTCAAAGCCAGGAACATTACTCACAGTCAGAGATATTGTCTTTATGCCTTATTTCAGCTATTTCTGCTGCTTCTGACAACTGTCGACAGCTTGCCAATGCTTCATCTGAGGAAAAGAGCAACATATTAGTGGGATGAATTAAGGGATAAGGAAATTATGGCCCAAAATAGAATAATAACTGAGTTAACACAGTTTATCTCCAAGTGCATTTGAAACTTTCGATCACTTAGAAGATAACATGAACAGAAGAAATAGATTTTAAAGCAAGAGTGTGCTCTCGATTATCCGGACTAATGATGGAAAGAGGATGCACTATTGGTCAGAATACACGGATTTAAAGAATGCTACTCTCGTTTCTTTTTTATGCTCGTAATTTACTTAAATAAACAGTTTATTATTGTTTTTGTACATGATCCGTTAATTTCGATAGTTTCATGGACTCATATGGAGTTTTCTTCACTCGAACACATCTTTTTAACAGTGATCACATCATTCTCACACGTCTCTCTGCTCCATAGAAACTGCCATGCCCAAGTCTTACTTGCATTAAAACTGCCAAATACTAACGTTTATTTTCGTTTTTCTTAATGAACGTGAAACATATTAAAGAAAAGTAAAAAATCAAGCATGGATAATCCGCAAAATGGATGATACGCTCACGGATAATCGGGAGTTCGTTGTAATTGGAAATTCAGTAAGGCCATTTAAGGCATTAAATACCAGGAATCTATCTCATGTCAGCCCATGCCGCTATGAACAGAGACAAACATTCAAAGGTATAGCCAATGTATTGCTGTTTTAATAGCTTTTTATGAGAGCAACATAAAATGACATCGATCCTCTAGATAATTTCGAAATCTCTTCTTCACAACCAGAATTCTTAGATCACCCCTTAAATTTACAATCAACCAAATGACCTTACATTATTTATCATTGAAATACATACCTAAACTCAGCTTTGTGTTAATCATTTCAACCTTTAGATTCTCCACAGTCTTCTTCAGCTGGGGAGTTGAAAATGCATCAAGCTGCAAGAAAACAAATGGGAAGGACTTATAGAACTGGATTTTTATAAAACTGAGTGATACATTATCGCAAAATCTATGAACGAGGGACTAAATCTGATACAATAGTATGCCGACGGTCTCTTAGACTCAGCTGTAGCATACGGTATAAGACCTTCCAGTAATCATATTTGAAATAAATCCATTTTTCCCCAAGTGAATGTTTTTTAATCAATTAGAACTAAATGAACATTTTTATTTTTAAAATCAACCAAAGGATCATTACTGGATTTAATCGTTATGTAAAATATATATAATTCCCAGTAAATCCACAGTTGAGGACTAAAAGAATCATCGTATACATTTTAAAAATAAGATAAATGAAGTTACATGAAATGAATGAATGTTTTCAAGGGTAGTTCACTACTAATAACAACTTACATCAAACACTAAGTATTGGACGAGGGTTCCAAGAGCCTCGACACCTGCAGCAGAGTGTTTCAGTTCCTGCAATAGTTTCGGATCAATCGGGGGAGGCAGCTTTGGTCCTTTGTTCACAGCTTCAATCACCGCTTCTGGTTCAACAACGGTCTCTGCAGAGGGCAAATGTTGCCTCTGCACCACCACCACCGTGCTCCCTCCTCTGCCACCACCACCATTTTTGTTCTGCACTCCAGCGGCCACACGGTTGTTTTCTGCAGAAGAGAATAATGTTTCCAATAAGACACATGAGTTCCATTCCCAAGCTTATCTTTCATATAAGAAATTTTTTTATTTTTTCAAAGGCCTGAATAGAAATTCCGCTTCCAAGGAGGATACAGTAAGGTCCATAGGCTCCCGAAAAGCCAAGTGTGCAACGCGTTCGACTTCGTTGAAAACGATCCCGGGTTCGATTCCCTGTGGGGGCCCACGTACGAAATGACCTAAGCTGTCGAAGCACTTTTAGCAATACTATAGCTATATAGTAAGGACTCCTTGATTATTTCGTGTAGAATCAACCTCGAGAATTCTCGGAATCCAAACACTAGATAAAAATAGAATAGCAATGTCTATGTGGGCAAAAAGTCAGTGGGAGTGCTAAAAATCGGCAAAAATCCAAAATGCAGTCAATATCATTGTTTCAAGGAAACAAAATATTTTAATAGAATATCTAAGTACAGGTATGTACACTTATGCCGTTACATTATCTAAGAAATGTCCATCCTTTAACTCATTGATAGTTATAGGCACATCACCCTTTTCATCAATATTAATTT
The DNA here is from genome assembly GCA_000376725.2 of Ladona fulva. Lineage (NCBI taxonomy): Eukaryota > Metazoa > Arthropoda > Insecta > Odonata > Libellulidae > Ladona > Ladona fulva. The sequence continues at coordinate 1,793,913 of KZ312450.1, read as the reverse complement.
AATTTAGTTAATTTGATTTTCTATTGAACATTTGCAGCTAGGGAGACGACTTGGGTTACTCCAAACAATCATTTCATTTAAAATTGAACAGTAGTTAAATCGGATTTAAATGAAGGTAACAGTAATTTTGGTCGTATTCACCATAATGCTGTTTCATAGAACCATAGCCTTTCTTTATAACTAGGGTCCGCATTATAGTCTACCATCTCTACAGACGGTTAGCATTTGGTGGTATCGCAGAATCATAACGCAGGAGAACTTTGGGAAACGCTGCTTTGTAACTCCAAAGAACTTTTCATTTTGTAAGCTATCTGAAATAGCTTTAAACACAGTATGAAATGTTTTCATGTTTAATTAACCTCCATAGACCAGTTGAGATTGTGAATTTATAAAAAAATGTCCCGGCTCATTACTGCAGCAATAGCCATATCTCAACAGTCTATACCACATGAAAAATGTGCCAAACAGTGAAGAAAACTTGGAAGTAGAACCAATGTGCCAAACAAAGAAATGGAACGGACGTACGAGATAAACGAAATCGATTCAAATCCTTCACCTGCAAGTCGTCCCACGGAATCTGTCGACCCTCATCATAATGTCCCGTTTGGGCACGTTTATCACGTGGTCGATACCCTTAATCTGGGACATTGCTGTGCGGGCCCTGCGTGTTCTCGTGCCGAAATCAACCCTATCTTTTATTAGCATTAAAACTTCCTTCGCGAAGCATGCGATGAAACTGAGCTGACCTCGATAGCGCCAAGGAAGTGTTTCTACAAAAAATTCCTCGCAAAAATTATTTGCTTTGTATATTTGAAATATAGGCCTTCATCGGTGGTCAACGATGAAATAATATCTGACAACGAAATGCCAACCGTGAACCGAATATGATGAAACATAGCCAATCAGAACTAATGGCAGTTTTTAGAATTAGAATTTCCATTCTTCGTGATTTAGGTAAACCTTGAAGTGGATACGTTTAGATGAACAATCAGTATAGAAGAAGCGTCAATGCCAAATTCATCACTACCAACTGAGATTTTGCTACTAGAACGCCAAGATGACCATGTGAAAGATAAGATCATTTACCACAGATTGCGAACTACGATAGTGTGTGGCAATAATTTGGATTAAATACGAAGATAAAAACCTAAGAAACAATCTCGACCGTCAAACTAAGTGTGTTTTATCAAAAAGTAATAAATTACTGCACACTTAGTGTCCAGAGGTGCCCTGAACGCACTTTATATAGACAGCGAAGCACTCTTAGGCATTATAGAGATTCATGGAGTTAAAATTCAGAATCACTCACGAAATAATTGATCAAATACAGCTATCGAAGTTTCTATTATGTACATTTGATTGTATCCTCGCTTGTAAATGAATTATTCAAGCTGGAGTTCTTCTAGTTTTTTTATCTTGGCAATAATTGTCGCGGTTCCACCATTAATAAGCAGTCGAGTATAGTTTCGCTGCAATATTTCAGAGGAATCGAGGAGAAAATAATGTAACAGAAATTCTGCCAACAGTCGATTTCACTCCATTTTAAAGGTCTGTATGATTGCTTCTCCAATTGAAAATAGATCTACCTTTTACTCAAAGTTTTCTCCCAATGATGCGACTAATAATAAATCCAGAACATTTGAATTTTTAGACATCATTGGTTCTTTCTGATGAGGATAATCTGTGACAAAGATAACCACGAGTTGGTTGCAATAGTAGGGGAATTTACATTCCAGCCTCGAAATCACTAAGTTCATATGTGCAAATACTGTCAGACATTCCTGCTGAGAGCGATTTTTCCATAAAAGAGTTTATTGTTTCCACTTCCCTCTTGAATTGGTAGAGTCCCTGAAACATAAAAGGAGTCTTCCGTATTTAAAGGGAACGAGCCAAGGAGAGGCACTTCAGTAATGGCAACTTTCCAAACGGGAAACCCCAAGTTATTACGAAAAAGAGATTTTGAATGGATTTTAACCGTTACGAACCATAAAACGCCCCAAGATGCTTGTGATGACTTTTAAAGGGTATAATTTACTATCAAAACTTTCATCGAAGAATATTTTGAATGAAATGTCGATTTCATGGTTGTTGCTTGGATCAGTTATCATCAGTCTCTTTTCATTTAATGGTATGAAAATCCATACAGAAATGGGGTATCGGTATGCCCTAATAGTTGCAATCAGTAATGGTTAGATCTTTTTCTAAGAGAATTATCAAAATAATGGCTGTAACCTTCAGGGAAAATACGGAATTGTAAATTCAATAAATAATAAACGGGATAAGTTACCTTCCGTATCAAGATTTATTTAACATATAACCTACATATTACTAGAGAAAGAAGGGTATTGTCTTTGAGGGTAGAATACAAGGGAAAAAGCAGATGGGAAGATAAAGACAAAAGTTGTTAGATGGCACCAAGGGTTGAGTAAATTACCAGGAAGCGAAATAAATTGCGTTTAGTAGGGTATATTAGGGCACATGAACCTACCGAAAGGTAGAACACTTATGTATCGTAAATATGAAGTATTATTTGAGAGTAAATTCGAGAAAATGCTTCGAATTACAAGCTGCAAAATCTTCCAATTACAAAGATCTTTATCTCTAAGGAAAACTAGTAAGGATTATTGTCTTTTAGTTTCTTCAACAATAACTACGAAAAGCAATAAGTTTAGGTAATTTTTCTCTCGCAATAGGGATATGCTATCATTACCCAGCCATATTCCTATAATTTCACTGTGGGTAATAATACCCTTGAGATAATTATTTTAAACAAGATAACTTCATCCACATCTACAATGACACTCTGCAAACCACCTATCGGTATGTGGCAGGCAGGGTCTTCAACTTCAATGACGATTGCCTAATTAATTTAATGTGGAAAGAGTGGATATGGGGAAGACCTATATTACACCAGCGGAGGGGTGACCTGAAAGCAATTTCGGATCCCATATGAGTTATAGTGGCCTTCTGAAATATTATCGACACCCTCTGCGGACACTGAAATGACGTCTACACTCTTTGGGATCACACGAATTAAATAGACCCCATCACAGTTTGAAAGCAGGAAATATAAAATGCTCAGAGTACTGGTTGTAATGAGCTCGTTAAAGTTGATCCCCAAATGCGTGTTATTTTAAGGACGTCTTTGATAATCCGTCACGTGAATTATTGGAGAAGAGAGCATCCTTTGCGTCATACACAGGAATAAAACGGGGGAACGGCGTTAAGCGATAATGTTTACAAACGAAACCCGACGCTAAAAGGTTTGCGGTTCCCGCGTGGGAGAATCAGGTGTGGATGCATTGCACGAGAAAAGAAACCAATCTCACTCGCGCATGCGCACTGAGAGGGAGCTTTCTCCCGTTGAGAGACGTACGCCCCCCATTCACAGGGACCCCCACCCCACCCTCTATCCTTCCGGCCACGCAGACTCGCCCTCAACATCCGCACTGCCCCTCAATGACCCCATTCTCCTCCACGGGCAGGTGTACCGGGTTCGAGGTGACCTCGCGGATTGCGAAGGGTCCACCTGATTGGTAGGGTTTCATCCGATCGTTTTCGATACCGTAAATCAACTCGATCGGGACGATTGTCAACATCGATTTCCGTTCGCGTTGCCAACGGTGATTTTCGTCTCGCATCTCGCATCAACCCAAACAGATGTGCAATAAATCATGAATTTGTACAAAGAAGATATAGTAAACAGTGAATTTTCCTGCTGGTATATCTTATGCCGTCTTTATAAGTACGTGAATTATGTTACGTGTTTACTACACCTTATAATAATAAGAAGATGCCTGCATTGAGCTAAAACATAGAAGTATTGTTAAAATTAGTTCGCCAGTTGAGATCATTTCGCACAGATAGGATTCCCCCTCCGGGAACTAAACCCATAACCACTTTCACTAAAGGCGATCGCACTACCCATTAGTCATCCCACTACTGATCAGATCTTGAGCCAAAATATTCTGATTTTATTAAGTATTACTCAATGCATATATCGAAGCATCGTTGAACAGTTCCTTGAAAAGTTGCCTCAATGGTGGTGAAACCTCAAGAATCGAAGTGTTTTTGCGCGTTGGGATATAGAGCAAGAAATGCGAAGATGTTCAAACATTGAACGATCAAGTAGTAGAAACAAATAGATATATTTACACACCAAAGACCAATATAAACATTCAACCTTGGTTTTCAAGCTTACAATTAGTTTCATCATCAGGCCTAACTATACCCTCACCTATCGTTGCTTTTACTTATTCATAATGACATTTCGACGATTTAAGGTGTTTGGACTTTACACTTTAAATCCAAAATATATTTCCTCAATAAGAATCTACCAAATCCCATCTTTCCTTTCATTCGGATTCGTGAGAAAAAGGATTTCCTATACTCATTCAGAATGTTTGGTATTTTGGCAATAGCTAAGAGGATCGCTTCCATAAATATGGGAATAAAATCACTTGCGAAAGATCAAGACGAGAAATCGCTTCAAAAGAAGGAAATGGTCGAGTCCGCTGTTCCATAAAATTTCTATTTTGTTTATTCTATTCTCTAATTCGGAAGTTGATTTCATCCTAGTCATTCTCAATGCACTAGTTTACAAAGTGATCGCCTGCAATGGTCTATAGACAGCTACATGATAAAGTAAGCGAAGCTATTTCCTTCTCTGGAATTGGATTTTCCAAACACAACACACTTCTGATGAAATGCGGATGCGAGACTCACGTGGAAGTGCAATTTGTGCAAATTTCGTCGTAATCTGATCGCGAGTTGAGTACACCCAACATGGGCGAATCGACTTTTCCGCCAATTTACCACGCCATCTACGCAGAGGAGAACGAACTGCGACTGCAGAATAGAGCGGGAAGAGAGAGGATATGGGATTGAAGGGTCAGGGAAAGCATTTGGGAGTGGAGATTATGAAAGTAGCGTATCTATACGCAACATCATGAGGGGGGACATGGTCTTCTATAATTTAAGTTGATTCATTTGTTTCGCTAAGGAGCATTATTCCTTTATAAAATCGTTAGATACAAGAAGAGACTTAGTTGTTTCAATCTTGTATTATTATTATTGTTATGAAATTGAAGTATTGATTGTTTCTACGAACCGGGTATTAGGAGCAAAATTGACCAAAGATTCTTATTTCAATCACTGAACAATGTTGCAGATCTGAAATTGCGAAGGATGATAGAATATATCAATATTTCGTTAAATTAACAACATACTTAACAACTAAAAGTTAACATTGCTACAAATAAACGTTGGTTACAACCGTTGCATCGGCTCTCAAAGCATTCTAGGGTTTATTCATATCAGTCTTTGAGTCGATGGTAACAATGACGGTCATCTCAGCAATTAAGACGCACAATTAAAACTTTCATCCGTGCTATAAATTTTCACAACTAGAACCATAGAAGATGTACAATATTCAATTCCCTATCTTTAACATAACAATCGAATGACTTATTTCTTTCCTTGAAAGAAATTTTTTTTTTCCCTTTCCTTCCCTTTCCTTCCCTTTCCTTGAAATGAAAGTTCCAATGATTTGACCAGGAGGCATCGTTGCCGCCCCTAAGTAGGTTCTGATGATCGGGAAATCTTCGCAACAACCTGCAATCAAGGGAATTTAATGATCGAAAGTTTCCTGAGAAAACGGCTATGAGAATTTTGCCATCAATTTCAATACTTAATTTCAATTACGGCACATCTTGTTGGCGGTTCCGATTCCAGGAAACAAATCACTACCTTGGGCACATGCCTGGGTTGTGATGAATTCACCTGTCATACACCCACCAGATGGGGAGAAATCGGAAAGCTTTACCAGGCCACGCATACGTCAACCTATATTTTACTTTCAGGCGGCAGGGGGTGAAAATTAAAAAAAAATTCTTCGCTACCCTTGAACATCTTCGTTACGCCCAACTATTTTTAATTTAAAACTCTCAAGTATTTGAGATCAAGCACATAAGAAGCCAATAGACACTTGAAAATCGTGATTTGATAAAAAATCACGTCTTACTTTCGAGAGAAGAAGATACAAAAATGCATTTCTTAATAATTTTCTTAGAGAAATCGCACACCTTTGACGATTCTAGTTATCGGTAACCTATGGTATTCAGAGTTCGTTATTCAGCAATCCATCGAGAAAGGTATTGTGACTTTCTTTTTTTATTGGTATATCACTCGTGGTTTTTAGTGATGCAGATAGGCCATCCCAGATTCGTCATATCTCAAGTCTATTTAGTTTACCTGGCCCTTTTCCCATTTACTTTAGCAATAAAAAGTTGCAATTTTTACGCAAACTTCCACAGAGGAACACAAAGATCTCTTCACTTCTCATCCAGGCGAAATTGAGATCATCTTCCAAGTACACACACCAAACACTATCAGCGATAAGAGATGTTTGACGCAGTATGGTTTTTTCGCAAACGATGCATCTCTTCGTGGCAATAGCACACCCTGCTATCTAAAAGCATAATACCTTCTAGCATAGTCTTCATAGTATCATTTTATCCACAATAATGCTCGCACCCAGGGGGGTGTAAGACGGACTTAAGCCCTCCTCAAAGTTTCTACAAATATTTAATTCCTAAACAAATTCTAAAGTGTCTCATCAACAAATATTTGTTCTCAACATATATCTTTATAGACAATACTTTCTTACGATATAATTCAATTTTTCATATAGCACCGTAAATTGAAAGAAGTTCAAGAAATTATTGGTTTCAATCCTTAAGTTAACAGAAAATTCTGGATCCCCCCCTGTCCACAAGCATAATGAACATATCTTCTTCTGCACTTGTCGAGAAAATACTTCGGTTAGCTAATTAGGTAAATTAGTTCACTGCTAAGACCGCTAGTTACTCACCACCATATTCCAGTCCTCAATCAGAATCCAAAAAGTCAAACACGTAAGAAAATGCAGAGAGAACTGAATACCGGGGTAAGAAACGGGAGTCTGTAGTCAACAGGGCGTCCGTTAAAATTCCCGGCCTCTCCTCAGCCAATAAAAGATTTCAATGCCTCAGAACCGCCCATCATTTCCGCTTACTTATGTATTTATAACGTAACGGACCGCGATGATGAGTCTTAAAAGCTTTCATCATCTGCTCGTAGTTTGACTTTGAATCGGAAGTCTCCCGTCGATTGAAGAGAGAATATGAAACCGGAAATGGGCGACGAATCAAACCGCTCGCCCATCATCTCTCTAAATAAACACACAAGCGACCCGAAATCAGTGCCAATTGACGCCTTCCGCGCATTCTAGTTAGTCTAATGTGGCATCGAATGCTCATCTCAAACAGCTTCCCCTCAACGATTCCCGCAATCAGCTTAATGAGTGGCAACCATCGCATTATTGTCACAGTTATTGAGGTATTTACGGCAGAAGTTAATCGTTTACTGGGTCGCCGCAGTAGCTTGTTTACCTGACCACAAGAATCAACTTCAGTAAATTAAGAATAAAACTGAAAAACGTGTTACATACGTAGGTTAGTTAATTGGGAAATGAATCCTCAGTTTAACATATACCTCAAGCAGGGATAATTGCAGATGATGTAAAATAAGGTTCGAATAATCAAAGACGGAATATTATGTATCCCTTAGGAGTTCTAACGCTAAGAACAGAAATCTTTATTCACATCCAATTAAAACATGGCGTTAAAATATTTATTTATTTTTTGAAGGGGGAATTATCGAAGACATCCAAAATATTATAATGAAACCGAGAAACTTCAATACATGTTTATCATCATTATCGCTCCTTTAGTAGCAAATTATCCTCGCTTTAACAAAAACATTGATTTCTTTTCCCTTTGTAACAACTACAATCAATAATCTTTCCTTTTATAAGCATACTTTTACATTTATTGAGCATCTAATCGATTTCGATGACTTGCAAAGTCTCTTTACTGTGACATATTTTTTTAAAGTTTGCTTAGGAATTTTCTATACTCCATGGAATTCTCAACGTGTCTACCATTTATTTTTATCGACATAGATCACCTATTGCTAATGTCTAATCTAGATCATATTTTCACATCCCCATCTTATTTGACGGTTTTCGACTGACGATATCTTTCCCCAATTTTCACTCTGAGTGCTTTACGACCACGAGCTCTATTTCTTCCAATTATACCACTACATACCATTATTAATACCAGTATTTAAATTTCTTTTAGAGATTTCCTAACAACGACTATGGGTCGTATGGACGAGAAGTCTCAGCCTCAATCTCGAACGAATATAATCAGAGCTGTTTATTTTTGAGGAGACCAAACAAATGATTATTGAGAGATTACAGGAAAAATAGGGCATGGGTTTGCGTACTATTATACTTTTTCGTATGCTGTGTTAGCATAGAATCTCTACTTCAACTCACTGAACACAAAACTCACAAAAGAACATTTCCTCTAATTCATTTTGCCATGGTGGATAAATAGCAAGACGGATAATCTGCCAGTCAATAATTTGGACAGCTTGCTGAAAATATATGGCTTCACAGAACTGTTTCCGAAAGAGGAAACAGCTAAAGCGGAACAGACAAGTTGCTACAAGTGAGAAAATCAATGGCGATAATTTCTCTTTTCACTGCACTGTTAAGTTCTTTTACAGCCTCGGAGAAGGTAAATGAAGCAAGATTATAATATAAAACTTATCCTTATGCCCAGAAGAGAATGGAAATGACATAGACAGAGAATCTTGAGACGACAGGCGTGGTATCCATTGCATCGAAGAAGAAAATATTTGCGTTCACAGTTATGTCGTCAAAGCGTATTTTCCCAGCGCATTATCATCAAGTTGAAATATTGGGACAGAATCTTCAATTTCTTCTATAAGCGATGAAATTAAATTATTGACGGCCTTGAATATCTTCAATGGCATCTAATCAGGCGATAACCGATGCCGTGTGATAGTTTACGAGAGTACATTTTCGTCAGAATTTGATGGATTATTTCAATTTGAGAAACTTACACGAAAAGAAATATCGGGAATCACGAATTCAAAATCAGGTTATATTCACATTTGATGTAGATACAACTTGGCAAGGTTATTATCAGTCATTACTGCACGAAATGGAATTGGTATCATGACTAATCTGACTGAAAGTATAGTGAAAGTGGAAAATAACATCACTGTTACCCTTTTACCCATGGAATTTCGATTCCAATACGAATTACATTACAACTGATGAGTGCCAACATTAATAGGTATAGTTAGCTTCAATTCAGAGAGAGTAATAAACCTCCATTAATGGCAAAATACTCTGTAGAAGTATTTTTAAAAGAGCTTCGACAGCTGAGGTCATTACGGACATATTGGTTCCCACCGGGAACCGAACCCGGGACTGCTTTCACCAAAGCCAAACACGCTAACCACTTGGCTATCTGGGAACCCGAATCTTTCTTTAATACGTTATGTACAAAATAATAATTGTACGGAAAATAAACATGAAACTTACTTATTTCCATCACGCCAGTGCTGAGGAAATTTAATTAAACAGCAAAACAATAGAAAAAGAAATTTTCAGAATATAAATGACAGCAAGTATTTCCAATGACGTTTAATTTCTCAAATATCTAAAGTAACTCTTACATGGCGACGTAATATCTCCGTCTACAGAATCTTATGGGTCGGCAAAAGATTTTTTTGCCTAGCCGACGCAAACCAATAAATAATAACTGGAAAACTCAATTATTCACAAAACAACGTTCATATACAGCGGACGTACCCAGCGAAATTTTGTTAAAACTACTTTCATGAGTAAATAAAAGCGTTAGTTTACAACAAGAAATTCATACATCACAAATCAGCCTGAAGTAGATGAATAAATGGAGGAGAGGAATGCGCGACAGTTGTAGCAGAAAAAATTAAACCTGGAACTGTTACGTGATGAATTCCGTTTCTATTTCCACTGAATTCCTCTAAAATAAGCGAGCATATAATTCCTTAAGAAGGTCTCCAGCTCCGCCCATATGCCCGCTCACCTGAGACCCAATTAAAGTAGGCGGGCACCTGCATTCCTAACTCTATTGCGCTTGCATATCTCAGGAGATCGCTCAATTTGGCCTCCAACAAGGGGTCGTTCACCTCCACATGTATCTTTCAATTTTATAAATGCGTACATTTTGATCGGTCAGGCTCAGTATAGTAGTCGAAGCTTCAAGCGAAGATAGTTGGATGCTTCAAGTGTTTAAATTACTTGGCACAATTTCTTTTACAACAAATATTTAGGTTTCAGATGCCTTGAATCTCCAACAGATTGAGATCTACCGAGAAGACATTAAACCCAGGTCATTAAGCAACTAAAATGACCATCGCGGCGTAGAAAAAACCGAGGCAGCCGTAATGGAATTTTGGAAGAGCAATCAACGCAATAATTGGAACTGTTGACAATAATGTTTTAATTTATTCATGCATTGTTGCCATGCTATGGATATCAATGGATTGTTAGCCATGAATTGTTAACATAATGGTTAACATAACACTGTGGCTATGAAAGAATTGTATTGCTATTAACGTAGAAAACTTTTAATTTACGGAACCTTGATAGATAAATTAGAATGGAATCGAATGCAATCGAATTCATATTAAAAGGCAATTTACCGCCGCCCCAAAAGAACCGTTCTTAATGACCGATATAATTAGGCATTTTACATAAAGTGATAATGATCTGTCGTCTTACATGGCTCCCCTTAATGTCTGAACCAGCTCCTAGGTTTAAGAATGATGTAAGTACAATAAGAGATACAATTAGAAAATACAATTTCTGTCGGGTATTCATAAAAGATTTACGCGAAATTTTTCAAAAACCACTGCACTCTTTGATAATAAAACGAACAGGAAAGCCTCTGGAAGAGAGATGTCCTAGAAAGTCATTTTTCTGTCCTGACCACCGAAGTAACGTCAATAGATGTGAGCAGTGATGTTGGAAACCATTTAGACGTTTATTTCAAAGGAAACAATACCGAATGTTTTCGTGAGGGTAAAAGTTTTATAGAATGACGCGCTAACAATAAGTCAGCTGTTCTCAAATGTAGAGAGAAGATTCTAATCGGAGTTTCAGAAGTTATCTCGCAACATAATCGCTGCACTTGTATTTTTGTGCTCACTCACGAGATCGATATGAAACGATATTCAGAAACTCTACGAGCGGAAAACAAATCACAATAACTGTCGTTGACAGAGCCGCTGCGATTTATAATTTGGTCAACACTGATTCGAGTGAAAAAATTAAAAAGATTACGATTTTCTGTAAATTTCTATAATAGTCTAACGATAACAGTTTGAGCGATAAAAATGACCAATATAGCAAAATAACAATCCTACGCAAACCATTACATCTTACTAAAGACCTTTTCAGTAACCATAGAGCTAAGAAAATTCAACATCAAAAACTAATTATTTATGGAAAACTTATTGATACATAAGCGAAGTATTTCCATAATCACGAAAGACAAAATCGCGTCTGAAGCTCAAGTTTTGGAAGTGTTCCTATGTGAAACTTGGAGTTCGAAGAAAAGGTTTCCAATCGCACGGAAAGTAGACAACTACAAATCAAAAGTTATGATAACCTACAAAAGGTATTAATAACCGTCCGAAATTAAATTGCTTTCCGATGAAACATAATTGCGATAAAATATCTTTCATTATTTCAGCGACTTTTCTAAAAGGTTTGCAGAAAAGGCAAAGCTGACCAGAAGGTTTCCGATAAGTCCTTTTTCATGATTATTTCTCAATATTCATTCATGAGCTTAATTCCTAATCCACGTTTCTATTTCAATAATGTTCTTTTCTTTTTAAAATTTAACCAGTTTTTGAACTCTCATATTCTTAACTACGATTTAGCAGATGGTCGATATACAACCCACAAGACAAGCGTGACCTGGTGGTTTTCACACCGCAAAAGTGCTGCCCAACTACGGGAAGAATTCCTCAATCCCGTAATCAGTCAAATATGGGAAATTTAGCATAATCGTCGACAGTTTTTCATCAGTTAAAAGGCACGTTACGGTATTAAAAAATGCTTCATTTTATCTACTTATGCAACCAATAAAACATAAGTTAGCTCGTCCATGAACACCATACCGTTCCCTTTCGGACCCATACGTGATATGAGAACAGCAACTCGATATGAAGTTGGCTCCGGCCATAATCCCCGCTAACTGTAAGACGCATCTCTCCGAATAGCCTTTGGCGGATCGGATGAACCTGCAGATGGGAACGACGCCTAGGAAAAGTGACTCGGGAGAGAAACTGCGAGCGACTCGAATGGATGGGTGCCGGAATAGGAAGTGCACTCTTCACTTTCTCCTCTTTTAGTGACTTTATGACCCTTTGGAAAGACTCGCGACCCTATGATGAACGGGAATCGACCCCAACTCCTTGGGGCCAGTTTTCATGTAAGAATATACGGCTAACGGAGAGATTAAGAAAAAAAAGAACAACACCGTCCGATTATGTACCGGTTTTTTCTCGTGTGGAACGGGTTATCGTTGCCGCTCGGAATCTGGCCGGAGCCTTAGCGTGACCGTCACGAGAATCACGGAGAGAGCACTGGGGTGGCCGTCCACCACGTGTCTTCAAGATCGCTCGACTTTCCATCGGCACAGCCAAATTTCCGACCTCTTTCTCCATAACAGGAAATTGCCCTTCCATCGATCTCTATCTTTTATCTCGAGGCCAATCGGGGGTCTTAACGGACATCCCCAATGGATCCAACACGGAAGAAGACCCTGAATTGTGAAGAATTATTCAGAGGCCACATAACTCAAAATATTAAATTCATTCATAATTCTAGGTTTTCAAAGGCTAAATTTACAAAAATTTCTACATTATAATATTGAGGTTTTCATATGAGCCTAAGCGATGTTTTTCAAGTTTTACGTAGAATATGGATTTCTATAGCTAAACCCAAAACATAATGCAAATAAAGTAATTAAATATGTAGTTTTATTGGTAGTAATTACATTCGATCAGTAAACTAATCTCCGGTCTGTACAGCGCTGACAATACAATGAGCTTCACTAAGTATTTTGTCTTTGATTTACTTACGTATTCATACCAACGTAAAATATGTCCAACAAAAATGTCCATTACATCATGTAAAGTTATCAAATAACAGATATATCTTAAAGTCATCGTTGTTGGTTTTATTTATAAAATAAGGAAACAATTTTTGTCTTGAAATTATCATTTTAAAAATTCCCGACTCAACCCAGAAATTCACGAATAATCCACGAGCATTTCCCGATTTTCCCGGTCTGTGGACACCCTGAAAAGATTCAAAGTACGAGTGACCCCCAAAATGGGCTGACAGTCACAGAAAAATTACTTTCCACCAAATGAATTAATTGTACCGATTGGTCAGGTCGCAGCTTTGTATCCAAATAAATAACTCTTCCATCCCAACCGATACGTTGCTACAATAAACTAGAAAGATCGGCAATGAATCAATACATGTAAATTTACGATATCTAGGACAAGAGAAGTTTGAGATGAGGATCGGAAGGAAAATTAGAATGAGTATCAGAACTGGTATCATCGGGGACAAGGATCCGATGATAAACATCTCATCAAAATCCTAAAATCGCAAATGGAAAATTTAGAAGCCACTCTTACGTATGTGTTTGGTTAAATTCTAAACGATAACGTGGAAGTTGGCGCAATTAATTTCACGAATTAGCTTGTTCTCAATCTTTGATGGTGTCCTTCTTCTGCAAACAATTTTCACACAGAAATAAGATTTGGGTAACCTTCAGCAAATTTTCTGCGAAAATAATTCCACCGCAATAGCGAGAGAGCAAATATGTCCTTAACATACACGATATCGCAGTCCAGAATTTTAGGAATATTATGAAAATTCTATGGCTGAAACAGATGATGCGTTCAGGAATAAAAACTAACATCAAGCCATGCAATAGAATCGTGTATAAAAGAACGCAAATTCCTTGAATTTTCTTTTCTTATGGCTCCTTAATACAAATCTATTTTCAATGAACAGAGGGAATTAGTGTAACTAAAATGAAAATTAATCAAATAAACCCAGAATGATGTAATGATTACGCTGTTACGTTTCCGTATGACTTACAAGTGGGGATACGTAAATAAATACATCGACATAAAATCAAAAGGAATTCTTCTTCTTCGATAGAAAACTGAAGCAGAAAGAATGAGTTAGTAATACATTCGACTTACAAGTTTGTAAAGAAGTATATATTAAAACGACAACGAAGAGACTTATTTTAGAGCGTGTTTACAGAAGAGGAATTGATTATCGGCAGACTAATCTTGTTAACAGTCGACTGGTGAGATATGCCAGTTATTTTGAAAAGGGTCCGCTACATAGTTTCGAAACAGTAAGTGTTCATCCTCAGACAATCAAAGTTTTCCCGAACTCGTTTATTTGATGTTTGAAGTAATTTATCATGCGGTTCAGCGGTCGATATTCTTAGTAGGGATGTCCACTTTACGGAAGATTGCTAATGTTTTCGGTCCTTAATCAACGAAAAATTTCTATTACAGACATTTCTGATAAAAGACGAACTGTGTTTCACAATAAACATTTTTGAAAACAACAAAGACGGAAAGAGAAATATTTTACCAGCCTCATGCTTGAAAACTTTTATCGCATTTTCAATGGAAAGACAGTGTTTTCTTTCTTGTTCAACACATCTTAATGCAAGCGCTTTATCATGTGAAAATCGTTTCATGCGTACGAAATAAACTAAAATATTTCTTTTCCTTGCATCCCTTTATATACTATACTTCTTAACACCTTTCGTAATAAATCTCAAACAAGAATGGCAAGATTATCGTAATTTTATTTATATTCCTAAAAACATCGGGAAAGATATATTTTCTAAAAATTACTATGCTTCTTGGAAATTTGTATCTCTATTTATGGATCATACCGGGTGTGAATTAAATTTACGGTAGAACGTAAAACAATGGCAACTAAACATGAATCTGTTGTGTATTCAAAAAAGACAATCTCTGGAGAATCTCGGGAGTTTAAATTTTTACAAAAAATATAAGGGAACATTTTATTTTCCACTTTTTTTTAAGTCATATATTACGAATCAGCTGTATTCCTAACAAAAATGTCTCTCTATCGGTCACGGTTACATTGAACGTGGTACAAGAATAGTGAATAAAGCCGTCTCGATCTGTTTTTAGGAATCCCGAGGTTTTCCTTTTTTAAAACTCAGGAATTACTGCAAGGGATTAAGGGGACACTCCTCAAGACCCGCATGGCAAACGGCCAATTACCGGACGGACCCAAAATTAACTTACAAGAGACCCAGAAAAGGATCCTGGAGGAGGAGATCCAGGCACGCCAATAATCGCCGCAGATAGGTTCGATTATCGCATTGTTAACTCACCATTGTTGGAATTTTTCTTGCGACGAGTAGAGAAGCGTGAGGAAGACCAGAGGAACGAATTAGACCTCTTCCTCTCCGTGAACTCCCCGGGTGTCCCTTCGGCCCTAACACTTTCGGCCAAAGACCCCCTTCTGGAAGACTTGCTCGCCGCGTCCTTCTGACCGAAGAGGACGGCTAGTCTGTCCAGGGGCCCCATTTGACCACGCACTCAACGCGTCCCTAGCAACGTCCAGCGACGCGTGATTCCGGAAAAGGAACCGCAAAAAAACAAACAATCCTTCCCCAGCCACGTCCTGAAAGAAGACGCCGAATCGAGGGGCACGCAAAACAATTGAAACACGCGGACGCGACACTTTCACGCTAAAGGTGAGCGTCCGAAATGCAGAGGCATATCTCCGGTGCGTCCAAACGGTTCGGTCGCCCGGCTACAACTGCATTCCCTCCCTAGAGAGCGTTTCGTGGGATAAACGGAAGGGGGCGGTGCTGTTCTGCGAGGAAGTGGGTCATCACGGAGGGGAGGCGGCGTTTTCACGGAGGGCCCACGGAGGAACCTGTTCTCGCGGGCTCTTCCGGGGACCGATTCTTTCCTCTCCCATGGGCTTTCTAAAGAGAGAGCTCTGCATCGAATGCAACTTCCTCCCACGCAGTGCAATGCCTCCCCATTCGACACGGGAATCTATCAAAATTGCAAGGGAATATGGCGGCAGGGCCGGCTTCAGAAGGTAGTCGCTTCAGGGCGAGCGCTAAAGTGGGGCCGCCAAATGCTGTTTTTTGCTAAAATGGCGTACATTTTTCTCACGAATCAAAATCTCACATAAATATCAGCCATTTATGGTGATATATTAGAAAATGAAAACGACATGTAACCCCGTAAAGGCTCGATTCACATTAGAGTAGAGAAGCAGTAATTTACTAAATTGTATCCGAAAAAGAGAATAAATTCCATATTCCTACAATTCCATAGGTGAGATTTCCTGTTCTTAGCATCGGTTCATCCTACAAAATTTAATATTTTCCGTATTTATGGCCAAAATTAATCATTAAAAACTACACCCAAGAATAATGTGATAGTTCTAATAGTCGATGGTCCAAAAAAAACAACCTCTCATCTTCACGGAATGTAAGTATGATAGGGTCGAACAGAAATCTCAGGGCGCTTGTAAGCATGAAGCCGGCCCTGGTTGGCAAAGAGATTTGCCGGCGTCCCTCAACGCTTGAGGGTCATTTCGAAGGGTTTCGGGCAGCAGCCAAGGGTACGCGGGCTGCTACTGAACGTGTGACAACTGCTGCCTGCATTACAAAATTGTCACGAGTTGTCCTTAACGTATCTTTTGTGATTTTTTTAACCGCTGCGGATAGAATTTTAATTTTAACGGAAGCAGACCACGTTATCACTATGTATAGACAGAATAATTGATTAAGGAATAAAGAAATCTCACGCGTTTTCTGTATTGGGGTTCAGTGTGAGTGGAGAAGCATTGTCGGGCATAAAACTCCTTCGATAAAAGCCCCAAAAGTACCCAGGCAATGATTGAAAATAAAATGCACACTCTCTTTATAGGACAATGCCTGCTTACACGAGAGATTTAGGAATGGTTATGGAATGGAGCCAAGGAATTAAAATCATTCAAGTGATTTAATAGGTGAAGGTTCCTCAAAAATTACGCCACTCATTAGATGAAAGATAAAGTCATTTCGGAAATCGATACTTTGAAACCGACAGCACCAACCATCTTTCCAGAACATTATCTGACAAACTTTGAAAAATTTGGACTTAAACTCGATTAAATAAACTGAGAAAGGCCTAATAATACTTTGGAAAATTATCACCGATAGAATAATAACTCAGAGTCATTCAATTGTGACTCATAAAACATTTCTTTAATCGAATAATAACTGAATGAGGGTTTTTTTAACAGCGAGTTTTATTTTCTCAAACTTATGGATATACTTTTGATCTACACTCGCAATATAATGCGAAAAAAATTTTCCCTTGTGAAGGAAACGGAACGTTTCAGTAATATCCTCTACATTTCCTCGAACATTTAGAAAGTCCATTCTTCGTCCTGTTTGCACAATGTACGTCTAGTTAATCTTTCCACCCCTGAGGCCAATTTGTATTATCCCAGAAACTAGTCCAATATCTCTGTTCTTTCTGCACCTAATTATAATGATGGCAATTCTCCTCAAACACACATTACGCATTCTGCTTTCTCTGTACAAACTATTTGAGATCATAATGTATTATGGCCTCATTCTCACAGGAAATATCGTCTTTCACTGAGATGTTCTTATGACTTTAAATGAGGCATGCTTTTAACCCAATTTCTCATAGGGGCAAGAAGGGACGGATATTTTTATCCCACCATATCCAAGTATCTTCGATTAGGTAAAAGGAGCTTGATGAAGCTCAATGGCTGTCATATTAAGGCACGTATTTATCCAGCGACATCATTTTAATCTCAATAAAGACTCAATAGTATCTCATTACTGGAAGTTAATGATTATATTTATTTTACAGTAATACAGTTTTTGTCCGTATTATATGAAATAATAGTACTTTAGTTTATGGCAATTCATTCAATACTATTATCTTTAAGTGTAATTAAGTTAACTATTTTATTTAACAGTAATTTATTTATTTTCATTATATTTCCTAGTAATTATATAAAATATGATGTAGACCTTATATATGATATGATATTTAC
Organism: Ladona fulva; assembly: GCA_000376725.2. Taxonomy (NCBI): domain Eukaryota; kingdom Metazoa; phylum Arthropoda; class Insecta; order Odonata; family Libellulidae; genus Ladona; species Ladona fulva. The sequence goes on along the minus strand of KZ312450.1, from coordinate 1,775,819 downwards.
GATTTAATGTTCACGAACAGAAAACATGTTATTTTTAAAAAAGTGTTATATATATTTTCAAATAGCGTAATATTTTACTCTAATGTATGAATATTTCACTTAGTTAATATTAAATAACATTTTGACATGATTTAATTTTCGGCCCCATATAATGCCATGCATTAACAACCGTTCTCTTATGGTTAATGGTGTTTAAGCGATAACCCGATATCGCTAACATTGTAGACAAAATCATCAGAACCAGTTGTGCTACATATCACACTTTTTTTAATAACTGCAACGATGCAATCTAGTTCTTGATTTTTTTATTCTCGCACCCTTTGACTCTATTTATATTGCCAGGTCCTTCGTTTCCGATTTATAACAAAGCGCCTGGCACCGTTTTCAGTTGGAAGAAACTCTCTTGGCTATTAGATAAGTGGCTTATTTTCAGTCAGCTGCGGACTCCGTCTCTATGCATTCAATGGGATGAGGAGAGAGTGGGTGGGCAAAAACGATTCCCTTTCGACGCTCTATAAGGAGTGAGGTTTCCATTTCAGCTCGATATTTAGAAGCCAACGGAAAAAGGAAGGGAAAGGAAAGCGGGGAAAGATAGATGACGTGGGTGAAAGGATAGTTTTTGATCTATTAGCTGATTATTGAGCTTAATACCCATTATATAACATTTCTTGGATAAGAAAACTAAGTATAAACAGAATCTCTTCAAATTCTCGATTGCGCCACACAATGGAGACATACGATAAAAATGCTATCCATAATCTACAGAGATCGCAAAATAAACGTTATTCAAAACATATACACCATCCAAAATCTATTAATTCAAATTGAATTCTAGGAATTCATTTTCAATCAACGGTATGAACAAAGAAACAACATGTCGTATGCGTTCTGTAGCCAAAATTCGTATGTCAAATGCGATCCCAAGAAATTATATTCTTCAATATACCGGCCTAGAGTGAGTTCCGTAGATTCCTATCATCCGGGCCCCTAGTTTGATGGGATCCCATTTTGTTAAGATACTTTCATTACCTAACATAGGGCTAATAATATATACCTACGATTGCTTGTCCTCTCCATGATTCATGAAATAATTTACAAGAAATATTGTTCTACCAAATAGCATCCTTAATTTATTAACTACTACTTATTACATGGGAATAGGAAGCGGAGAAGAATGTCCCAAGGAAATAGGGCCCTGACTCTCAGATAAAAAGTGACACCCACACTTTTGTTAAAAATTAAAGATACTCCATGTTTAAAGCTACAAAAGAGTAAAGAGGTATTAAACTTAATTGCAATCCACGAAAGCGATGCATTTTGTGAAAGTTTATTTTCGAATGAAGGGATGTGCGGAATGTTGAAACAGCCAAGTCGAGCGTATGAAATTCATGAGAAATTTCGGTCCAGAGTACACCTCTCTTAATCGAATCACCGCGTTTCGCAAGAAATGAAAATCCAATTGCAAACATTGCATCATTCGCGATATGCAAAAAATTCCAGGCCAGCTTGGAAATCCCAAGCTCAGAAGACCCACAGAAGACGGGAAGTAAAATAAGATACAAAAGCCGCTTCTCGTAAAATATCTTCGAAGGGTATGTTCAATAGGAATTAGTCATTTGCATAAGTGAGAGGCTTTCAATATTTCACCCACTTGAGCACTGAATAAGTGCGCCAACGTCAACTTGTGAAGCCCAAATATTTATCAAGCCTGGAGTCCTTAACAGTATACATCTACATAAATACCCTGCAAATCGCCTTTCGGCATGTGGCAGGGGGTGTAAATACCAAGCGTTATTGTTACATCTTTAGCTTATAGTATAACACTTTGATAAAGAGAATTTCAAGACAATTTTTGATTAAATTCTAATTTTCAAATTTAAATTTAAGAGGAACGCATCTTAATCATATAGTGTTGTCTCCATTTTGTCATCTCCATTTGCCTCCATATGAGGTATCGTGCTTACGATCAATAAAAGTGTCGTAATAAACCGCTATAATCTTTGTTATATCACCCCATGCAGAGAGAAACCAAATGAAAACCTCTTCATCTTATTCACTAAGCCTCATTCCCTCTCCCAAGCTAATGGTAGCTAATGTAGGAGGGATTAGTTCAAACTGGCATCTAGGATACTGTACCGACACATCTCCTTGGAGTGTATAAAATACTCTTGACACGAGTTAATTTGCAAAAATTCTCGAATATTGGTTTTCCTAATCTTTGATACACTCATTCGGCATTACTCTTAAAAATGTATACAGAAATGCACTGTTAAGATCATTGTCACCCTGCCAGACGCCGAACGACGGCTAGCAGGGTATTAATCTAGATTTTCATAAACCATTATTTAATCAAATAAGAATTGTAAACGTACAAGTGGTCGAGAGACCAAGAACAATTTTAACAAACTAAAACACAGACAGACAGGATTTTTTTAATAAGTAGAGCCTACCAATGGTAATTCCCAATTCTGAAGAAATAGTCCAAATTTATCAATGGAAACTTACGCGAATTAATTGTAAGCTTCAAACTTACTTTACACAGTTGAATTACGTTTCTTTTAAGATAATTTTAGACGCTTGGATATTTCACAACTTTCTTTAATATTTAGAAAAATCCTCGTTTGAGGTTGCATAAATTTCTTCCTAAATTACCTAAGGAACTATCCAGACGTCAATAATTGGAAAACTATATTACTTTCTCACAGTTTCTCTGAATGGTAATATTGATAACTGATAATGAAAGAATATTTGTCGTTACTTTCGTATTCAGGTGAGCAGTATACAGAAGGGTAAGTAGAAGGCATGTTTCTTTCGTAAGTAATCTGATGAGTAAGTCTATTTTCCCATACTTGTATCAGACCTTGCGAGCGTCTGCGCAGCGGAACGCCATAGTGGAAGGAGAGGATTATGGGAAAAAAGGGTGCGATAGCGTTCGTGCAGCGGGGAGAGACGATTCGGAAGGCCATTTGGGATACGCCGAGGGCAGTCTCGCGTGACACTCACAAAGTTGTGCAGTCTGGCTGCCAGCTGCCCCACTATGATAAAAACCTTTGAAAGAATTCGGGAGCCCTCTTTGGGTCACACCTGACACCCCTATTTTGGGATTTAAGTCCTGGCGGAGGGTTTATTATTTCGTTTTCCTTAAGAATGAGAGCATCGAAAATCGAACCTTCGCTAAACGTCTGTCATTTCTGCTGCGATTGAAGATAACGCGATCTTTATGTAACTAGGACTCGACATAATTTATTTCTGATATGAATTGGTATTTTATTCTCTGTTAGTCGTATGTTCTGCTAGTATAAATTCGATTTATGGCGTTTTAATTTATTTACATCGGAAGCAATTCTGCATAAATCATTGCCTATTTTTGTCAGAGTTTCAACAACAATTAATTATGCCCAACGAAACCCTTTTTTCTTGAATCTCTCTAATCCTTACATTAGCTTTTATAATCTCACACATTCTAATATTATTAATGTATACTAAACAAAATTCCGTCGCAGATAAGTAATGAAAGCAAGTTAATTACACTAAAGAGAATAGTAAATGACTGTATACCATAAAATGGTTGATGGCAGTTAATACATTTATTTCAAACTTTAAAGGCTCAATGTATTCAGGATATAACTGGCAATTTATAGTACTTGGCACCCGCTCACAAGTCCGTATTAAGGACTTCGCGAGTATGAGGTTACGAAAAATGTTATCAGATTTTATTTACTTTGAATTCATTTGGTATATCCTAAATATTCTCCAAAAAATGTATATGCATATATGTATAAATGCATATCTCCAAGGAACTATTTACGTGAACAACGGCTAAATACTCATATTTAATATTAATGTCCTATATTACATTCTTAATTGAAATTGAAATTATATCTAATCTTTTCTCCCATGACCATAACCTTAAATAGTGAGATAACATTTTATGTGAATTTTACCAAGTGTTTACTGAGATTTTGTATGCGAGAGTGTCTTCATATTATCTTTCTAATAAACACCCAGAACATGACAGATGTTTCCGTAGGTTTCTTAAGAGAATAATGTTGCAACTCACCGAAAAATTCAGAATGTATGTTTAAAATCAGCGATATTAATTTATAAAAATTCTATTGGGGGAGTATATTCGTATAATATCAATAATAATTAGAAAATAATAAAGAAATAGAGGATATTAATGTCATACATGTATAAGAGTATCTTCATTTCTTAATATTGATAACACATGAGAAAGAATATATTTTATCGTGGCAAAAATCCAATATGCAACGCTTGGCAGTCCTTTTCAATGAATACCATCAATACAATTGTCAGTCCTCAAAAATATCAGAAATTTACGTAAATTTCACCTGAGAATATTATTAAAACGCTCCGAAAAATTCGGAAAGCATATTTGAAAACAGTGATGATTTAATAGATCTCATGTGTGTTTATTTTCTATCTACGTCATTAACTACGCAATGGATATGCGGGGTACTTATTTTTAAACACCACACAAGACGTTTAATGCCCACAAAATCGTCAAAATCCTCCCACTCAAGTGCCCAAAATAGACATTTTACTCCGCTTTTATAAATATTTGGACATTTTTAGACTCGGAGAGGTTAATTATAAATTTTAAGTGTACGTTTAGGGTTCCAGAAATCGTAAAAAGTCCGAAAGCCACCAGTTTGGACAACGATAAAATTAGAACCGCTAAAAATCTGACGTTCCAGTCGCGTATTTCGTAACAATCCTGAGATTTTTCAAAATGGCCATAACCGGAGATGTCATATACTATAGCCGCCGATCGTAACCTGCCAAAGATATGTCCGACTTTGGGACGCACTGTTTACATTCCAATATAGCACCGTCTCCGTAACACTTTTAGAGGTGAGGGATACAACTTAGGAATTTGGAGGGGAAGATGGGAGTGGTACGGAGAATCGCCGAGATAAAGCGCTATGTAATAGGCAGATGAAAACGTTGCTGATATGCCATTTACCAATGGGTTTATGAATATTGACTGGTTACGGCAAGTACATGAATTGCACCTACCACTGATGAATGCTCTAATTTTGTAGATTATCAACAAGTATATCCAATAGAATAATATTAAGATCAATTTAATTTAAACGACCAGGTTTCGTTGCTGAGTAACGTCCCCGCGTAAACTGAGATTTTATACTTTATTAATTATGGGGGGCGCATCAAGTCAATAAATTTAGAGGTAAAAAATGGAAACTACAATTGTAAGCAACGTTCTTTGATTGAGTAACTTAGGCCGTATTAAGACGATGCATTAATTTTGAAGTAATATCCATGCAATAGCTACGTTAAGGGTGAGCAAAATAGAAAATACTTTAGTAAGCCAACTGATATCATCGTAAAGAGAAAACAAGCTGCGGATTTGAAATGAGTCTCTAATTTCTATAATAAATATGCTACACTGTGATGTAATCTTCTAAGAAATTTTACTTGTAATTACCCCACGAGAAATCATAAATCTTATATGGGAACATTGCAGTGATTTTTAGATTCATACAAACCCCGAAGATCATTATATGCAATAAACGCCGGCAATTTTATACTCGTCTGAAGATAACTGAATAAATTAAAGGATTAAATACGTCATGAACCATCAAGTATAAACCTTTTAGTAGAATAGTACAAACACGTGATAGACGATATAGCTTCTGAAAGAGTAAAATTTGAAATTCATAGTCTGAAAAGAATCATTTCTGTATTATACATATTCATCATGAGGAGTGTAAATTTGTCCTTTGATATACCTTTCCGAAAACATCTTGTTTGACAAGAAATTGGAAAATTTCAGGTTAACTATTAAATAAACGCGATGCTACATTACGTAAAAAATTCCAATTAGGTTGCTTATATTTCAAGCCAAAACACTGCTGTTTACCTTAAGTATTATAGTCATGAATTTATCTTCTTATTGGCCGATTTATATGCTATCAACTTATATTTGTGCATAAATCCCTTTTTGTAGCAACTTTCCATTCCCACGACGTTTTCTTTCGTCCTGTAAGTCTGTATAGCTGCTATATAGCTGTATCTTTGAGATAAATCTTGAACGAATAGTGACTGATTCCTTCAGTCAAGAAAACCGATGAAGAGGAAAGGAAAGGAAATCTTCCTCTTATATCTGCTTTCCGTCACGAGTTCCATCATCCAAAAATCTACTTTCCACTCCTCCTTCCCCTCCAACCACCTTTCCCTCTCTCCCCACTCCCTTCACACTCTTTGTGATCACGCCCTCGACAAACATCACGAATGCATCAATTCCGCGGTCACGCCGCTCATTTCTACTGCACAAAAACCTCAATGGACATATCGACTAACTGCGCGTAGCTTGGACTTGCGGTCGCATCACAAGTGGAGGCCTCTACCGGACGAGACTAGGACCAGCAGTCGACGCTAGAATTCCCGTTAAGGGAAGCAAAAACACATCGATAAATAAACCAACTAATTTCGCCATTAGATTGCCACAAATCTACTATTTGCTTCCACTCAAAGTCATCTATACTCGAGAGGAAGGCTTCATTTTCCTTAACCTTATTTTTTTTTAGCACCAACGTCTTAACTTCAGCGGCACACTTAACTATGCGATATTATTCGAATAAATCGATTCGATTGAGAACAGAACGCTACATTTTAAAGATTTAGATATTCTCAAAACTAACTTCGAATAAATGACAAAACATTTACAAAAGTATACACGGGATCGATAAATAAATTTCACATTAACAAGAGTCATTACAATTCTATATCTCAAGATACAAACATACGATTGCCCTGGTAAATTATTTACTAATGCAGTGTATTATAAAAGGAAAACGAAAATAATCGATACTCGATACGATACGATGATAATCGATAAGTATTTTTTCAATTTTTGAATCGAAGGATTTTAAGTTATATTCTCTCTTTCATACTGAGAAGTAAACCAATTATCAAGTGAAAAAAGTTGCAATATGCTTACATAGACCCTTTCTCATACGGCAAAGTAATTTATTCGATACAAATCGAAACTGGGAAGTTCCCACTATATTATTAAGTAAGAAAAGAAAAATTTGGTAGTTTTCACACAGTTTTTTCTTGTGACCGAGTCATCATCAGTGAAAGAGCACCGGAAATTTCATTGATGATGACTCAGATGAGTCAAAACCAGACAAGTAAAAACTGCGTGGAAACTACCAAGTTTTTCATTTCTTATCTATCGCATTCCACCAAATAAGGCTTAATCATATCAATTTATATTAGTTTTATATTCATGACGATCAAAAAAATCTACGTAGCTAATTTCTTAGCCTTGTTATTCCCGATTTTCATGGGGTCGGCCTAAGATTAAGATTAAAGATTAGGATCTCTTTGATTTTTGCATTGCCGCTCTTGACGATTATCGGAAAAGTTGGGCTTCCACAGGGATCGATCTCTGTACTTCTGCTACCAATTACGGACGTGCTACCAAGGGTAAAATAAGTGGGAGATCTCTGATCTTTTACACAAGTATCTTTTACATTAATATCGTCAGTAACTATACATAAAATGGAAGTAATATTGGATTAATTCAGGTTTTTGGTGTTCTAAATTCCTGTGTCAATCAGCTTATGAAAGCACACTTCCTTATTAAATCAATCGCAATCTCTTTTCCGAGTTATCAGCCTTTCAATCAAAATTAAAGAATAATTATATTTCAATACACAATTAAATGTCTTTCCGCGGCCATTTTTGTAAACAATAAAAATAAAATAAATACATTACAACCATAGTATATATGTGATATCTACGTATAAAAAGTTACACAATATCAATTTCCTTGTAAATTTCATTTGATAGCCTTATATCACAGCTGGGTGAGCTTAATATATATGCTTTTATAATGTAAATTTTAACGTAATTCACCTAAAAATTTAATTTACAAAGGGAAGGAATACTAAGATCATGAATGTTCATTTTATCTTATCTAATTTTCGTTTGACTTACAGATCTTGCTCTGTGTTCATGAATGTAATCGTGACGACATAAATTTGTATTACAATATTATTATAAAGAAGAGTGAAAATTTGTTCCGTCACATTGAAATAAGCATTTTCCCACTTTCCCCATCCTTAACCTTTAACATAAAATTAAATATCGAGATGGGAACATTTCGTGTGCCACGATTCAAGATGATTCGGTTACAGATAGGAATAAAAAGCGTCTGTTTACTCTGCATGCCCCACAAACTTTCCAGCCGAATTCCGGTACATTTTTAAGGATGGTTGGCGATGGAATGGTGGTTGAGCGCCAATGGGCTAAGCGAGCACTTCGCGCACCCATCGAATTCAAATTCCCACGTGAAGATGACTCCCACCATCGAAAATTAGAGTAGGCGCTTCATCGGTTGGGATAACGAAATTTGACCGGAAATCCTTCTGCGAAAACAACTGCATCTGGGCAAATCGGGAGCAACGAATGGTGAAAGCCTTTAATAAGCCTTACAAAAAAGAAAGCAGCCATATTGAAATTATATCATAAGTTAAGGTCTTGCCATCTGTTTAAATGTTCTGGCTGAAATGTAGATTTAATAACAATGATAACAAAATGGAGTAGCGGCAGTTGCTAACGTAAACAATAGTCGATAAGGCAAGTAAATAAACAAGGGGAAGAGAACAGTCCATTGAAGGATATAATCGGTTTAAAGTCAGCAGCGATTTATTTTTTTCAATACACACCGTTCATTAGCGATGAAAATAGAGGAACAGGTTCGATATACATCGCCCACGACTGCAACACTACTAGTGTGTGAAAAATGTGATATTTTTCTTTGAAAACTGATGAAATTACTTACATATCCCTCAACCCTACCTATTCAAACAGACCAGTTTTTGTTCATATTACAATTTTTCTAGAAATAAATGTTCTTCGTATAAGTACGAGTAGTTACAATTTTTACAAGTGTGGCTGAGATCGTGGGTGACCTATATCGAAAGTTAGCCAATAATTATAACAATAAGACGAAGAAGATTCACTCGGTGGTAGCTGGTAACGTCAACAATAATCGCCAAGGTAAATAAATAAGTTGCGGAAGAATATCCAGCGAATATAACTATAGGATTAGAAGGCATCGACGTTTTATTCTGACCAGTAAACAAAGTTAGATGTGCAAATCGGACTTTAAATTGCTGAACTGCTAACCTTAAGTAGCAATAACAATAGATAGTTAACTAGAAATGAGGAATGGCTGTAATGTTCAAAGAACTTCAAAGAATCAGCCACTACATCAGAATTTCTTTTGCAGATAAACACCAAAGCGTTCGAAGGCGAAAAAAGTTCGTAATGGACGGAAAGAATCCGACCTGCGTGTTGAGTGGTCCAACTTTCGCAAAATGAACGAAACTCGACTGAGCGACACATTCCTCGAATCCATTAGCATCGCAACTCCTTTAATTAACGCATCTGCTAATATTTCTGCTAAATATGCGTTCGTCTCGCTGCGTATCATACCGAAGCACGAAGGAGTGTGGTCGAAACAGCTACTCGATTTTCTAACATTTAACTCTTTGATTTCCAAAGATCGGTCAAATTTGAATAACGTAACGTTGAATTCGATGGAAAGGTACCTCTTTGTGAGTGATGTATAAAAAAATCGGAAATCGTATATATAAAGTAGAAAGTTTGTGTGTGTGTATGTTCGCCTAAAGCTCGAGAACCAGGTGTCGCACAACTTTCCAACTTTGAAGATTGTTAAATGTCCTCCTCGGACAGATAATAGACCACTTTTTATTCGTCTGACTCTCTCCGGTTCGACTTCGGACGTTTAAAACTGTTTCCATTAGAAATGCAAGTAAAACTCACTTTTGCCGCTCGCATGGTTTATTTTATTTGCAAAATTATATCAGGAAGAATAGCCGTACGAAATCGAGACAACCACCAAAAGAAGGAAAATTGAATGAAAATTTCTATTTTGGCCGTGAAACATTGCTTTCGATTCGAAATTGCGAGAATTTTGATAAAATGACGAACATTTTGTGATAATTTGTGGTTGTAAACAACCGGATCCCATGACGACTAATTCCATCGTTGATTCAGAGCTCATGCATTTTAGTTCACTTTTACCGCTTGCAGAGTTTGTTTCTTTTGGAAAATTAAATAAGAAATAATTGTAGCATGAAACCAAGTACCAAGAGAAGGGAAATTGAATGAAGATTCTTATTTTGGTCGTCTAATACTGTTTTCTTGTCAAAATAGCGAGATTGTTGATCAAATAAACGAAAATTTTCTAAAATTTTGAGGTGGTAATCATACCGCCCTCCTGATATAAGAATAAATTGGGAATTGATGCCCGATGAGAAATGTTGGTTTATCTTTTGTAAAAATAGGACTACTATATTTAATTCTATTTCTCGCTGAGAATCAACGAGCACTTCAGCTTCAGTTGATGATAAAACTTACGACCACATAACTCGAAAGTTAAGATACATCAGACTTGACTACAAAGCTCTTTTACCTCTTAAGTGATGAAAGTAAAGTGTATTAGTGATATGCATCGAGGAAGCTTAGGTGAGAATCGATTCCAGAGAATATACGCAAGCTCGTTATTTGGATCACATCTGTAACATAAACATGCCTCACTAACGAATGTACAAATAAGTATACAGCGCTAGCGGCGTACTTATGGTAGTGGAAAGCGAATGAGCAGACACCATCTATTCCACAATCAGCATCTAATGAATAATTTAACAATTTATAGCAAATGCCACCGATACAAAATGGCAATGAGAGGAATACTTCTATCAAAGAAAATAAATTGTTCCGGAATTTCAGCAATTTACAATAGGGTACCAATATTCTTCTAAAGAAGGAACAGAGACTTAAATTAAACGAGAATGGACAACACCCTACGTGTACTGAATATTTATGATTTTATGGCTCGCGTGTGTTCGCCTGCATACACCAACGCATTCGTTAGCGATTTCAGAAGTTGCGGTAAAATATTTTCTGGGAGAAAATCCGTCATTAGGGAAACTCCTTAGCATGTATTATACGTTCCAAAAGGTTTGCAGCTGTCTCAAAAAATTACTTGCAGATACATTCTACCATAAAATGGAATGAAAATCTATTTGAGAGATGGGGCCAAATATTTATAATAATAATAATGAGAATTTATTTAACCTAGATTGAGACTATCATGTCTCTTCTTACATCTAACCCTTCGTCACATGAGATTTAAAAGAGATAGTTTGAAAAAAGTGCAAATAAGAAAACAACTTTATGGGTTTAAAAACCTAAGTTTGTAATTCGGAAAAAATACACCACAGCGAGAAATCACACATATTTGCGCAGAATTTATTATTAAATGTAGAATTTCTTCCATTCAAACAAGCCATCGTTACATTTTTACACTCTAACTATGAAAGAACGTTCGTGAATAGTCTCTACTTCAGATTGTTTCATTTAAAATTTTGCTGGTCGTTTACGAATCATGGAAGAGGTAACGTGGACGAAAGACTGAGAACGAAAGAAACTTTTCGTAAACGTTAGCATCATTATAAGAGCGAAGAGTGAAAGATAAATTACCCTCATGAAATATTTAAGTTTTAAAAGGTTATTTACCTAAAAGAAAATGGAGCACTATGGTAAGATTTACGTTTTCGAGCATTTTAATGCATTTAAAGAGTCGTAACCACGAAAAAATGAAACCAAAGTTTGGGATTACTTTTACTTTTTTAAACTTTCGTTCACGGCTATATGAGGAAGTGTTAATCCAAGATTTCTATCGGCGAAGAGCGGATATGCCATCAGCCTCCTTCCGTCGAGAAGTGGGCTAAGAGATATTGATCGTAAAGAAATCCGTCCTCATTTTCGTATCATTTTATATCGGATTCGTGACTCCAAGGAATTATTTATTCCGCGATATAAGTTTGATTTCGCAACAATGCAGGATGTGAAACGCATGTAGGAAGCATATTAAACGAACAATGTAAACACGCCTTGCGCAACTGCGTGCAAAACATTGGCAAGTGAAATCCTGTTACCGGCGGAGAATTTCTCGGAAACAAAAGAATTAAGTATTCCTCGTCCGTGTGACGTTTCATTAATGCCTTTTATCTCGTTTATCTGGAGGTCGTGAGTTCGGCGAGTGACTCGAATGCGATGGAGCCGATGACGCAAGCACAGTGAGGGAGTGAAGGTCTGAGGGCGAAAAGCAACACCTAAGTGACAGAAATTGTGCGTACTGAATTTTAAAAATTAGCATTGAGGCGAGAGAAAGCTCGCTTCAAGTAAATATATGTTCGCAGTGAGCAAAAATATTGTCAGATCTTAATTCAAGGGTTCTAAGTAATTAATTAAACTATGCCGAAATGAAGATGCGACAAAATAGCTCACAGGAAGAGTGCCTTAATTGAACCAAGAAATATTTTGCATGGGCAGCTCTCACATAGGGTAAAACAAGAAAGAACTACAGAAAGTTGTTTTGTACAAAGAGATATGTAAGGTATACTAAAAATTATTATTGTATCTATGTTTCAGTCTGTTTCCAACCTTTTTGAGCCCATTGGGATTAACTAAACTATTCCTATCTTAAATATCCCATTAAACTGTTAACTATAAAATAAAATAAATTCTTAAGATTGGAATGTTCATTCACAGTTAGCCGAATTAAGCTTTTAGTGATGGAAATTGGAATACCCCGGAAACAGCCTTAAAACAAACACTGCTTTTGGAGAACTTCGACAGTAAATGACTTATTTTTCACTTGCTGTGTTCCTGAGAAAGTACCAGGTACTTGGGATACCGATACTCTTGGATGAAAATAACCAGTCAAGGCGAAATTAAATAATGAAAAATTAATTGTAAAAATCATGAAAAACATTAGGTTCGAAGAAAATCTCGTAATGCGAAGAACTTATAAGAATTAGAATTTGCG
>KZ312450.1:1751329-1762858 GCA_000376725.2 Ladona fulva | reverse complement strand
AGCATATGGGCATTTTGATTAATGAAAAACATTCGCATCTTTGAAGTTCGTATTCACAAAAACACGACACTACGACTTCGAAGCTGAAACTTTTTTGCTTCTTTCATGGAGTTTTCGCAACGAAAATGTTTACTTTCTTAGTTAATGAGAAAATATTTCTATAATTTAATTTATTCCTTAACTTGACAAGATATTTTGAAATGCTCAAGCTGTACAGAGTGTTTGCTCATTGAGTCAGAAATTTATTCAAGTGAGTGGAAAAAAATTTCACTCCGAAAACAAGGAACACTCACAATTCAGAGCAAATAAAAACATTCTTCTGGGAATATGTTTGAGGGAAAACGTCAAAAAGATACTACTGTAGAGAACTTTCTAACGAAGAAATTTAAAGCAAAATGAAATTTAATTTCAGGAAAACTCAATAATTGGCATACAAAGAAAGAAAATGATGGAATTTTGAGAGAAAATGATGGCATTTTTTGAGTTAAAAAATCCTTAAAGAATCCCGTCTTCAATCAATACATTTTTCGCCATAATTGATAGCGGTTCAAACAATTAAATCATTATTTTCAATAATGAAACTTCATAAAAGTAAATTTAACAATAATAGTGACAACCGTCATTTATCTGTATTGAAATAGTGTATGGCAGCTAAGAGATACCAGTATTCTAGGAGTGTGTTGTTGTAGCTTGAAGTTATTGTATTGCGCTGTGTATTGTTGTAGATAGAAGATTAATTGTAATAGTAAATAACGTTGTATCACTGTAATTCGCATTGTAGCTAGTTTAGTACGAAGTGTGTATCAAAGTATACTAACGCAATTATTAACGCAGCCGCTGTTACCAACTAATCCAACTGTTACAAATTAATTATTAGCAGTAATTATGGCAATACTAGCTAATTGCCCACAGCAGTTCGTCAAATAACCGATGACTTACTCAAACAATCGTTAACAACAGCTTTTAAATAACCAATTCAAAATAAAACCATTTGACCTCGAAGAAAAGGGAATCATTGCTGCACTTTAACGTACGCAGTTCCCAGCTAGGGTGAATTCAAGAGATTCATTTGATTCGACTAAACACACATTCACTGAAAGAAGTGCTTCTTTTTACTTCAAATAGATCAAGAATCGAATTCCGATTTCAATTTCTCAGAAACATCTATCGAAATGATACTCCCTTCTTTAGAAATGTTGACTCCTAAAAGCCACAGTCGTTCTATTAACGCGACCCAATATTGTATAATTCCAAAAATATACACAAACACCGTGAATTACAATAAAATTATAGAATGGTGCCTACGTTGCTTTATTGGAAGAGATTCACAGGGAAAACAAGGCGACAAGTCCCCACTCTTTTACAAGCTAGACACACTTTCTGCTTCTGCCAATGATTAGATAAGCATACGGACACGAGATACTCAGACACCTGCGATTTCTCATTTGCAATAAGTAGAGTGCGAGGAGGCAATACACAAACGCCTTCTTTATGAGTAGCGCGACTGTGCCTTGTATGGAAGCATTGTTGCAGTCGGAATGTACGCGCGACAGTCACTTCGCGCCTATGAGAAGAATGTGACGAAATGTGAATTGTAAAAGGGGGAGAAACGTCACGCCCTTGAAGGGTTTCAAACTGAAGTAAAGAGCCTTGATCTCAGCGTAATGTATCGCTTGAAAGGCAATTGTGAGAGACTAAGTCTTCGTCAGAATGCGATAAATGTACGTTCTTAAAGCCACGGTCTTGCAATGTGACTAAGAAGCCACTTCAAAGGACTCAGGATACGATTTACTTGTATTAAGTTTGTCTATCCCACACTACTAGCCCCAAGATGAGCACTGAATTTTCTTGTTCGGCACTATCGGCTACTCAGCAGGTCAATTCTATCTAGTTTATTTTTAATAATGGTGGAAAATATCTAACTTTTTTCAAGCTATCACTTTTGGATTTCACTTAAGGATTAGAATTAAGAAGAGACGTATTTCGTCTCAATCTCGCCCTAATAATATCGTGTTCTTATGACTGAAAATAGAATTAAAAAATGGAAGCAATTCTTTGCAGAAATCGGTAATCCGGAGCTACCCGTTTGTCTCTAAACGCGAGTTTCGCCTACCGACGTATGGCTTACGGAGTATTTTTAAATCTCTAATTATCTCTTCCCTTGAATATCACTTCGAATTTGCGAGATCCTCAGTTCTAATTTACTTTTTAATGCAGAAATATATTCTGAAAGCGATAAAAATGAACAAGCATTTTAGGCGGAATTCGCTGTAACCGATAAGGATCCGAACCTGAAATACTTGCAATTTGGAAAGGTTCAATGATTCGCAGAGAGGCGTTTGAAAGTTGCGGAACTTCTGCTTATGAAAAATGAGCATTGCGCACAACAATTCGGAAAAAAAATCAGAAAAAGTTGCTCGTCATTCTAAACAATATGAGATATTACACTATAGTGAATATGCCATAAAAGAATCTGAATAGAATACGACTAGACGAATAAGGAGCTAACCCGCAAGGCATTCCATTCTTACTCCATAATCCGTAGCTGCATAGCGGAATCGGGAACATAAAAAAACCGCTATAAGACGCGCTAACCCATTCGTATAGCTTCACGAATATCAAAACTTTAAATGGATTTCAGATCGGCGAGTGTTAACTGCGCATGCGTGTTAGACCGAGCGCGCGAGATTTACGTGCGAGAGGGGGCGCCAGGATCGGGAATCGAGCCAACGAATTGGCGCGAAGAGACGTCTGAGAACCCGCCAAAAAAGATCTCGCACGACCGATCAACGGCCAAGATCTACATACGTACGCGCACGCCATCCTGTACTCGTCAGACCCAGGGTTCGACTCCGGCCTAGGATAATACAAGGTTCGAATCATCTCCCGAATTATCCCACGCGAGGGGAGAGCGCCATTTGACGGCTCTTTCAACGGTTTTGTTTCGACCTTCTCAACGAACCTTTAAATGGCTGCAGAGGGAGTCAAAGGTATGAGAATCACACTCATTACACAGGGATTGGAAGATTCTAAAATTACTCGTGGCTGTACCACATCGATAAATAACCAAGGTGGGCAGCGGGCATCGAACCCGGAAATGATTCAAAGGAAGTCTCTCCGTCTTTTTCCCACCTTCACGAGCGAATGTGAATGGCAAAAAGTTCATCGCAATCCGAATAATTCTTAGGACGATGTGCGAATTTAGGCAAGTCATAAATGTGCAAAATAAAAATGCGTCTACAGCGCCGATTACGGTGAATCGTCCAAACGGACCAAAACAAACGCGAACACCCAATTTGTTGTATTCTCATCCTTAAGCGCCGATAAAAACAGCACAGAATAGAATACTGAAAAACAGAGATTGAGTAGAAAACTTGTCATTCGTACGGAATGGTATTCAACGTGAGCTTTGGGTAATCAATCATTCATTTCGACTGGAAATTTCGTTGCGATAAATTTTACCTCAAGTAGTGTAACTAACATAAGAGTTGAAAATGTGCAATTCTGAATCGATTCATGGGCTTACAGGGCAAATTACTTGTAGGTACAAGAACCTTAACTGATTAATAGATAAAACGGATGTTTCCCTGATCCTAATTTAATGAATGGAACTGAGGAATATATTCTTTTTTCAATGCTTTAGTATTCCAGTTTTAATAATACTTTCTAAGCATCACAAACATTTGAAATAATAACTTGATACTGCTACTATTTAAAAATGGACAATTAAATGAATACTTAATGTATAGGCAACAACTATATCTTAGTTCCTCCATAGAAACAATGCTGACCCTATGGCAGCATAAAACGGTATATCCCACTATATCAGAAATAAAATACCTTTAAAAAACATGTGGTCCTTAATTTTGACTGTATATAACATGAGTGAATGACTTTTCCTACTGAAGTAGATTGAGATCTTTGAGTTCACGGAAGAAGTAGCTATGTAAATCGGAGCAATTGCAGCTCAAATTTCTCTCTCTTTGCATTGCCAATATAAAGGAGAAACTCGAACAGATGAACTCGTTTACAAAAGAAGAGAACTGCGCCATTTGGGTCGTGCCCTCCATATTCTGGGAAATACTTATCACATTCCAAAGACATAAACGAGGGAGAATACACACTGAACCGGACGTCATTAAAGCGATACAAAGCATCGCTAATGAAGCAAATGAAAGTAAATCAGAATGCAAAACAGAGAAGTACCCAGGTGGTACGCCACTCGAGGAATAAGGAGAGTTATCGGAAATTGAAGGTCGCTTAAAGTGGGCGTGCCACACATCCTTATGTACGGAAGGTAACGATAGATTTGGCAGCCGACAAGCTATTAATGATAATTACTTACGTCTTTGTTAGTGAGCAATGAGAGTATGCTGATAGAATCAGTGGAGTACATACTAATTGTCTGCATAAATATGGCTGCCTCATTTCACTTAACTCCACTGTTCACAAGCTAAACGACTAACAATAGCGTAAGAATGCCCAAATGGAATTCATTGAAACAATCCCACCGTTTCAAAGAGATTCGCCGTTCATGGAAGAGTTTTCTGTCCCTTTTTATTTTGGGAACAGAGAAAATGGTTGAAATTGCTGAATTTTACCTCAAGCAATTTCAGAACGAAAAATGACTTTCAAAACTACTACTTATTACTCGAATGCGATGTTTTTTACAACTCTCTGAGGAATTACCCTTTCATTTCCTACCCTAAATCACTGCCAGCGGTGGTTTTCGAACGCCAGATGTGACCAACTTATCTTCGCCTCCAAGCCTCATCTTAACAGACATCGCTTCTATCGAAACACAGAATAATTTGCAACATTCAAACCATTTAAACAAATTAGGAGATGACATTAATATGGTAAAGCGTGACTTAACACACATATTAAAAGAAAGAACACTTCGTAATATCTACAGAAGATTTTTATTGGCTACTTTCGTCAAAGAGTTGCTATCTTCCGGCTGATTAAATTAGGAATGGTCTCTGGCTCGTGCAAAATTAATTAATATAAAACACATTCATCTGTGAAATTCTTTGATAGTGTTATCTGTAATATTTACGAACGTTATCCACATCTTTTCTCTTGCAAACGATTTTCCGCAAGAGATCTTTCTCCTTCGTCCAGCAGTTATATTTTTTCCTAATAAACTAACTGATTTTTCATGATATATTTTTAAAAATTTTATGATATATATTTAAAAATTTTATGGTATATATTTTGTTTGATAATTTTAATTTCCTATATGCATATTTTATAATAATCCTTTTTTGATACGTGCCTAAAAACGTGTAGCTTTTTATCCAAAGCGATGGCAGCCCCTACAAAAGAAGTTATTCAGGGGTACCTAATTTCACGTTTTTTTGTTTTCCTTATTTGTATGTACCTTTGTGTCAAGTGAAACAAATCTGTAAATTAATTTAATTAATTAATTAAAAATCATACTACGGAGGAGATGTCGGTTAATAGAAGTCCTCCGAATGGGGTGTTAGTCAAGTGAGTGCCTGTTAAAAGAGTGTCGGTTAAATATGGATCGGTCCATAGAGGAGAATCCTGTTTTCTCGCCTGCCGGATACATTCTCTTTCTCTTCCTCATACGAAACTTACAACCCTTCGCAGACCATTGGCGCCACTGTCACGGATTATGACATAAAGTGACCCTGAAAACTCCTTCGCGAAAAGGTGAAATGTCGACAAATGTTTCCGCCGCTTTCAAATCTTCGCTCCCTTTTTTTATCGCTTCCTACCGCGGCGTCCAAACATCGAACACTCGACGAATATTAATTTGTGGCGAACCTTGGCGAGCGGGCGAATGCGAAAATAGAACCGCTCCTCTGAGTTGTTTTCTCCGCTTTTCGGAAAGTCGGAAACATTATTCAGGGGCGGAGGATGCCTCCGAAAACAACCGAGACGAGGAAGTAACGTTTCGGGACCTCCTCGGGAACGTTTTCATCTTCTGTTAGTTATCGGATTGGAATCGCGCGAAAAGAAGCCAGTGGCCGTGATTCAGAAGGAAAATGGTGTCGCAGAAAGGAAAACAACGTTCTAATTCCTCCGCAGATTTTGGGGAGGAAAGAAACTTCCCAAACCTCTATTTTTAACATTTCTTTCTTGATTTCTGCGGAGGTTATTCAAGACCGCGGTTAAGGTCATTGCTCTCTGATAAATTGGAATTAAGGAAGGAAACGTCATTTAAAGTTCCAGCGGTATACGGATTACACTAAAAAAAGATTTCGCAACAGCGTATCTTTGAGATTTCTTTCGTGGTGTCGAAAACATACGGTTTCTCTTGGTTGCTAAGACAAACGGAGCATACATATAAAAACACAGTTGCCAAAACAAAATTACGTAGCAAAGAAAACAAAAAACACTTAGTAAACGTTGCTGGAATAATACATTGCATGGTCTACCTTCTCAGATAAATCAATAAGCACTCTTCACATTATCTTAGTTTTTTCAATGAACGGTATCGCAAATCTACTGACATTCTTAAAAGAGAAGCTTTCGGATTGATTTGAGGACTGCAGGATGTACGTAACTAAACCTGACGTTGGATAAACAACAACAGAAAAACAAGAGACTTACAGAAAGATTTAGAAGGAAGCCGAGGAATAACAGAAACGCGGCGAATAAAAAACATAAACACCAAAGCGATTTTTTAAAAGTCAGATAAAAATAAATATCCTCGTGTTGGTCATATTAGTACATCCCAGTACATGTATAATTCCGTGTCCATTACTTTCTTCTTCTAATAAAATAAGAAGAAATTTCTTACGGAAATTATCTAAAAATTTACACTATTCCCTTCAAAGTTAAACTTTAAACTGAAATACACATTTGGAATTCACACCAAATGTTTCTGAAGAATATTAAGAGTATTTTCATAGTCTTTCTTGTCGCTTAACCCAGTTCACGTATGAGTGCACGTGAGCGTCTGATACTCCTAGTGATTCCGTGTCTTTTCCCATATCGGTGATAATGCTTTCCTTTTGCAGCTATACAGCAGCGAGTTATATTTAACCGAAATTCAACGTCAGAAAACTTGCGTAACTCAGCTCCCCCGAAAGAATCCTTGTTTCGCAATTCGAAGCATTTCTTTAAAGACAACCGCCTTCCTTTCTTCGGGATAAATAAATAGAGGCTCTTTTAAGTAAAGAATTCTCAGATTCATCTCAACTTGAGAAACTGAAAATTCACTCTCATTTCCCACGGATGTATTTTGAGGATAACACTTGTTTCGATACTATAGGATAAAGACTCATTTATATGATAAACTAATGTGAAATTTGATTTCTTTTTCAGGGGATGGGTATTACAAAGAAAATTCAAGTAGATAATGTAGGTTCAATTTAATTCATCCGAAGAACTTTCAATCGGAAATGGCAATTATAAATTGGTTAGAAATTTTTCGCCAAATTATTAATCGAAATACTTATTTCTGATTTTTGTTATTTTTCCCTCGATAAGGATTCATTGAGATTACCAATCCGAAAAATTTCTTCACACCATTAGAAAAAGATGCTAATTTCATGGCAACCTAATAACGTGAAGCCTAATGTCTCCCAGTTAAGGTTATAATAAATAAAATCTTTTAAGATAGAACCGGAAACGGACATGGACGCCAAGGAGAAAGAGTTTAGCCGTTATCTTTATAGCAAAGAGATAAGAAGATATGTTAAGAATGGCGAAATATGCAGTCAGAGGCGTAACGTCGACATTCGTCGCCTGGAGCAGAGAAGTTTCTAAGGTAATTTAATAAGGCGTTGGATGTCAGAAAATAGTTTATTGAATCTACTGAAATAAATAGCCATTCTTAGTTAGTGGTGATATTCAGTGGATTGCAACGGTAGCTTTGTGTTGGATTCATTCTTGAATAACGTTGAGATATTTTAATATTAATGTCAATTTCAACGAAGAACATATTTATCTACAATCGACCCAGCTGGACAAATTGGGATTTTTTCCCTCAACTATTTGGCACGCATGCTTCAGAAAAAAAAAATTCAACAGGAAAATGCAAAATCCACCGGAAACAATTCTGAAAGACAATTTTAGGGTCATGGATGAATCATCAATCTTGAATCATGAGAGAATCTACAAGGACAGACTGCTAAGCGGGAATTATACCATCTTGCATGATGGATATCGACTAGGAAAGGTTTCGGCGTGGCGGACCTTCCTTTAATCTCAAGCTCTTTCAGAAAATTTGTGCCGCGCACGGAGCCGAAAGGAGATACGGCAAATGCGATTTTAAAAAGGAAACATAGAGCGCATTTCCGAGAAAACTGAGAGCAATGCCAAGGCATCATTCCTAAGAAGAATTGAGGCACTCCTTCAGTTACATCGTCAGATGCTTCCTTATTGTGCGACGCATGTGTAGAATGGTGCAGCTGGATGTATGCTCTTTACCATCATGAATGAAAACACTTTTGCAGCAATGCATACATCCTATAAATGCGATAAAATTTAATTCATATTGAGTGGCGTTATATTTTAAGCCAATTTAAACAAAAGCACTAGTATCCACCAAGAACCCTTGAGAATCTTAATAAATGAGACAGCGAACTTCGTATTTTCCACACAATTTTTTTTACGACCGGTTTCGGCATATGCAAAACAGCCACCGTCAGGTACACACAGAGGAAAACAGCATAGAATCAGTCGAGATTCCGACAATAGTCCGAATCTTACTTAATCTGCCACATTATAATTTTAATAACTGGAAATGGAGTAATATGTTAATAAAAATAATTTAAATGCATTACGTAGATCCCAGTCGATTAAAAATAACCACATTTTTATATTGATTAGTTTAAATAATGATTAATAAAAACAAATTGTATTGTGAATGGTAATTATATTTAAAATGCCGCATTCAGACTTAGTTTCAAAGGGCGGCGAAAAATCAAAAATATACAATTATTACGTCGGAAACATTCGACTCCTTTCGACAACAATCCACGACGACAATGATACGTATAATTCTTCTCGTTTACATAGACTTTTCCAGAAATACATAACTTCTCGCCTTCATGGCATTTTCTAGTAATTAAAATAAGCATTGTTTATGCTTGGTACCTTTAACAAAAAGGACAAAAAATCAGTTTCCTTTGATCCTTTCCTGCATTACCACTGTCTTATCACGTGCTCTTCGCCCCCGGGGCTTAAAACATAGAATTCATCTGCAACACAGACGTCGCTCGATATCTGAACTTTCCCCTTGCGCTTCTCGAACCCTACTTCCGGATGTTTACGGCTTTTTTAGGAGATGCATTCGTTCGGATCCGAATCTCCCGAGACAGTTTATACGAGGATTCCGAGAGAGGAAAACGAAAAAAGGGTCACCAACAAAGGAGGGAAAGATTCGGCTAACGGAGGAAACCGTTTCATTTTTTCCAACTTATAAAAAACTCCAGTTTTAAACTGGGTGGATTCGCTTTTAAGCACACGTTTACCCCTAGAAATAGACACGGGGAATGTTATTTTTCAATTCACATTTGGAACATTATAAATCTTTCCACAGTACAATTTCCATACATAAACAATGAACTTTCCTGACTCTAAAAATGAAAAATTAAATTATCAGCTCAGTCATCCATCTCTTAGCACTCCTAAGTGCCCTGGTGCCGTTCGCCAATTTGCCCAAATATCTTTTGCCACCATCTCCCTTTCATAACCTTTCTCCAAGTACTCTTCTTTTTTTCTCGCAAATCAGATCTGACTTATCACTGCTATATTTTTTATTTCTTCAATAAGAGCCTTTACATCTCCAGTCACTTCCAGCGTTCCCTATAATGGTTCCCCATCAATCCAATTCCTTTTTCTCTACCGGCCCCAATCTCTCCCCTAAAAATGATCTATCCCTTATATTTTTCTATACTGAGGGCCATATTTCGTATCCACGCAATCAGGCAGTCATAGCCAAAACTTCCGCCAATATCTTCCGATAATTCTCCTACAAACCCCTCGTTACCAGTTTTTACCAACAGTACCGGCTTACAATGCTAAACCACACTGAGGTAACAATTACCGCTACTATGACAATTGACTAATAGTTTTCTCTTGAATCACGTTTCAACATTGGCGACAAAAAATCAATCTCACATTTCAACATTGTAGGCAACGTTGAAATATGGTTTTGTTGGGTAACATTGTCGAAGACTTGCTGTCTTGATAGTCGCATACTCCTTTACCGACTCACGCATAGTAAATATCGGCTTTGATCATTGTTACGTAATCTGCAACAATCATTCGTAATTCGTCTCTATTTTGAAATCTTAAATAATTCTTTATTTGCAGCTTAGTTAATCATATCGTCATTATGTACTGAAATAGCAGTAAACTTTTCGATAACTTCAGATTGTAGCCTTCATATCATTTTCCGATGTTGAAGTGTTGACGCCCCTTTAATTTCTGCGCCCTGAGGCGGTCCACTTCCTTACTGCTTCCGTCCGGCCCTGTTATCCAAATCATATAATCCTTCTCCAATATTATCCATTATATATCAGAGCATTCCGTTCTAATACGAAATCTGAATCTCCTACCTTTTCCCTAATGAGTTTTGTTTAATTTATTTTCTTTCCTGCAATTATATTTCCTTCTCTAGCTCATCAAAAACTCAATTTAAAAAATGAATTCGAATGAATAAACCCAGAATATGCATCTCGCTCTCTTAAACCGCTTGACAGAATGCAATTATAAATGACGCTTATCCAGACTAAGTGGAACGCAGTATTTTCAAATGTACACCTAGAAAACTTTTCTGCTATAGAATAGAATAGAAAGACGATGCCATGAGGCCTTGCAGAAAGAAGGTCACGAAGGGAATAGTAAAAAGTAGAAACGACTTCATCAACTGATGATTGTGCAGTCATTGACCAACTGACAATGAACTAGAAACGGAAGACTGGAGATGTGGATAATATCATTTTAATGGTTCTTCAGCCACATCTACAAAGAGCCCGAGTGGCTTATTGAACTTAATAGACTCTTTCTGAGCATATTAGACTACTGAATTAGGGTCAACGTATTTTGATGGAGGGGCATTTTTAAGTCAGTAAAACCAGGATTCGCCTTAAGTTTTAGAATAAGCTAAGTTTGCATGTAGGTCGGCCGCTAAAGGGGCGTGAAAGATTACAAATTTGGTTGAATTCACCTTTAGAATAACTTCTCTCTTAATTTCTAAGGATTTTTTCGTTACAGTATTGTTTGGAGTGTTTATCTAAATACAAGAAGATGTCCTCAAACCGTCTTAGTGAAAATGGTGCGCCAATATTTGATAATGATAATGATATTTGATAATGTAAGCCTATGTTTACTACAAAATGGATTGATACGTGTAGACTTTTTATTATGATCTTTTATGGATTTTTCACAAGAAAAATCCATAAAATCTAGTCCGATACCACTCCGTTTTCCATACCAATATTTCTTCATATAATTTTGGATAAAAGTTTCAATGGATATAAGAAAATGTATACACAATATCATCTCTAGAATCAATTTCTTATTAAATTATTATTAATATAAATA
>KZ312450.1:1670081-1751316 GCA_000376725.2 Ladona fulva | reverse complement strand
TATTAAATTAAACAGCTTTGAGGAATTCTATTATACACATGTGTACCAATGATTGTGTAAATAGGTTGCTAAAATGCAGTATAATTGCGCTAACTTAACCTTTCACATCTTCACAATGATAAACCCTCATTAAAATTATAAATCAAGGCAGAAAGAAAAGGATTCAAATTCAAAAATCCAACGAAAATAATCCATAGATTGGACCTTTGGCAAACAAGGAATCTCCTATATAACCCATAGAATTTAAGAATGATTTCATTTTCAAAGATGACGGCAAAAATGATAAATGTGAATCATCATGCATTCCGAGAACATAGGAAAAGGAATGTTGCCGAAAAGAGAAATTTAGAAATAGAATACTCTGCGATCGTCTGATGCTCTAAGAGGAGTCTATGATTAATAAGAAAAGCAATCCCAAAATAAAGTTTGACGCGAAGCGAAAGAAACCTCTCCAAACAGGATATACTCGTCAATTTCCAGATAGAAAAATAATCCCCAGATTAAGTAACAAATTAAATACATGACTGTACCTTTTAAAATGAAAAATGGCGGAAACTTCGGCAGAAAACGCGCGAAATTACGGGCAGCAATAGCGGAGGTTCGGATGAGATAAAATCGAGCCAAAGCAGGTGCGCACTGGCCGAAACATATATCCGAAGGAATAACAAACATGGACGCCGATGATTATCCAACGGAGAGTGAAACTGTTTGTTTAGACGAGATTTAAGAGTTACCAGCGTCGAAATATTTATCGGCGCGCGACCGCGCCATTGGTTATTTTGTTGCGCGGGAAACAAGTTCACTGGAAACGGCGCTGGCGAATTGGTTACCAATTGAACGATAACAGTACCCGCGATCGGCTGTAAATCATATTTCCATTCAAACAGTGAAGTAAGAAATATAATCTCTCATGACGACCTTTCAAGCCACCTGATCTCTTTCCAAATAGTAATAAATTCTATTCAATTTCATCTGTTTCACATAATATACGTCGTTCAAAGCAGCTAAAAATGGAATATTATTTGGTATAACATACGTATCTGGTTATACGTATATAGGAGATCTAATTATAAATCAAACAAGTCTAACTAAAACTACCAGAAAATTTTCTTCATAGATCTCTGTAAACTTCTAAAATTCAACCCTCCCTTAGAAATCTGTTGAAATAAAACAAACGTCGTACTAGTTTAAATGAAATTTTATTTTATTTCCGGTTTATGCATTTCAACGCTATCTATGAATTAGGCACGTGTATCTGAGTTAATTATAGGAGATTTGAACGATTAGCTTTGCTTTCCCATTACTTTAAAAACGGCTCATCCGATGGTAATCAAAATTACTCCAAAGTGAGGACATGTGAAGCGTTTTTTTTTCAATNTGAAGATTATTTACAATCCATTTAAGATTAAATTATAATACTATTGGACCAAAGTGTATTAGCTACTAAAATAGAAGACTTTCCAGTCTTTCACGATAATTAGATAAATGATAATCACAACATTTTAAACATTAACTTTAAAAAGTCACGTATCATTTATATAAAAATTAGAAGAATCGTCCACTGATTTTAAACTGGGGAAAGAGGTGTAATAAGGTGATCCAGTACTAAAAAGGTAATCAAGTACGTATAGAAGAAAGCAAAAATCTCTCAGTTTAGCAGTCTCTTATATTTAACGATGATCATCCATTCTGTTCTTGTGGTAGATACAGTAAAACCGGAACTAAACGGGTCGCCGGCGAAACTGTTGTCGGTCAAATGTACTTATGAGTGATTGAATGCCAAATGATGGAAGCAGACCCACGTGCAGCTCACGTGAATCCTTTGTTTGGAGCTCATAATAGAGTCCTTTTTTTTTCAATACAAAAAATCGTTTAAGAATTTATATATAAAAATTAGTAAAGCAATTATTTTAAGGGTACCAAGTTAGTCTTTAAAAGTCTCCAAAGCTCTTTATACAGCTCTTTGTTGACGATTGGGAATCTTAAAAGAACTTTAGCAAATATATTTACTTTCATAGGACTTCCGATTCCTGGCAATGATGCTGTTGGTTATGTCTGGCCAAGAATCCTTCTCGCAAACTTACTCATTTAATCAATGTATTTCTGTAAGTCTCGTCTCCTTTTTCCACTCCCTTCCAATGTGAGTATTCTAGCAAAGCTGTGATAATATATGATCCTGCCAATTTCAAGGTCCGGCAAGTCGTCCTCGAAACTAGTGAAATTTTGGGCCACCCCTTCTTACTGCTGCCAACCTGTGGCCCATTGATCTCACGATTCCTTCATTTACTTTAGAAATCAACTGAGTTGGAAACATTTCAAGACAGAGAGCATGTATCACGTCGAATCTCAGACATCATAAGATGGGCCTTTCTGACGCAGAAGCCCAGGCGTCGATTCGAATAACTGAACGTATAAAATTGGAAAACATTTATAGAATAACGGATGCGTATTTGTGTAGTATGCGATA
Organism: Ladona fulva; assembly: GCA_000376725.2. NCBI lineage: Eukaryota > Metazoa > Arthropoda > Insecta > Odonata > Libellulidae > Ladona > Ladona fulva. The sequence goes on along the minus strand of KZ312450.1, from coordinate 1,748,849 downwards.
TACGGTCGTATGTAATAATTTGAAGGAGAATAATACTTAACTAAATAAATACTTATTAATAATAAAGATTTTAACTGATCTATGCAAGTTTTATATGAGGGTTCCCCAACCGCCCCCTATTAAAATGCTTTTCTTTAAATAACAAATGGCTGCGACTAACTGTGAGCAAAACAGGTAGAAGTACTAAGGAGATTTTGAAATTTAATTTCTGCGTTCTCTCTCTTATATACGAATTTATCAAGAAAGCAAGATTTGAAAATAAACGTATTATACTGCACATTATTCAAAAACAACGTACTACAATGATTAACAAATTACGAGCGAAATAAATAGAAGTACTCTTTCCGTGGTAACAGTGATACAATACAGGCACTTATTTCCATAAAAGGCGTTACAATACAGTCGTGTGATATCACTATCAAAAGCACACTCTCACAAAAACACAGGACGCCCTGTTTAATATAAAAGAGTTTTCTGTAAATTACATTCGATATCTTGATTATACTATAAACGGTATTCCTCATGATAACCACTAAATGTATGCCACGAGTTTTGTTTTTACAAAAATTTTCGCCAAATGCAAAATTTCGCTCCTTCCGCATTGGCGCGGAGTCAAATAGGGCCGATAATGGGTCAAATCGATCAATCGATCGTTCGGATAGAGTCGAAGTGGAAATCGAAATTAGTCTGGATTTAGATTCGGATTTCGAGTGCGCAGTGCTGCGAGCGTAGGAGAGGAACATTTCCGCAGAGGCCTATAAATAGTGCCACGGCACTTCTTATCAAGGGGGTCTAAGAATAAAAAGCCCTTCACGCGTCCTAGCAAAACGCCGCCTCACGGAAAAACACGCACCCCGTGTACCACTCCCGTGACCACGTGCGCGTGCTCAAAACACACGCGAGTGGAATAAATCAAAGCGGAGCATAACTCCCTCAAACCACTCGGATTTCGATGGACTCCTTTGTGGGACGAGAACTCATTTCGTTGGAGCTGCTTATTCCGGGAGTGCAATTTTCAAAACGCCGACAGTGAATGCTTCGAGGAAGATCCGGAGGCACGGTCTACTTCATGTTCCGCAAACATGCAAGATTCTATAGATAAATCGACGCTTTCAATGCTGAAACTGCGAAATTTTGATGTAACGAAAAAAGGTATGGAAAACTAGAGTAGATTCACTATTAAGATCACGATGCAGATTCTACGTATGGCACACATTATCTGAAATGATTCCATTTTATGCGATGCCTTATAAAGATGCTGTTATGTAAAAGTAATCAGAGGAGAGTTTTGTGGTGTTCATATGTAAAGTTATGAAGGATGACATAAAATATAAAGGGACATCTAGAGATGTTGGGGGAGGTAAGGGTTTCGATCGATGAATGAGGATACAAAAGCTGAATTAAAAACTGACAGGGGATGGCTTACTGGAGAAAGCAGTTGAAGATATACAAATTAAATCACGGAGAGACACAAAGGCAAAAGTTGTTAAATGATATAAAGTGTAGGATTTTCAGGGCACGTGAACCTTCAGAGACTTAAATATCATCTGTGTAGAAACTACAGGGGATGATGGAATTCGAAATGTAGCAATTAAAAAATGCAGAAACACCTAACCACTTATTCAATAGAAGCTTGGGTACACTATTAGTGATAGTAGTCAGAGTTCTTCAATAAATATGAAGACGAAGTATCAGTAAAAACTTCCATCTTAAACATTTTCCTATTCACTACAGGTTTTTATCCTGAAAGGCCTGTAAATTTTATTTTGTAGGCATACATGGTTTCTTAATGCTGATTACGACAGGGGCGGTCTTCTTAGCTTCGCAGGCCGGCCTTATAAGTAAACACAAGATGATTTCATAGTTTCGCATCGTAAACTAAGCCAACAAGAGAATATCACGCGAAAAATTCTGTCTGAGTCCCACAAAAATTTAGCAGAAGAACGAAAAACAGTCTTCCCCGTCTTGAGAGTCGTGGACAAGCGTGGCCAATTCCATGACAAGCGTGAATTTGCTGTCTCGTGCCTTGCTACTCAAACGCATCCAAAAAATCGGGGTCCTCCGACCGTTTCCTTCTTAGACGGCACCCTGTCTGGACCTCAATCGACCGACAGGTTTTCTAAGGAACCTAGATTTTCATTGTTTATAAGTTAGGCCCGGTTTTATAATGTATACTTAAAATGGATTTTTAACTAATTTTGACTTTAGGGCCCTGGATTATGATGGTTTGTTAGAGTTAAGGTTAAGATTTTAGATAATATCCAGGCTTATCTACCATATTCATAGGAGATTAACTGTAAAATTCACTTCACGAACTACAGCAAACCATTATGAGACCAGGTCCTAAAGTGAAGATTATTTACAATCCATTTAAGATTAAATTATAATACTATTGGACCAAAGTGTATTAGCTACTAAAATAGAAGACTTTCCAGTCTTTCACGATAATTAGATAAATGATAATCACAACATTTTAAACATTAACTTTAAAAAGTCACGTATCATTTATATAAAAATTAGAAGAATCGTCCACTGATTTTAAACTGGGGAAAGAGGTGTAATAAGGTGATCCAGTACTAAAAAGGTAATCAAGTACGTATAGAAGAAAGCAAAAATCTCTCAGTTTAGCAGTCTCTTATATTTAACGATGATCATCCATTCTGTTCTTGTGGTAGATACAGTAAAACCGGAACTAAACGGGTCGCCGGCGAAACTGTTGTCGGTCAAATGTACTTATGAGTGATTGAATGCCAAATGATGGAAGCAGACCCACGTGCAGCTCACGTGAATCCTTTGTTTGGAGCTCATAATAGAGTCCGTTTCATGGAACAGAGCACTCCTCTAATCTCTGCCTCAAACGCGATCTTCCTCCAACGTACGTCTCCCTAATTACGGACCATCAATGGATCCAAGGGCCGAACGCGCCCTAAGTTTACGTTATTTCGGTGGAATTACTCGTAACCACGTCCGCGTCATCACATTTACGCGCACTTGCCCGAGAGGGAACGAACTCAAAAGCAGCAAAATTAGATATCCTCTCTTCGATAAACAAGTTATTTTGGGCCGAAAATTAAAAGATCTCGGGAAAGAGGAAGTTCAGTTCGGTTGCCACTCAGCTCGACGAAAACGCACTGTTTTCTTTGGAAATGTAGTCGATTCGTCATTTTTTGCGAAAATGAGAAGCGGAAATTGCAAGTGTAGAAGATGAAATGCCAAATTTTGGATAATGCGAAAATTATCATGCATAGGTCAGAAAGCCGAAGAATATTATTCTAGGTAATCCTGAGCTCAAAGAACTCAGTGTGGAGGAAAAAGCATTTAATGTATCAAGAAAACTTAGTAAGATAACAAAGATTTAAAACTGACTCATAAAAGTATAAACCATCCTTTCAAAACATTTTCTGACTGACTGACTGACAAAAGAGTGACTACAGAAAAAGACTAGCAAACGTCAAGAGCTCATGTCCATAATAACAAGCATCCGAAAGGAAATATTTCACGGGTATGGTGGAAAAAACTATTTTCCCGAGGAATAAACGGAAGTGAAATATCATACTATACTAACATACGATCCCCGTAAATCAAGAATTTTCAAAATTTACGAGTGATGTTATAACAATTTAGTGACCGTAAAAATTACATTAGAAACGCATTACATTAATTCTAAACCAAAATCAAAAGGCTCACCGACAATGCAAGGTAACAGATCTTGCGCGATTCTGCGGTTGCTTATAAATAATTTAGAAAAATAAAAATTACTTTTCGTAACATGTTTATTAGTGAATTACTTAATAAGTGGTTTCACAGAAATACTTCGAATTGAGTTTTATTTTTGAGTGTTTTCAAATCGTTTCATTCTTACATGATTCTTCAAATTTAAATGTTGCATTGCGTTGTGCATTTCACTTTCTCATGACATTCCAATTTTGTATACTTCGCTGGTTATGTGGGGCTGGTATGCTCTTGTAGCCAACAGTGTGGCTTAATCCAGAGGTTGTAGCATAAATATATAGGAGTACAGGTAAATTAATCTTCCCTGAGCACCACCTTCGATCCCAGTGAGTAACCACAGCAAATTGATAACGTGGAAAATTTCCGTATAAAACTTCCTACAGCCGTTTCTGCTGACGTTGATGTTCGGGGATCGGCAGTAATTTCGGAATCATTAAGGTTTCACGCAGCGGTATCAATCAACCTTTCAATTCCAGGAGAGTCTTCAGTCACGTCCGCTTCATCCCGCATCTCCGTCCATCACGACCCCAGGGAAGTGCGATTCAACTTATGTGACGCAGGAATTTAAACGACGCTTTTGCAAGAATAAACGGACAAGCCGAGCCAAACAAATAGGCGATAATTCAAATGCAAATGAATGGGACGTGACGTCGAGAGAAAGGCTTTGTCCCCTTTAACCCCTTCCATTTCACCTCCTCCCCCATCTTTGCCCCTTTCCCTTTAAACGGATTGTCTACGTCTGCCTTTTTCGTTCCTCGGGAGGACGGCGGAATTGTAGGCGTGTCCGGGACATTCGCGGGCATTTGACGCCTGTCTCCAGGGACCAACAATGGGAACATATTGGCTCCAAAACGGATTGCTTGAATGGGCATTCTATTGGAAGGTCACGGTCGGAAAACAGATTGATGCCTCGCTGCAAAAGATGAGTGCATTCCCATTCTGTTACGCCGTAATAAATTTCAAAGTTGTTAGCAAAACGCCCTCGTAAAAATTTCCAACCATCGACTTGGATTCGTCTAAGGGTTCATTCGTTTTATATCCTGTGTAACCTAATGAACAGTATATTCTTTCATGGAAGCAGCAGATCACGTTTTGGTACCATATGCTAACAGATTCGTCGGACGTTCGTTCAAGTAGAACTTGACTTGCTTAGTTCAAGTAAACTTGACGTACGTTCGAGTAGCCTCTTTGAGCAGAGGTGAGTATGAATACGCCATACGCCACTGGGGGCTATAAATCTGAATCTCCATATGGTAATACGATGGGATAATGATAATGGAATATCATCTAAGTTATGAAAATTTCATCCTGGGGTTAATGCTTAGCAAAGGAATGAATGGTAACTGGAGGGTTTAAACTCTTGAGGCTCGCAAATAAAATAAAGGTGTGAAAATAATAATTATTAAGTCAAGATTACTAACCAACCGCTGTGGTCAGTTGAACGAAGGAATATAATTATATAAATAATTAGATTGGGATATAGAAGTTCTATTTATAAAATCTAGAATTTCTTTCCATTTCAACCAATATCAAGAAATACAAATCACACAAACCTCAAAAGAAAGAAGTTACTCCAAAAATGTACTTATTATGAAACTAAAAACTTGCAATAATTGTAGCAGAAAGAAAGATTATAGAGTATTAATATTTACATTAATGGAGGCTTCCTGATAGCCAAGAGGGAAGAGAGTTCTCCTTCGGGGAAAGCGGTCACGGGTTCGATTCCCGGTGAGGGCCCAAATGTGCGAAACTACCTCAGCTACCGAAGTATTTATATAAATTCTACTATTTTCTGTTTATCTAAATTCCCATAACTTCCGAGAAAAATATGATAGCAACTATCACGTGGGCTTGGCATGTAATAATCATTTTTCTTTAGCAAATACATTTTACAATTCCTCATAAATATGCATCAAGCCTCCAAAGTGCCTAAGATTGATACATTAGGCTAATAAGGGTGTAAAATTTTGCCAATTCTTATGAATAATCACCACCTGAGGTTAACAACCGTAACCCGTGAGAATGTATTTAGACTCGGCTCTGAGGCTAAGAGAATGATTAGAATTCCGCTGAGAACGGAAGACAAAGGCGTAGGGGTAATCGGCTTCCGTCATATTAGGAGCGGAGTTAAAATGATTGGATTCGGATCCTGGTTGCTCCGTAAGGGCCGTCCGTATTTCTCATTAAACTGTGAAATTTGTAAAAGGAATGCAGCGGACAAACTTGGCGCATAACATGAAAAGCAGTCGGCGCAGAAGATCCAGAAGTGAGATAGTCTAGGGCCGTATAACCTCGAGTGTCCGTTAAGGTGTGACCAGCGGCCGCCTGACATAAATGGGACGTGCACCTTTATAAAGGGGGTGGATTGGGGTGAGGAAATGGGGGGAGGAAGGGCGGAGGCGCGGTGGATATGGAATGCTAATGCGCCATAGCCAAATCCCAGGCGATAACAGCTTCTTTCAAAATAGGCAACGAAGCGACAGCCCGTTGGGATAACGGAGAAGTGGGTGGAACGATCCCTGGAACTGCGGGGGTTAAAAAACTATGGGGACGAGAGGCTCCTGGACGACTTATGCACTGCCGTCAACAGATCAAGAGCTTGAGACAGGTGCTTCGGACGAATAATCATTTGATTTGCAGTCATCTTAATATTAATTTTTGGTTTCGTTCTATTATATATCTCCAGTTGTATGTTGTTGATTAAGCCACTGAGTTGATTAAGTCGAGTCGACAGAGGAAATGGGTGGGGCAAATATTGAGAAGAGAGGGATTGCCGAAAAATGTAATAGAGGGTAGAATGCAAGGGAAAACACAAAAGAGAAGACAAAGGCAAAGGATGTTAGATGACATAAAGGGTGGGGTAAATTACCAGGAAACGAAAGAAATGGCATTGAATAGGGAATATTAGGGCATATGAACCTACCGAAAAGTAGAACACATATCTGACGCTGTTCACCAGGTTATCCATAAAAAGGTATTTCAGCTATGATGCTGTTAGAGAAAGAGAACCGGTAATTCTTTAATGAAACAGGAAAATCGCATCCTTGCATATTATTCCGCAAAATACCTTAAAAAATAAAACTCTTTCTTTGCATTGAGCACAAATACCCCAGATTTCGACTCATTCTGATGCTATGAAAAATCCATCGACGACGTGAATAACATAATTAACAATCCATGGAGTACCAGTCATGAAAGAGAGCAGAGGGGGAAATCAGGTTTCATTTTAGAGTAATTTACTTTTAATTAATAAAAAGAAGTAGAATCTCAGAAATGTTAAGCGAATAATACTATTTGGAGCCAAAAGGGAAATCGCGTATCGACAAGCTGAGATGAATACGAAACAAATTACTTTACTTGGTCGCGGTATATCGGCAGTCTCAAAAATTAAAAAGAAGAGAAAGTCAACTAACTCATCATCTCGGCGTCAACTATGAAGTGGGCCATACATCACCATATGAGATAATAATTGCAATCTATGCAGATATGAGACGACAGCAGACTGGTGGTATATATATATCAAGTGGATAACTCGAGTCGTAAAGGAAGGAGAAGTAATTTGAGCGTAACAAATAGAGAAGAGGATATGAGGATGAGTGGAGGAGGGAAACATGGAGTGAATGAAAAGCGTTCCCCTTCAACTAAAATGGCCTAAAGTGAGGGGCCCAAGCCGGACATGGGAGTTGCGACAATTAGGCAGTGGTGGCAGCTGACGGCAGCGCCAACTGGCGGCTGTTTTTAATGTGCTCCCTCCTTTATAGGGTAAGCACTCAGCCGAGGGATTTCGACGTCAGTGTTAATTCTTCTTTCTACGCATCGCAGCAGTACTGACAGTAAATGGAAGTCTCCAAAATGAAGGAGGATTCTCCAAAAAATCGAGATAAGCATTTTCAAGTAATCATGTTATCACTCCCTATAAGGCACGGGAACAAAACCTGCTATCTTAATCGGCTCTATCTATTGATGCCGATTTATTTTTGAAATTGTCGCTAAATGTACCCTGAAAAATAGCTAAAACGTTGCTGAACTCCTTAAAAAATACCCTTAAAAAGTAGCAAAAGAATAAACTCACTTGAATTCGTTTCTACGAAGAGAATACGAGCTCAGAAATCACAAAATTAAAATTAATTGAATGAATATGATGTCTTCCATCAACTGAAAATAATGCTGTTTCAATTTAGAATTAGTCAAACGTTATGTAGAGGAGGGTCGACATAACAGAACATGCTCCATTGACTACAGGTAAACTGAAAAATATCGCTAAAAGGAGTAAAATGTCTCTAGATTTAGCGACAAAAATCGATGAATTGGAAACTATTTCCTTAACACTATTCTACTAATTGCTTAATACTTTATATATTTACTTAGGAATTACGCATCTTATACATTTTTCTCAAAAGCGTTTCTATTGGTGGCTTCAAAAGAATTTTTTGCTAATAGCAATACTACTAAACAACGTCGATCAGCTTTATTTTGATTTGAAACTACCGCAGAAGTGAAAATCTTATATTGTAATACAACGTAATTCTCAACAGAAATCTCTAAAAAAGTGAAAACAGCTGTTAATCACAGTCGGTTACTTAAAGAAGGACTGTAATTACATGTTGGTTTGAAAAAACAACTATCTTTGAATAATACGTATATCGGACCGAAGAGTGGTGAAAGATCGAAGACATTTGCTGGTAAGCCTTAAGACGGCCGAATCAACGTTAAAAATAATATTTCTACACGATTATTCGATTAGTTCTTTTTTCTGTTATCCTCCCAGCTATCTACGAAGGGCAATAAGGCTTAGGAACCTATTAAAATGCAGATGTGATTTCAGATTATAATTGTGGGTGGAGCATCAAAATGCTAAATGAGGAAGTCACGATTGCCAACCTCTCCATCATGCGTTTTCTTCCCTTGCCATTTTAGGGCTTCGAAGCATCGGTCATTTTAATATCTAAATAATCTCCACGTCCCATGCGAATGTGAGATTCAGGGGTTGAGTAGAAGAGCTCGAATATTTAATGGAATCTTTCGTGGAAACATACGTGACATTTTAGTCCTGATAAGGGAAGTGGTGAGGTGAAGGTACGAGGGGGAGAGGAAGATCTTGTTTTGATGCGGAAAACGACGGATGAAATGTGGAACGCGTACTCTACTCCAGAATGCCAAGTCGAGGCGACCACACAGTCTGAGGCAGGGAACTTTTTCTTAGGAAACGGCGTCGATCGGCCTCAATGAAATCCTTCTTCAGGTAATGACAGAGCTTATTTGCAGAATGCGCAATAAAATACCTGGAAAGCTTCGCAGACAAAAGAGCTGTTTATTTCTACTTATAAAATACCTTAGTCACCATTATCAGTAACTTTTTATGACATATGCGAGGATTACGAAAAAGATAATGGCTCGAGCGCAGAATCTCAACTTAGTAACGCCAAATTGGTAACAGGGTAGGTTGATCTCGTAAAATTTGTCATGTAAAATTAACTATTGGGTTATATCTCAATTTTACAAGGATATGGCAGTTCCAGTGGTTGTAATTAAAAATAAGCGGCCACTAAATTTACTGCCAGCTTAAAAAAGCGAGCTTGGTCTGGAAAAGTATCTGAGGTTGATTTAGAAAATGCGCGTAAATTTATATATTGACATTGTAACAGTTCCATATTGTTAGTAATAAACATGAGATTGAGCATAAAATAAATCGATATTATATTATAGTATTTCGATTAAATATACAGTGAAACTTGTCTACAGCGGAATTCCATGGTACCAGAAAAGAATTCCCGTATAACCAGATTTCCGTAATGTACAGGTTTGAAGTACTGGATAGGGATTTCTATCCCGCAAGTTGGGACCGCTATATATAGGCAATGTGAAAACAATTAAAATAAGTCATGCCGTAAACATAACATCAATCAAAGAAAATCCCATTATAGTGTTAATATGACGGGATGTTTTAAATTTAAGGATACGTTGATGTTTGTTTCTGCAATGTTGAAAATACTTAAATCTCTTAGACTTTAAATATGCAGAAGCCTCATGAAATACGAGATTATCATAGCTCGAAATAAAAATAAATATGGATGCTCCAAATCAAAATTTAATATTCTTTCAGGTACTCCTGATAAAAACAAACATTATCAGTCACTCGTATTGAGTAAATAATAACGAACGATGAACTTTGCCAGCTTAAAAATCATGATCAAACCATAATTTCAAAAACGGGACAGTAAAATAAGACTATAGCCATTAGATACACATGTTTACAATGAACTGTTTATTCAGACAATATATTTGAAACTCCCTGTAATCGCACTCCTATTACTTAATGATTAATTTGACGCATTGACTATGTTTATACCATAACTGAACTTAGTGAGTCCTACCTGTTTGAATTAAATAGATGAATAACTTAATCAATATTTGTACAGCGATAAGCTAGATTTTTTCCCTCTTACATGATTTCACGAATATTTACCTACCTTTACGCAGTTAATATACCTAAGGTAAATTCCGGATACAGAACCTTATTTATCATTAATCAATACGTCAATGTCAATATCACTGTCATGGAAACGTACACATATTTTACTGTGCAACAATGAACAGGCAAGAAATAAGAGTATCCAAAGCTTTCGCAATCAACTGGCGTGGACCGAAGGCGCAGATTGCAGCATCCCATAATTAACTGGACCATTGCCACTACCGCAACGAATCTCGGCAAGCACAGGTGATAAGCCCGAAAACTATACGAAAGTTCAGAGAATATAATAACCCTGAAGATGTAATATCGTTCCCCTGTAATTAGGCGCCCCACCCAACACGATTCCCTTTCTTTCAAACTCGATATCGCTTTATCTGATCTTTCCGCTCCAAAGAAGTTCCATCTTTCATAACGACGAACTTTCGACGGAGGAACTTTGCTTTGACCTTTTCCGCTCCAAGAAGGAATTTGGAAGAGCTACAGGAAAAGGGCAGGCGAAGTGCACCTTTACACATGATTTCAAGCCCTTGGATTGGAGATAGCCAAATTGGCACCGACTGTGGGCTTTGAATAGTTCCCTTTCGTAGTCGCTTCACTTGCGATCGCCAACGATTTAATTGTAGCATCCGTTTACTGTCGCGACAATCGGATGTGAAAAACTACGGCGTGAAAAGATAGCGTCGCTGATTATGCCAAATCCTACCGTGCGTAATTTAACATGTAATGAATTTTTATAAAACTTTGTAAACAGAAAAGGATGATGCAGTAAGAGAGGTCCCAATTTATTTTGATAATGTCGCCAGAGTTACCCTGTAAGTATTTAAAGAGTGGCTACACTAAGAAAAAATATTACTGAAATTAATTAAAATAATACAGCTTAAATTCTGCGTTATAAATGCTATCTTTTTAGATACTACTCGAACTACCTATATGCTATTCATATAAGGTTTTCATAAAAAAGCTAATGAAATTTTGATATAAGTGAAGACAAAAATTTAATGCTATGACTACTATGTAAGAGAGCCTACGTAACAAAATATGCTAGATAGACCGCGAAATTTTGCTACACCAGAAAAAGATGCCATAACTAAATCGCCATGAACTATAGTTTGCTGAAATTCGTAAGACACTGTTACAAACACATAGACGCTCAAACTGAAATATATTATAAATTATATGAGCTTGCTTGGAAGCTGGAGATACTCGAAAGATAAAAACTAGTGACAAAATAAGTAAGCACTTCGTTATTTCCACAGAGAAAGTCCACGAAGTCCGGCCAAATACCATTGAATAAAAACTAGTCTTATCTGTAGGCAGGATGCCTCATTTTTGTTAATCCAAAATTTCAAAAATGTAGGACAACAAGTTCACTAGCTTTAAATGAACATTCACAGATACCCCACACTATATACGAATACGTATACTATACTCGTATACGAATATTAAATAAAAAATTAACAACTTAAGTGAATGAAATTGACTGATAACAAAATATTATCACCATTTTTATCCTAACAAGGAAAATATTTACATCGGTACAAGATGGGGAGAACACATGAAAAAATCTGTCTTCAGAAATAGGATCACACCTGAGTCCTTAAAAGCAAACTCCAGGAGGTGAAAAGGGGCATACCGACGACAAGCGGCGCGCATTCGACCGCAAGTGCCGCATTCGACGGAATGGCGCGATTTTTCTGGGGCATCGAATTCGGAAACACATCGACTGTTTCGGTTTCGAAGCGGAGAGAAACTGAGAGTCCGTATCGGGAGGCGAAAGTGCTCGGAGATGCTCCGCAGATTACTTTCCAATTATCCCGTGCGAGAGCTTTCTCGGCGCCATTTTTACGTCGATTGTCGGAGAAAAAGTCCGCGGATTGAGGCGGCAAAAGGCGAATCGGCGGTGAAAGTATGCCGCCGATGGAAGCGATGGTTTATGACCCCAAACGAAAAGGAACAACGCCCCTGAATCAAAATTCCACCGTACGGGAGGAAAATAACAGCAGAATTAAAAGGAGCTGTTCGGAAAGACACGAAGGCGAAGAGAAATTTAATAAGGTTGAGTGTATTTGCTGAATGTGGAAATGGTACTTGAATGCGGGACTGTTTTTCTTTAAGCCTCCGAGAGTAATTAATGGATGGTCGCTCACTTTCACATACGTGGATTCTACGTAAGAAAAGTGGAATAAAAAGTGGAATGTATCAAATATCAAATGGAGGAACGCAAGGGATACAAAGTAGCCTTTTAGCAATGTAAATTTCACAATTCTTGCCCAGTATCCGCATTCTCATAAACCACGGGATCCTGGGAAATCGCTTCAATAATGACATAAATACCAAAGGGCAAAATGAAAGGCATCTACTTCACGATGCTCAAGGCGATATTTTCCTTAAGCACCCGCAAAACCGCAGAATCGGTGACCGAATTGCATTTCAAATTTGGCATTGGCGAGCAAAAGAGTTGAAATGCACCACCGAAAGTGCAAGGCTGAATTATTTTTCAGTCTGTTCACAGACTTCCAATCCCGAAAGGAAAAAATTGGGAGTAATATAATGTTTTTGTAATGGTTATGCTACTGATGGCGAAATGAAATGTTTCCAACGACTGAATATAAATGCTACCAATCTCACTGGACGGGAACATGTTTCGAGATGTTACTGGAATCTTAGAGACGAGAGCATCTGTTACGGTTACTTGAAGTAGCCTCATCTTAACACAGGAATTAAAACTATGGATATTACCCTGTCATCGACAAGAAATATCATCTTAATGAGGCAAATAAATTTGAATTTGAATCGTTGATAGATTCTCATTCATGAGATAACCATCTATGTTGACCTATCCGTCGTTAAGCGTAACTTGTGTCATTAAGAATCATATTTTCCGTATTAACAATAATTTCACAGATTTTTCATTCAGAAATGTCTCAAAATTATAACCGGCCTATGATCAACTGAGAACGGCAAAAGAAAGTGAATGGCAGGGAGAAAACATGACTTGCAAAAACGGGCGACGGATTAATCAAAAATTTCAAGCCAGTTCCATTCCGGTTCATTCTTTAATTACTCTTAAAATCACTAATAATACAGTATGATAAAGCTATTTGCAGACCGACAATGAAGCTTCTTTTTTGTTGATGTCACTCTTAATTTGCTCTGAATAAAACGCTCAGCCTAAAAAGATTAAGCGAATGATTTACAGCCTTAACTGTAACTTCTCTAGTTCTGAAACTTAAACAAACAAGAGTCATATTTTAGAGGGCATTTAAACATCAATTGAAAACCACACGTTGTTTATGTGTGCTCTTAATCGACTTAAATGCCAGCTAACTTCCTGACACTGATATATACGAAACAAAACAAACAAAGGCTCCCGGATAGTCAAGTGGGCTACGCGTTCGACTTCTGTGAAAGCTGTCCCGGGTTCGATTCCCGGAGGGAGCCTAGCTCCGAAAAAACCTACATACAAAACAAATAAAGGTTACTCATGAGAAATTAAATAATATGCCTGGGGTTGTTGATTATAACTTTAAAATCATGAGTAAAAGAAATTTAAAAAATGAATTTATTTCACTTGTTTATAGTAAACTCATGAACTTTTACACATTTCTTCTACAGAAACTTATACATCAGACCGAAGTATCCATATAAACTAACGGATCTCGTACGTTAATGTAGTTGCGTTCCGCATTTTCACGGGATTTTTATTGCCAACAAGTTCGGCCTCTCGTTTCCTAAAAAGGTCAGGCATTATTCTCGCATCTCGTAAATCAGTCCGAAAAAGTCTCAAGTTCACAGTCTGCTCCTTGGAGGTCAGACCATTTGGACAAATGTAGTTCATGGTTGAAGAGTGGACATCTCGCGAGGGACGACAGGCGTTGGAATCTCCGATCAATTTATTTTAAGGATCGAGCGACTTTCAGCGAATCCGGTCCGAAGGCAAGTGAGCAGAGAAAATCGTCGCCTAAAGGCGCAGCGAAAGTCTCGCAAAGGGGGAGAGAGCGCGTAAGAGAGAGAAAGGAAAATATGAAAGGGAAAGGTCCTTTCTAAACCAAGACATTTTACATATCCTATATTTAATGTCAACGCATATGACAGAAATATCCTCAAGATCTCCACTATTTAGAGTGCTTTAAAATGAACTTGAAATTCTAACGATACCAAATACTTAGCATCTTCAGATGCATCGCTTCCTCAGTATGTAAAAAATTTTCATGGAGTACCTTTAATTTACGATTATTTGAGGATCCGCATTGAAGCCACGCTATCACAAAAAGATTCTAATATCTGAGGATTGCACGCTTAATACCAATCTGCCGCCAGGCGAAAGAAGGATTATATCGTACACCTGTACACAAGTATAAAAACGCATCTGAAAAACACGGTGGCAGAAACATCTTGCAAAGCAAAGGTTAGAGACTCTTAATGCTTCGAGGCATGACGTGACAATATTTTGTAACATATACGTACCGAATACATTTCCATTTTATTTCTTCAATTATGGAAATTGAACGTTAAAGTGATGTGTATGCTCAACTTAACCTTCCGCAAAAACTCTTTCGAATGTCGATAAAGTTACGATCAATTCGGACCTTCAATATTTCATAAAACATGTTCAAAAACGAATGTTCACTTTTGATTTAATACCCTCAGAAAGTCAAGTGCGCTGCCTCTATTTTTAATTCTTTCCCTTCACAAAGACGAATGGAACGAAAGCACTGAAGACTTCGTTTACTCTCCGTTATAAGCTCCTTAATTGAAGCATCTGTGAGATGAATCGAAGCCGTGTGTAGATTTAGAATGGAAGGCTCACTTCTGAGTTTGCCGTGGCTAAATAGATACCGAACTTTCAATTCCTTCACGTCAATTAGAAAGGCGTTTCATCACTTGAAATTATATGAAGATATTTCGCCATCGCCTCCATCGGTAAAAAATTTTCTGCCGCTGTAAACGATACAACAGTTTAAACTCTTCCTATATCATCATAGTTACAACGGATTGTATGGTCTTAGTAACGCTAAATGTTGGATGCCGAAAAGGCTGAGAAGAGGCTCTCTTAAACCACACCTTATTAGTAAAAAAACAATAGAAAAATAATAAAATAGGTACGGGACTCACCTCTCATGGGCCCTGACTTGACTTGAGAGGCAGCGGAAGCCAAGTGCCTCGTTGGTGCCTTCCTCACTGATGGGTTCCTCATCTCACTCACTGGAGCCCGCTCTGCAGAGAAAAGAGCGAAATGGTTTGAGGACAATGGGAAATAAACGAAGGATTCGAAGAATAAGACAATGCCAAATCGGAAAGACACAATGGGATCCCATAAATTCGGAGCTAATGATCACGAAAAAACATTAAGCAGACAAAATAGCTCGAGAATCAGTTACGCGTAAACAAATCGTAAAAGTGAGAGAAAAATAGGAACTCTAAAAACGAAACATACATACACACAAACAAAAACTTACCTGATGAATCTGGCTTTATTTAACTTTTTACAAGAAAAAGCCTCCGTCAAGCATGACGGAGCTTAATTTAATTTAAATATATATCTGTTATCGTATATATATGGTCGTCCTAATCCAGAAGGTGTCCGTCTTAAGAACATAATAGCTCAATATATTTGGCATCGGTAGTTAGTTTATTCAATCCTGGATAAATTTTGAATAATTTGCTAATAATTGAATGATTGAACGAAGATTTTGTCAATTATAACGATGAAATCAACATTCATAAAAAGTTTGTAATTTTCCACTTTAATCCATAAGAATTGCTACAAAAAATACTATCCTATAAATACAAATAGAAATATCTAAAA
The DNA here is from genome assembly GCA_000376725.2 of Ladona fulva. NCBI lineage: Eukaryota > Metazoa > Arthropoda > Insecta > Odonata > Libellulidae > Ladona > Ladona fulva. The sequence continues at coordinate 1,732,836 of KZ312450.1, read as the reverse complement.
ATACTATCTACCATGACGTACCAGTGCACAAAGAATCTCTTAGATCAACTGATGCAATGTGACACACATCTATGTTGCTATTAACAACACTTGGTAGCCACAGAAGTTTAAACAAAAAAGAAACGATATTAGAACTTCATTTATCTGTAAATATTAATTATTTATTACTTTTAGTCAGCCAAATTATAAATAACAGCTATGGTGAGATGAAATATTCTCTCAAAATAATGCATCCTGAAAATATATAAAAAGTATTTACTCGAATTCCATAGCATTAGTCCGGCCATATCTAATTATGGAATTCGTTTCACATCTCTATATCAAGCCGTTTCTGAGAAAGAGGGGGGACGGACAGACATTTTGATGTACCAGACTGTTTGTATATAAAGCTTCATTTAGCATGTCGAGAAGGGAACATTGAAAATGCAGACATAATCGGAAGAGGTACGTACGGATGTTGGTCTTACAGAGAAGTAAAACTGAGCATCAATATGCAAAAAGAATTAATCAAGAACTAATTCCATATCCATACTCTAATTCTACGTCAACTGTCAGTAAACGAGAAGTTACATTCACGAGAAACAACTAAGATTAAAACACAGGAGACAAATAAGATTAATCACTGGACGAGACTTTAATGAATTATACTTCATAAAAAAAACGGGGTTAAATAAAGTAAGATAAGAAGGCTCAGTCGGAGTTGATCTATAATGGAAAAGATTGTTCGGATCAAGTCGATGATTCAAAATTTAAAACATCTCAATTCACATTCTTAAAAACAGCCTTGAGTGTATTTGTATCAGGAATCTTTTGGGATTCTTGCATAACTTCACGTCCAGCTTTTCTTCACAGTTTCAATTTCAACATGTCCGACTGGCTTCTTGCCGAGCACTTCTTACATTTCTCAGTGCGCAATAACCTAAATTCGTATCCTGGGATTTTGGCAAGACGGTCATAAAGATAGTTTCAAATTCAATTTTAAGGGCATCAGGGGATATCGCCTTTCTTGTATGAAATACCTGAGACATTTAGAATACGGAATGATACCCTAATCTGCATACCAATCTCATAAGTCGCACCTATGCTCCTTTAACATACTGCCGGAAGAAATCCATCATATCGTCCAACAATGGGAAAATTAGGATATTATGTTGCTGTCATCTTGCCACTTTGTCTAACCAATACAATATATCAAAGAAACTTAAACCAGGGCCATACTTTAGAGGAAAGAATTCCTTGCTCTTTTAGTTCGGAGTAGTACCTAGAAATAATTGATATTTTCAATAGCATTTCCGAGAAGGTGAAAATAGTAGGTAGTAGTCTGTATCGCTGAAGCGGAAATGGTTACGAAAATGTTAACAACAGATATAGCTAACAAGATTGTTTGCTTAGTCTATCGGAGCTCCAACATTTGAAGCCTGGGCTGTATGGCAGTTTCCCTCCATCCCCCACATTTCCCTTTTTTTGGGGAAGTATCTCTTCGCACCAATGAAAAAGTACTTCTTGAAAGTTTCACTTCGAAATTTGTCTGACATATTTGTCGCCTCATAATGAGGTACAAATTTCAGTGTTATTTCATTGGTGCGAGGAGAATCTGTCTAAAACCAAAGTGAAATTGGGGTTAAACCACCACAGCAGATTTCAACAAATCTGTAACTGATACATATGAGTGCAACCCATTCTTATGAGTATCGCAAAGAAAAAGGTTCCTCATATTTCCATCTAAAAAGAAGATACTTAAAGAAGAATAGAACTTAATAACTCCTCAAAATGTGAGACGATTATGTCAAAATCTTATCTTCTACTCCATCTAGATCCGTGGGAAAATATCTTCCCTCATTCCAAAGTCGTTCTGGGCTTTAAAGGCTGCATTTCTCTACTGCATCTAAATGAGGAATAACCTCATCGAAGTATGAGAATTCCCACTACATATTTTTACGCGATCCGTCATTTGTAAAAAGGTGACATTTGAAAGAAACATTCAATTCATCAAGCTTTTGTAAACTTTTCTACATATAACAGCCAAAATACGTTCCGTCGCATTCAATTGTATTAAAGAACAGTAACAAAAATAAGTGAGGAACTTGATGCGTTTATTTCCTAGTTCATTTGCATTCATAAGCGATGATAGTTACTTAACGTATGCTTGTTGAGATTTTTTTAAGATTAGTTTCTTTTTAGAAGAAGTAATGTGTATGAATAGTTTGTACTACTTATAAAAGTGCTTCGACACTGCGATCACATCACAGAAATGAGCATCCACCAGGAGTCGCATCCGGGACTGCTTTCAACAAAGGCGAACGCCTTATCCACTTGGCTATCCGCATTCTGCGAATTATTCGAAGAAAAGGAATGCACTCGAAAGAAGGATAATACGTTCACAGACAAATGAAATCTGAGATCAGCCCGAAACTGATCGGAGAAAGAAATTTTGCATCAATTTCGTATTTTATTGATCGGTTTCTGAATGCTAAAGAAAGAATCCTGAAAAATAATATCAAGGAATCACTTAAAATACAGGAATTTTAAAATAAGTGACGTCTTCATCTCTGATTATAAAATATATGTTTTACGTATGTTCATCGAGATTAGCTGAGCATATCTAACACACTGAAATAAGTGAAGTTTTCGTAAATAAAACGGCAGAAATGGGGTCAATTCTATAACACGATTCTATATTCTTATTCTTCTTTAAAGACATTTAAAACATCATGGGCCACTTTGCAGATGATAACTTAATCTACACAAGAGTAAAAATTGCAACAATATTGATGGCATCGGATTGTTTAAATAATTCTATAGATAAGACTGTGATAAAGATGTCACTATCATTCACCTTAAACACAGCAAGGCAAAGTTTCCTTTCAGACGAAATGTCCATGCGTAATCGGTGTTTTGCTTAATGTGGGACTAAATTAAATGTAACAGTATCCATATTTTACTCGAGTTGGGAAATCTTCAAGGCAAATGGAACAAAATATATATCATTTGACGAAGGCTATGGGACGGATGTTTCGTAAACGGAACTGAACCGAAGAAAACGGGACTTATATTCAACCAAAAGTAGGATGACTTGAACTTATTTCGTTTCCCCTTCGTTTCTTCACCTTGTCGAAGAGTAAATACCTTCCCTCAAGTTTCCATAGATACGTTTTCTCCGGCGCATGTTACCGTAAACATAAGGGAAGGTGAATGAAGAGGCAGCGTGGGCAGGGCCCTTAAACGGAGGAGCACGAATGCCAGTGTCGCAACCAAATGTAGTAAATTAGGTCCGACTCCACCTTCAGTTCTCCTCTCACTCGAATTCCTCCGGATAATCGTTCCTTTAGAGGAACTATCGTAAACTGAAACGAGCGAGTGGGCCGAATTGAGGAAGGGCTCAAAGGCGAGTTAAGTATCGGATGAGGACAAATTGGGAATCGATGGGAAACGACTGTGAGATGTTTGAGTCGTAGAAGTACCATTGAAGAATCTCCAGAATAATGCAAAAGTCCAAGTTATACCGATAGTCCGTATGAGGCAAAAATCAACAGATGCACCGCTTTCGTTTGACATAATTTTCGAGAGTTACAAATGTTCGCTCTTCGGCCCGATATGCAAGTTTCTGTAGGAGAAATCGCGTAAAAGTTCTTGAGTTTGCAATAAGAAAGTGAAATAAATTCATTTTTTTAAATTTATACTTGACGTCTCAAAATTATAATCAACACCCCCAGGGATATTATTTAATTTCATGGGTGTTTATCTTTACACACGTTTAGTCGTTGAGATTCTTTTGAGTAACCTCAGTTGGTTATTAATATCATCATGCGTTCATAAACCATTGAAACAGGACGAGATCCATAATAGACTAGTCAACCATTGACTCTTACCAACCAAAAGCAGAAGATTTGCTTCAAATAGTTCAGATGGAAACAAAACAATAGGAGGCTTCATTAGGAATCGAAGGAACTGAGGAGGTACGACCAAAACTTCTTTCATCATCACACAACATTGTTGCGGACGTTTTTCTAATCACACAGGATTTCGAAACGTTGATAATAATAGCATACAATTATTTAATCCTCTAGCGGCTGCTTGATTGATTGTTGTCAACTATAACTATCATTGGCCATTTTAAGGAAATAAGTTTTAATAGAATTATTTTTGAATAAACTATCTCAAAACTTACATATGTCTATCATTTCGTTATGGCTTTTCAGGTTTAACTAAATTTGATTCAAAATTTAAAACATCTCAATTCACATTCTTAAAAACAGCCTTGAATGTATTTGTATCAGGAATCTTTTGGGATTCTTGCATAACTTCACGTCCAGCTTTTCTTCACAGTTTCAATTTCAACATGTCCGACTGGCTTCTTGNAATTATTTTTGAATAAACTATCTCAAAACTTACATATGTCTATCATTTCGTTATGGCTTTTCAGGTTTAACTAAATTATATGCTGTGATACCCAACATAATGTGAAACAGCGAAATATTATTGGAGGACTTCATGAAAACAATAGGCGGCGAAGAAAATCATCCACCATAATACTCAAGAATACCATACAAACTTCAATTTCACAGTCGAACAATGAAAGAAAGTTGCAATATGAAATCACCCATCAATATGAATTAAGAACAGGTACTGAACGATGCCTAACATAGGATGGAAATGTATCGCAAACACCAGATATTCTTTTCTTTTGATACATTCTCTCCCATTTTAAAAAAGCAGAATGACAAAACGACTCTCTTGTGGACTACAGGAATGAATGGACACGTGTCCTTCGAAAATCCACGCACAGCTATTAAACAGCCAACGCATACTCTACCAACGCGAGTTTGGTTCCACACCGCTTTTGACGATGGTTCATTCTCCTATTGATATGTCCTCTTTACTGATTTACACCATTTCTCCACGTCTCCTCAACCACGTTAGAAGAACTGAGACCAGCAACATAAGAAATATCACATCCTTCAGGACTATTCAAGAAGCATGATTCGGCTTATTCATTCAAGCAATAGCTAAGTCGAGGTTGAACACGGTAATTTTTTAATGTAATTCTGAGCATTTCCTTCGTTGTTAGTATCCTGTTTATGGGCAATAAACGATCAATCACGATTATATTTCTGATCCACATAGTGCGGGCTCAGCCTTGGGTGATCACTTATTTCTCAACTGCGACTCCGCTACCCACCGCTGCTGAAATCTTTATTTGGAGTCCCAAGAAAGAGGATCTGAAGTCTGAAAGAGCATTGGGAAAGGACAACCGGTGACAGTCTGACACAGCCAAAACCACAAAACGATATTTAATTCACGATATCTAAATAAAGACTGGAATACAACTGACGGATAAAAGGGAAGCTTTTGTTAGAATACAGTTGAGTTTCGATTATCCGTGTTAATGCAGACCGGGGCCACGCCGGATAGTCGAAATCATGGATAATACTAAAGGGCCATCTAGAGTAGGTAAATAATGAAATAAGAACGCTGTTTTCATGCTTTGCCGCAGTACGAATTATAATTATAAGATCAATTTGATGTTTGAACTTTTTCATAAAATATTTCTCTTTTCCTTCATAATATACACTTCAACTGTACAGATGCAGATTTCACTTATTTTCTCCGATTATCTCAGGATTATTATGCCGACATTTCCCTGCTTATGCTGAAATAAAATCGAGCATTTACAGCCAAAGTATTATAAACGGTGTTCGTGACATGTGTCTGAAAGTGAAAAAAGCAAAGCGCGCAAACATATTCCTCGGTTATCAAGGAAAGTCGGTTAATCGCGACTTGGATAATCGAGGCTTTACTGTACCTATAAAACACGTTTGAAATGCTGTTTGTACTGTAATAAAATTTAATAGAAGCAATGAAAACATGGAGCGCACAACGGAGTATCAATTAACCTTCAATTTATTAAGTTTGGAAACTTACAACTTACGAACTCCCTTGTTGGCTTCTCCCGCTTCTGACAGAGACAATGCCATGATATCTGCCAATAATCGAGGGTATGAAGGACTCTATTTTTATCAAAATTCGAAGGACAAAATGAAAATTCAGGCCGTGCTCCAACGTCTATTAGAACTAATATGTAAGAGATAAATAAAACTCAGTTTTAAGGATAATTTTCCGGTGTGACGCGCAAAAATACTTTATTTTAATTAAAAATTGGTTTGATTTTTCCAATATTTATCTAGAATATCACGTAGTTTTAAGAAATGAAGCAACGAGTTACAAAAAAATTTCGGACCATAACAATTATCACTTCGGAACTGTTAATTGGTATGTCCTTTAAAGCACACCATCCAAATCAACCAATGAAATTCCTAAGAAAGAGATAGTTTCCTTCTTCAGGAACTATAATTTGTTACAATTTATACCCATTCTATTCCACAGAATTGTCAATGGGACTAGAGGCAAGAGATAGAGAAAGGTTCCTGAGATAAATTTTGATCCGGTGAGGGTTGAAAATCCTTAGTCTTTTAAAATATACCGTAATATACAAGGGGTAATTATCACTGACGTCACCAACCAAAGGTAATTCTGAGACCAATGAACGAGGGTTAATGGAAGATATCAGTGACACTCGCTCACTTAATCTTAATGCGACTGAGTGGAATGTAATAATTTGCTCTCTTTGTTCCAATAAGAACTTTCTCCATTTATAACAGACCTTTCCGTTGTGCAAACAATAATCCAGAACACTGCACAGACATAACGGAATGAGGAAGTGTCGCATTGGAAAAGTGCGAAGCGACGAAAGAGATCAAGTGAAGCAAATGTTCTTGCGCGGACTCTTTGAATGACGTCTAAATAGCGAAGTTAATATTCAAGAGAAGTGGTACTCAACGTCCATTAGGATCGGAGAATTCGAACACGCGACCCTCTCTGAGGCACTTCACTTCGTTTGACCTCTGCACATGGTAATGGATAAAGAAGTGAGAAGCCGAAAGGAAGTCGTGGTTCAGGCGTGCGAGCATAGACTCATGTAACGCGTTTGGATTCCCTTTGACATATTGAGTTTAGCACTAACGTCACGGTCATCGTTAACTCCACAGATTCGGATACTGCGGATTGGAGGTCTTTTTCATATTATATAAGCTTTTCTTTTCTCACAAACATTATATAAGTTTCTTCGCCTCCAATAAATGCGTCTGGAATTTAAAAAGTACTTGGCAGACGCCCATTGTCCTTTGCCAAAGCTATTGATACGTCTAAATATTTAGCGCTTGAATTCATAGAGACTTTTCATTGTCAGAGACTTGTATCAATGCTGCAAGGCGATGCTACTCGGTTTTGTTTCAATTACAATCATCCCCGACGGGCTTGATTTCTCAGTTTCTCTCTTGACTTTCTCAGTGACCCTCGTACTCTTGAGATTTTATTAAGTTGTTATTTTGTAGACAGATCGACAATATGGAGATGTTTCTATGAACTGCTGAACATCCCAGTACTCTGCACTCTTTTCAAAAATGGCGGACACGAATGTCACTGGAAATTAAGGAATACTACTATTGTTCGGATATTCGGCGAAAGCGGTCAAGGGTTCTCTTTTCGGTGGGGACCAAGATTTATTTGTTTACCCTTACGGCGAGGTTAGGCCCAATGGGCCTCTCTTACACAAAGATGTTGATATTGTTAAAAGATTGGGAAGCTATCTGGGTTTATAGTTAATGGGTCCTAACGGTATAGAGAAACAAATAAGGCGGCGTATGAGACGATAGGCTTACCACTTATAACACGCGGTGAACGCCACAAGGAGGTTTTGGCAATCTATGCGCTCAAAAAGTATAAAATTCAGGTGACGGGATCTGGTTGCAATTATTTTTTAACAAATACTCAGATAGCCAGAAAACACAAAACACAACGTGTGTAAAACAGATCGCGCGCGATAAAACGAACGATAGAACGAAAAAGTCATTACTTGTTCGCGCGAGCGAACGCACGTCGTCGTGGCACCTTAGTCAGCGCCCAAGTTTCAATGCGATTACACGTTTGGCTGCGAGGGAATTCGACTGATTTATACGGAGCTGTCGCTCACAGGTACCTGTTGTTTATTAAAAAACATTAATTTCGACACTCAAGTTAATGAACGTTATAATTCCGCATAACTATGCTGCGCCATGCGCCATGGACTTGACGTTTACGTGTCCACAGCAATAAGACGGAGGAAACAGCAAGATGGATGTCAGAGAAAATTTCTAAGATCGATATGAAGAAGAAACATCCTCGAAAAGCGAAAAGTAAAAGATTGCCAAACACTCAGCTACCAATAAATTTGATCCCATGAACAGAATAAGAGGAGATGTGGAGTCAAAAATTTTCACGCAAGGAAAAGTACCACGAAAGCTATTTAGAATCATTTCGCCTAGATTATTTAAGCATATTAACTTAAGCACATTCTGTTTCCGTCAAAGACGATTTTTTTCAACCGTGAGAAATTTATTTATATGCAAGCACGAGTAAATACAGAAAGAGATGGGAAATGCTTCCTAAAGTAAAAACCACTCGATGAAACGCTTCTATAATGACTTTATACCTTCAAGAGAGTACTCATAAAACCCCACCTTTATTACCATTCTAAACAACTTCCTTAAGGTCCACTTCATCGCCATTTCGCCGTTTACTTTATAAATTTGCAAATGTTAACTTTTTCAGTTGGAAGGCTGTAGCGTGACTTCTTCCAGTAGGCAAAAAGTACTCTCTTCTCCGCTTTAGAACCTCTATAGCCATACCTCTCTCCATTTATAAATTAAACGATTATATTTGTAAATGATTGTCGACCTTAACATGGAGCGGGAATTCGTACCTCGGTAGGCTATAATAGAGGAGTGCCAGTTGATGACATTCAAAGAAAGCTTACTCATAGTAACCGCACCTTAACTTGCTAAAAGAGAAGTAAACAGTGAAGAATTACTGAATCGACTGTCAAAGATATCCCAGGATATATTTTTTAAATTTCCATGCGTGTACTGAGTGCTATCAAGACTTACAGGTGCAGTCGGTGTTAAGAACCGAAACATTCATTGAACTATTATTTATTGTAGAGGAATTTATTATAACTAGCTGAGGAAGCCTTCAAATTTCTGTTAGCATATGTTGGAGAATAAAGGAAAAAATATTTTGCAGCATCTCGAGTAAATCAAAAGCTAAATAAAATGCTCATGAATTAAATTTTGAGAGTGTTATCGGCGAAATTTAATTATTTTCACGAAAGGCAGATCGATCGCATTAAAAATCTGTTACTAATAATGTTACCGATGACGAAAAACCGATCGTTGACGTAAAACCTTAACATTTTATTCACTTCTAATTAGGGGTATATCTAGAATTTTCGCTTGGAGGGGACTGAAAATTTCCGATTTCATGTGAAATGATTGATTCTCATCATAAGAATTACCTTTAAAAATATGGAACAAATATTTGTTAATAAGACCTTCGAGAATATGGTTCTGAATGAAATATTTGTAGAAACTTTGGGGTGGGGGCTGAAGCCCTTTAGCCACCCCCTCATGCTCGCCTGCCATTAACTAACTGCTTTATTTGCTTGTAAAACTGTTCAAGAACAATGAAACAACATTCACACTTCCTCCTTTGCATTATCAGCAATGCAAGATTATAAATACTCTTTGATCGTCTCAACACCGGAACCCAAGGTATGATTTACTTGTCCTCGTTTCCAACTGAGGTTGAAGTAATTGATTTCTTCTTCACATACTCTTGTAATAAATAAATAGGAAAAGTCAACCCTTAACGTAAAGAAGTTTGGGATAATGTCTGGAATATAATTTACAAATAATTAGGAAGTATTCGAGGAATGGCTGTTTCATTAAATAGGGGTTCCGGTGAGTATAACATAAGGTGACCTACTTGTACAAAGGGAATGGCTAAAATAAGAAGGGAAATGGAACGGAGTGGAGTTGGGAATAGGATTTCAGGATGGAGAAAATTAAGATGACGTTTCGACACCTATTTATAAGGGATGTCACTTCTCGCACTGATTTCGTCACATATATACATCACCAACTCATATATACCAAAGAGATAACAAAATGTAATGAAAGAAAATTTAATACTTTTAATTTAATTTGATCAATCAAAACGTGATTTCGATAGAAAACCGGTGTATCATTTAAGGTACAACAGCCACATATTTATCTTAAAAACCGCACGAAATATCATACTATACGATTTATTAATTAGAACACAAATTCAAATGAAATAGAACTATGTGAACAAGCGCGTTTTACAGTCAAAGTTATTTTACTTATACAAAAAGAAATAGGAAGTAAGATGAAAATAGTGAAACCTTACACAGAATTCGCCATGTATATATAATGTATAAGTAGATTCTTTGATAGAGACCAAAGTTCAACCTTCCGCTTCACTACAAATTGGATCTTTCGTAGGTATCGTTAATCGATTAACTATTTTCCAGTTAGAGAAAAGATTTTCGCCGAAAATTATATTTTAAGTCGTACTATACAAAAGCAAAGACCTACTTAGAGAAGTGCTATATACTTATTTAACAATGGGCAACCATCCCAAATACAGCTAAAGAAAGGGAGGTCAGCGGAAATGACCCGCGACGAGGTATACATATAATGAGGGATGAGGAAGGTTGCTATTTTTCTAATACAAAGACGCAGGAAGTGATGATATCAATAGAGATGCCATCAAAGTATCAGGATTACCAAGGAATGAGTAAACTAACAACTCACAGAATATATACTGGCTATGCAGAAATAACCCAAAATGTTTTACAATTACCCCTTTTCTTTATAAGAATGACGTTAGAGACAGCATCTATTCTTCCAAGAGATGATGAAAACTATCATTATCGTGTGGAGAATGGAAGGAAACACAGCAGAAGTACCCGTTATTATGTTTCTCAAAAGAATTGTAGCGAAGAATGATCCGTGCTTGATTACAATGCTACTATATATTTAAAGATTGGCAGTAAAAGTATAAGTAGGGCTGTTTCTTGTGGTTCGTTGGTTGTATGATAATAAACTACTAGTAAGGTTATCATTATCGTGGAATTTATTATTAATTTTATATACTTAATAATATAAAATTGAGAAAATTTTCGTCTAATCCAAACAAATCATACATCCATGTATACCTCTTGAGGTCTATCGTACCACTTGAGTCTATCGTACCACTTGAGTCTATCGTACCTCTTGAGGTCTATCGTACCACTACATATCTGTTTCTTGTGAAATGAAAGATAATAATTGTGAGTGTTATATAAAGAAAAATTTCGTAAATAAAAAAGAAAGAAAACTTCACCTAGAAAGGGGGCTAGACTAAGATTTAATGACGATTTATCTTTATAAAGATAAATATCTTGATAATATTCCATGATTTGTGACCTTTTCTCTTAAAGTAGACTCTGCTACAATTGCAAACTTTCATGATAACTGTTCATTTTCCAACACCTAAGTAAAAAATAAAGGGTGTGACTCAAATCCATTAGTGACTACGACATTTACCAAATTTACGATCAAATTTCTAGTTCTGCGGCAATTTGGTTTCACTTTCAAAATCACCAAAAAACTTAATGCGCCCTTAAGTCAGCTGGAACGATTTTTTGTCGATTGGCAGAGTATATTACATAACAGATAGAAATAAATCGTTCACTTCAATAAGTATGAAATATGACCAATGGATTATATATTTTTTATTCTTATAGCCAATGGTTAAGAAGTATTAAATCAATATATTCATGATAGAACGTTAAAACTTACGGACCAACAGAAAAGCAATAAATCACCTGTAAGAACGAGATCAATTTCGTCGTCCTAAATTATGAAATTATGAGAATAATTTACAGGTTGGCCAATTGAAAAGAAACTCAAACACAATTAATGTAGAGATTCAAACAAAACATGACTCTCTTCTTTAAGAATCACTGAAAATATTTTTGCAAATAACGCTAGGAAAACTTCATCATTGAACTGATCAGAAAGACAAAAACGATAAAACTATGAATAAGTGCCGTGAAGACAATGAAAAAATTTTCAAGAAATAATTTTCATAATTAAGAAACTTGAGCACAGACTCATATATACAGAGAAATTGTAAGAGGCAATAAATAAAGCCAAAAATAACGGATCAACGCAGTAGGACTATCATCCAAGGCTAATATTGCAAAATAGACAGTTAATAAAATTGCTTCGTTAGCAATCATCGTGAGAATAGTTAAAACACCTCGGATATGCACAGTTTAATATTAAACGCATTAGAAAGCCGAACTTTTGATAAATAAAATAGAATAAATTATGCGCGTTGATCACTATATTACTAAATCATAATATTTGACAACATTCATGCTCGGTCAGTCATCGTCGTGTGTTGCCGACCACGAGAGAGAAATGGAAATAGGCCCATATAATCCAGGCTCTAAATAAAAACTTCAGGAAGTTTACGTACACAATAGATATATTCAATCAAACATGGCACAATTTCGACAACCCGTTACTCAACTTATTAGAATTCAATTTCACGCAGTTATAATACTTTCGTCACTTTTGTGTCAATACATAGACTCGGTCATGATACTCAGATCATTTATCAACTGTTATCACGTGTGCCTCTCAAATAAGTTTTATTGAATTAGCGATGAATAATTTCAGAATAACAGAGGTGCAGACACAACGCGAGATGCGTGAAAAGGGGCAGAGGGGGACAGGGAACCCCCGTATCGAAGGAGCAGTTGCCTAATTCCGGGTGCTAGGCAGAAAAGGGGGTCGCGAGCCATTTTTAAACCCACAGAAAATTGGCAAGAGCAACCAACACAAATGCGGTTTATTTCTATCACAAAAGAGTGCGGCCGTATCCGAATCCGATGGATTTTCTCTGGATGCGGTGTTAACTGGATGGTGACTCGTTACTAATTGTTAAATGCACGCGGTTCCATCAAATTCATCTAATTTAACGTTCGGATCATAGCTTATCCTTAATGAGACTAAACACAGGGGGATGTGGATCTAAATAGGTGACTATGGAATCTTTTCAAAGCGTTTTCGACTCATATAGCTGAAGCGGAATAGACAACGATGCAATATCATAAAAGCGATGGGTATCAGCTGTTGAAAACGTTATTAATGAATCCCAAGAAAGGCCAAATATCTTAAAAATATGACTATCATCACTACCATTACAAACTACCAGTACTACCTGTATGATCCGGAGAAATTTATCACTCGTTCTGGTAAAAACGATAAAATCAAGTAGCCTCATATCCAATCCTTGAGGTACACACAGACAAATTTTCAGGGTAAATTTCTCCACAAAGAAAAACAAATGTAACTAATTGAGCATAATGCATATTATGTTATTTCGTTCTATCCCCGTTTTTATTTCTCGCAGCATCCGATGTCCTTCCTTCTGGATTAGTAGTTTTTCGCCTTGAAAGGAGATAATTAATTTATTTCTATATTCCATGCATTCATGCCGTTTCAATTAACCTTGGATGAACACCTCGCATTTTAAGTAGATACTGAAATGCATTTTTTTCAAAGGCAATAAAGAAGAAAACATCGTACGTGAATTTCTCGCAAACTAAGGCAAAGGTCATTTGGCAGGATTTTTATCTGGAAAACGACGCCATAAAAATTACTGGTTCAAAGATTCTAATCGAACAAAATGAAAGGGATAGTTAAAAAAAGCACCCCTACCTATCAATATTTAATAACTTGTTCTTTTTTCCGTTTCAAAGATGTCTGTGAGTACTAAGAACCTGGAGATTTGAAAATAGTCCAAGATAACGAAACCAACGACGTTATGACGTTTTACTAGTCGGTAACATGACAAGCTCCCAAAGCGAAAAGACGGAAGGATTATGAAGCTATTATTAAACGGCGTTCTGGAAACCAAACCTATCCGAGTCCATTTGAGCAATCATGCTTCCGCAAAACCTTTTCTTTTAATTCTCACAGCAAAAAAAAATATTAAATGCCAAGTAAGGAAAGCAGTGCATTCTCTAAATGTCGGCCTCTAGAGAACTTAAAAAACGCGTAGTTCCCAGAATTTTTGGGATTTGGATTCGAGGTTAGAACCAAAACAAAAAAGTGCGAAGATGGTAGAGAATGGAAAGGAGGAAATTATAGAGAGAGAGTGAGGGAGGAGGAAAGATACAGAAGTGTGGCAACATTTGGGAAGGCGCTCTAGGCGACGAGAGTAAAAAAAAGGTGCGAGTTATGCAACGAAAAGAGATTCACATCTCCGCCACCGGTTGTCGCTCCAGTCGATGATGTTTCGGTCGCCATAGAAATCGCTTCAACCGTAAAACGAACAAATAAACAATGCTCTTAACAAGATGAGGAGAGCGATAAACACCGAGGCTTCCCTTCTACCCCGTGGCCTATTTAACCTCCGCGCTAATGTTTCGCGGCAAACCGAACGCCATCATTAATTAATGATTTGTTTCTTTGATAAGTTTGTAAGCAAACACATGAGAGTCGATGGCATTTAAGCCACATAGACTAATGGTGAATGGGAGGAGAAATGTGCCAGAAATAGAGGAGGAAAGCAAGCTGCTTATTCAACGTTAACGTAGAGAAGTTGCCACAGAAAACCTACCAAGGTAATTGCGACCTATTTCTAGTAAGAATACATATAATCATTGAAATATACTGAAGACTATACAATCAACGGCAGAACATCTTAGAACACGCGGAAGAGCGAGTGGAATAACTGCATAAAGATAGGGAAAGTTGTAAAGAGATATCAGGACGCGGTTTATCGATAAAAGGAAAATTTATTCGCGAAAGAACGAAAACATAGGCAATTTTTGTGAATTAGAAGGATAAAAATAATAATCAGGATAAAAAAAATTTAACGTCAAGAAACGCGAAAAAAGTCCGGAATCGTATGGATATTTAAGAATACGTGAGAAAAAAAAGAATGCTCGAAAACCTTTAAATGTAGCACAATCGCATACTTGCCACAGGTTAGTAAGCCGTAGTTGTTGGGTATACTTTCTTTATGCACATGGGGAACAGTTCTTATTCTGACGTAAATAGAACTGCATTTTGACTTTAAACTACAAATAAATATAGACAAAACTTCTTTCAGCTCCTCATAAACCAGAATCGCCCTGCGTACCGCAATTAGAGCCACGGTAGGAGTGTCGAATGGGAATTTCATGCTTTGAGCCACAAACAATCATAGTAAAGGCAATAAGAGAACGAGGGGATAAATCCTTGAGGGATTGATTCTTAGAAGAACGGAGAATGTTTGGGAAGAGAAAAAGAACCTTCGTATGCAAAGACCGACGCTAACATCATCTCCATCTGGACAACTTGGGAGTTGAGGCACAAAGGATGGAAGCGACATCAGAGGATTCCAGATCTCCTTTCTCATCAGTCACTCAATTCGCAGCCTCATGTAGTTCGCGGAAACAAGACTATCCCACAATGAAGAAAGAACGCCTCGCAAAGCAAACTATAAAAGGCACTTAACACCCATTTATCCGGTCTATTTAAGAATGGCGAAGAAGGCGTCCAAGTGTATTCACTCGTGGAGAATCCAAACTAGAATACTTTACAGCATAATGCTAAATATTGTCGTATCCAATTGTGTAGTTAATGCTGAAGACTCTTAAAGAGTTCCCGGGTTGAGGTTCATACATGTTAAAAGAAATAAAGGATGTAAAAATATTCGCGACCGTTATTGGCGACCTTAGCGTCGTATTATTATCATTGATACGATTGTTGTCTCACGTATTGTTGGTTAAGCTCTATAATGAAACATATCAGCAAATACCGCCGCCCAAAAGCTGTGTTAATGAATTTACCCTAACCTAAATATCCAACTTTAATCCGAGCCAGACTCTCTCCCCTAACCCGTGATCTTCAGCAAAAAGTGAACTTAAAGTGATTAATATAAAACCATGGATAAGACCCCGAGTCAGGAGCCATGAACGAAAGTTTTCCTGCAGGAAGTGAAATTATTCGTCGTCTATAATGAAACATCATACTTATGTATATTCACAATTGAGTTTGTATTTTATTTTACAAAAAAGGATATTAAATCAAGGATACGTATGATCTTGGCTCCCAGATTGAGGTCAAAAATGCCCTAGAACAATTTTCTGGTGAAATTATTGAAATCGGGTGTGTGTTATTACCGCATATACTGTCACAAACTCGCATTATTTGATAAGTTCGTCAATGAGGTTACGTTACTGATTGCATGTTAAATAATATGATGATAAATATGTCTATATAAAGTCATCACCAAGGGTTATCAGCCGAAGGATGACTTTTCGCAACTCTACCAGCCATCCTAGTCCCTAGTAGCCCGTACAGTTAGTAACTTTGTCACCTGTCCGTCGGAATTACTTCCGTCAACTATTACTTCAAGATCTGTATAAGGAGATAACCGTGCCTTATAAATGTTTAATTTAGTTTGAGCTCGATTTTAAACCGGTAGACATGGATAGAGGAATTATTTCATCGCCACTGGAATGTAGCATGGCAAATCGGCAAGGAAATCCCTAATTTCATTCCTTGAAATTTATAACAACGGTCTCTAAAAGAAGTCTTAATATTTCATAAAAGATATTTCCAACTTTTCCGGCTGTAACTAACCCGAACGATTTGGATTTCCTGCTCCGAGCATATGCAAGGACAATGAATTAACTTATTTTGCTCTTTGGGAAAGATTGGATTTTCTAAGGCCGCTGATCCGTTCCGTGGTTTCACATCGTGTCAAGGAATTTTCCAAAAAGTCCTTGATGAGAGGCAAAAATTGAGGAAGCCTCGAGATGAGACGAGAAGAAAGCAAAAGCAGCCACAGCCAGGTGAGTGTGGAGTTCTTTCCGACAGGTGCAAGCGGCTGCAAGTGGTCCCCTCTGGAGTGATTAACAGCAAAGAAAACAAGAGTGCAATGGAAGCGCAGGTGGCGATTTGATGAGGTTGACCGTAAAACACTGTGGCAATCGGTAGGCGAAAAAAGGCGTCCGTGAGGAATGGAGATGTGCCTCGAGGCGAATGCTTTTTTTATACGCCCAATCAGCTTCATTTTCCGCTCATTTTTGGACTCGATTTTCGCAAGTTTTAAGGCTCTCTCGAGAAAATCGCGATCCCTCCGAATTCTCCTCTAAACGCATTACAATATTGGTGATGATGCAATTTAAAAGGACGTATACAAAGGGAAAGATACGACTGAAAGAGTTGCTTTTCATTCAGGATTTATGATTGTCACCTAAGAAATGTCATTGTTACATCGTAAGGAACCCCCGAAGGCATTCTTTTGGCGTTAACATCTAGTTTGATCAAGAGTAAACGATTATACTCATGAAATTCGAGCGCAAATATTACAACATTAATTTTTTGAGTAAATCGTATTAATCTTCACAATTTGGAAATACTAGAAAAGGTATTTGCCAAAAAAAGTAGCTTCGAATCACTTAAATGGCTCCATCTTAATTATCAACGCTAATCATCGTCACCAGTGTTTCTTTCCGATTGTCCTCGCCTCACAATCCCTGCAAAAATAATATTTCCAACGTACATCTAAATCGCTAACAACTAATAAGTATATACTACTTAAGTATCACAAATCTTGTATAGATAAAAATAACACAATTTAGCTTAACGTTTTCGAATAAAAGTATGATTAATCACTTTTATTGTTCATACTCTGTCATAAAAAAATAATCAAATCGTGCTTTAGCATTGAGCAGTGAAAATGTGATATATCAAACCCTACGGTAATACGCCTTTTTACTTGAAGTAACAATCTGCAATTTTTTTCAATGGTAGAAAATACTAGATTTTCTACGATTCCAAAAATTTTCCTTTGTGGGGATTTATATCTAGGGATCGCATCCGGTCTCCAGAAATTGAGAAAAGAGAAGACTTAAAACAGGACAACGTCGTCAGCAAGGCGTGAAATAATTCCTCCAGAAGGGAAGAAAGCAAGGCGGCGGTGGAATCGTGGATTAAATCAGCCTTCAAAGGCACCGGGCGGAAAGATAAGGACACCTAATGTACTCGTTAAATAGAGGGCCTCTTGGTACCGTTCTGTATCAGGTTCAGCTGGCTGCTTGTGCATTAGTTACTACGTAATTATGAGTGGTAATTTAAGACTTGGAAGAGCATTGGAAAAACACCTTTTCAGGTAAAGGCAAGGAAATCCTATTCCGAAGAATAAGTAGACAACATTTTTCTGTTCTAAACTTTACTAATTAGATATCTTGTCTCGTCAATTACAGAAATTACTACGAAAGATAATTATTTAAAAAGTCAATAAACAATCGTGGAAATAAACGACTTGATTAATGCAGGAAACAATTTATTCTTCTAAAATATCTTCTAGTAACAAATGTGAACGAGGGAGGTTCCTTGCTCTCTTAAGACTATCTGCGCGCGAGTAAATGCTGCGATGACCCTGATTCGAATCGCAACTTGGGTATTCTTCATGGGTGTTCTACAAGAAAACAAGGAAGGTGACTACAAGCCAACTCGGAAATGCAATTTTGAGAAATATCGCATTCTCTTATCTACAAATTTACATTCGAAAATATATCCCAGAGTTTTATCATTACAAAGTTTCTTTGGAGTAAGACTATACATCGGATATAATAAAAAATATCGTCACTGGAGGAATATACTTCGTCTTGAAAAAAGAAAGAACGAAACTAAAACTAAATCCAGTCTATGGCCAATGTCTAGATCAATTAGGTTTAGTTGATGGTTAATTTCACTAGATAATTGCTTTATTTACTCCGAGTTTCCAGTAACTATCAGGAAATAACAAAGCTGTTTGCATAGATATAGTACAAAGTCACACCTTGTCAGGCGAATGATAATTCGGTGCTACTTTTTTACATTTTCGGTGAAAAATAGTTGACATCGCTATGTTCGAATAATGCTTTTTTCGTATCATTTCCGCAAACAGCGTGCCCAATACGCTCCAATATAGTCCCAATAAACCAACGTCAATAACAATACTCACGTTTTGGCGCCAGCTATCCATAATGAGGCCACTTCTTCAACAACGAATCAATCTCACTCGCAAACTCCCAAATCCGCCGGGAAAACGTGCGTATTACACTTGAGAAAGTTAAAAAGGCAGAGAACCAGAGGCGATGGAAAAACACTTAAACAAAGTACTCTTTCCGGAGAACTCGGACGCTTCTCCGCGTGAAGACGCGCAGCACTCACACACAAGCACTTGTGGGGCTAAAAAAAAAAACGCTTCTCCAGAGCCGATATTCGGCAAGGAAAAAAGCGAAGAGTGAGTTGGAGAAGTGGTGTCTCTCCCTCGGTGAGATGCCAGCGAATGCGTTGATTAGCGCCGATAGAGAGTTTGGAAAAGAGAGAATGTGCGTTAGGAGAGAATCCTCGTCCGTGTGTGCCCGACGGCGATCGGCAAGCGACTGCGTGAGTGACCTGGAGGGGAGAGGAGGTGGAGTTGGGAGGGGAGAGAGCAGCTGGCGCTTAGAGAAGGAAACCTCTGGGATTGCCAAGAGACGCAATTTTACTGTTTATCCGCGGCATCCCGAGTGACCGCTGCATTAAATAGAGGGAGAAATGATTTCAATTATCGAATCTGCCATACCACGACAATTAAGTGGACAGAGTGATCCTTCTTACCGCGAATTGGCGCCAAAACTTGTCATCTCAGTTTTCCTCACAATTAGGTCGTATAATTCACTTTTTGGTGAAAGATGACCTAATTTAGGCCGACTTTCTGCTAAAACTACTCCCCCACAGGCTCTAATAAACTTCTCACCTGGTGTGCCGCTAGGTTAGCTGTAAGTGTGCCGCGTATTACCAAGGTGTCCAAATTTTACAGCTCATATACTGATGGTTTAGTGAAGTATTTTATCTTTTACTGGCTGTGTACAATGAAATATTAAGAATTCAAATAAAGTAGCGGTAGCATTAGTAATTTTAAAAGTGCTTTGACAGATAAGGTCATTTCGCACGTGAGTCGATCACGGAATCCTAACCGGGAGTCGATCCCGGAACAGCTTTAACCGAAGTCGAACGCGTTACCCAAGTGGCTATCCGGTGGCCCTCAAATAAAGTAAATTTAAATTATTTGTCGATATCAATCCACGATGTACACCGTTTGATACATCGTACAGCGGTATTGGAACTAACACATAGGCATGCTGTAGTGGAAAAACTGTTTTAAAGCAATTTCCCAGCAAATGAAGCCAAGTTTAAGTCTGAGATATCCTAAGGGTGATGACGTCCAAGATTGCCTGCCCTCCAGGATGGATAATAATCTTAACAATCGCCCTAATATTTCTCAAACTTATTTAAACAGGAAAAATTTTAAACTGGCAATTAAGAAGAAAACTGCACCCTTTTCCATATTATGAAGACTTGAGTAATATATGCTGTCTATCAACGTCTAGGAAGATTCTCTAAATTCAAGTTCTCGTGAATGAGATGAGGCGTGTTAGAATACCTTGAGAAAACTTATCGCAATATCGCATTTGCGACTATCCATTGAGAAAGAATGAGAAAATTACATGGAATAGAGAATACAAAATCAAATAGTTTAGAAGATTATAGATCAAGACGTGTGACAGATTTCTAAGCTTTGACACTTTCCCTCTTCAAATATGTAATTGCCAGCTTTCGTAAGCAAAACAAACAATACTCAGAAAAACTTAATTATTCATCAAAAGAATGATATGCTGACAATCATCGTTGCGAGCGTATCATTCTTGAGACTGTCATTGTTGGGTGTTTAGAGCCTATTATTCGGCATGAAACAACGTTTGAGGACAGTAACGCGTAGTTAAGTTCCAATTCGAAACAACTTTTGCATCAGTAAACAACGATTCCTGGAGCATGGATATCGCTGCTTGGCTTTCAGTCTTAACGATTCCACCAATAATAAATTCCGGTAGTTGCCTCCATTTAACTCAAGTAGACCGGAAAGATAGAAGCAACGACAACACTGAAACTTACTCCCCTCTTAATATATTCAGTAAACAACCTCCATCTCAATTGTCCGGGAAGAATGCTTTCTCCGGAACGCCACCCTAACAATTAATGATTCGAAGGCTTTTTTTACGATCGGCCGAAAAGGGAGGTGACAAAATTCCTGCGCGAGCGGTGAGATAATAGCTGATTGGAGCGCCCAAGTGTCCTCGTCGACTATTAGGGAGTGCTTGCCTTTCACGTCTGATTGTGTCCACAAAGACGCATCCGGGGGAGAGAAAAGGAGAAGACAAGATCTCCTCGAGACTTGCCCCTCAACTACGCAAATATATTCAAGAATACACGGAGAGATAACGAGCTGAGTTGTGGCGCATTGTTGTTCTTACCAACAATTAAAAGCAGTAAACCTCTACAATGGGGGCAATTAAAATGTTGTGAGGGGGAGAAAGTAATCGAGGCCAGTGGTAGAGAAAAAGCATTTCGAAATTAAATTCTCGGGAAAGGGCTTCTCCGATGCAATAGTGATATAGGGAGCACCGATAAAAGGCTATGCGTTCACATATATAGATAAATATCAAACAAATTTTAGAAGTAATCTAATAACGCGTAAATAACAAAATGCTGTGATATTAAGACTATAATATTGATTAATGTTAGAATATTAAATACCGACTGAATAATAGTTCTGAAATGAAACTATACGAAAAGATTAAAGTCCTTGCCCAGTTAGCATGTTTCCAAGGAGATGGCTTTTATGATTATTAATAATCAGGTCGATCAGTCACGACAATAGCCATTCCGGTATTCTATATCACATTTATAAATGACACTATAATTAATTAATTTCGGTCTATTGAGTAATTAGTCCAGAATAAAACCCTGATTCCGGTTCATAATGCAACGACATATTACCTTTACCACTATTTCCATTCATGGCTGAGGTCACTAAATCTATAACAACATACAATTGAAATCATAAAAACGATTAGTGCAAATGTATCATGAGTCAAATGTTTATGATGTTCATAAATACGATTGGAATGGATCTCTTTCGTGTTTAACTGCGGAAAATGCTCTGTAGTGAGTTTAAAATTTGGAATAGAGCAAAAACATCGAGAGACGCTAATCTTCAGGAAAATCGCAGAGAAAGCGTCGAAACGCACTTCATTACGTTCATTAGCGGAAGTTACACCCTTCCGCACACAAAAAGCAGGAGTGCTGGAGGGCACCCAGGCTAGAGCTTTCATTCTGCACCTATGAAAAAGACGTAGGGGATCCCAGCAAACAATACCTCGTATCTAGGATGACAACGATTTGCTAATTACTTCGTGTGAACACTGATAGCATATGGGTCAATGACCTGAATTATGCGGAAGAATGACTTGGAGTGTTATTGGAAAACTTCGAAATGTAATTAAGAAGGAGATGGCTTAAATTGGATAATACTTTAAGCTGAAGCAAAGGACTATTCATTGGAAATCATAAGAGAAAACTTCGAGGAAAAGAAAACCAAGAGAAAGGTAGGTTGAGTTTGCCGCTTGCTGAAACACCTGAATAGAATAATCAAATATATGAAATGTGAGGAAAATTTCTTCAACTTTCTGCTTGCATACACGAATATGGACAGGATGAAGACGGAGAGAATATTATAAGTA
Source organism: Ladona fulva (assembly GCA_000376725.2). Classification (NCBI taxonomy): domain Eukaryota; kingdom Metazoa; phylum Arthropoda; class Insecta; order Odonata; family Libellulidae; genus Ladona; species Ladona fulva. The sequence goes on along the minus strand of KZ312450.1, from coordinate 1,710,275 downwards.
CATAGAAAGTTTCATAATTTGAGATATTGTAAATTAATATGAGTTTGGAGACGAAACTCGACTCAAAAATCATTATTGTATTGTTTCCTCTGTCGTAGCATTTCCTACCTCATATCATGCCTACGAAGAAGATATCGAAATATTCTCCAGAAATGTCATCTATTTAGAGAACTTCTCGATCACAAGATCTTGATGCCGCAATGTAAAAGGTTCAAATTAATATTATAATAATTGTAATTAGAAATGCAACATAATCTGAAAATGTTTCCCAGTATTCACAGCTATTGCCAAGCGTAACAATTTTCTTTAAAGTCTGAGTTAAAACTAACCTTTGTAAGAGATAAAAGAAGGATTCCTGCAGTAAAAATATCCTGATTCTGGGATAAATCTAAACAAAATAAAACCCTTCGTAATTATCATAGCACTGTTTCATAGCAGCAATGTTGTTGCAAGCAAAAAAAAAATAAAAGCAAAGTCCCAACGCAACATTCCTGTGATGAATATGGCTTAGCCCGGCGGCATTTTATAGTGGCACGTGGTCAGCGCATCGACTCCAACGCTTTTGTACTTGACTTTTCGGGACAGGACCCACTACTTTTTAATCCAGCCACCCATGCTCATCATGATACTGGGTGAACACTAATAAATGTTGGGTCTAACCGGGAATTGAACCCGGAACCGCTATCACCGAGGGCTATCACGCTACTGACATAATTATCAGGAGGCCTGTTTAGTATCTAATAGTAAAAAGACATGATTAATTAGGATGACGATGAGACATAATAATACCTCTTTGCGAACGAAAATTAGTTTCTTAAGGAAACTTGTTAATCGTCCTAATTATCGGTGTTCTTTTGTGACCAACTTCTAATTGTTATCTCTAAATGACGAGCTCTGTAATTAATTTATGCCTCGTATTTCCTCTACTTTCCTTGATTTCCTACTTCTATCCTTCGTGTTAAAAGATAATTTAAATTGCACTAGAACTCCGTAAAAGCTGAGAGTGCAGTATGTAATTATTTTCGTGATTCGTATGAACGGGAACAGCCAAATACTATGTTTTCATACCGTAACAGTTTAAAGCTTGTAATCCTTCAGCTATTATCCAAAATTTAGTTCCGTTGGCTTAGAAATCTTTCAAAAGGCCTGAGAAGCTGGTGATAGTGCCCTCAAGCCGCACTGTCGACTTGCAGGGTAAATGAGAATGTACGTGAAATTCGCCCTAGAGCCAAGAATAAGTGTCTTTTGCAACGTCTAATCAGTGAACCGTATCTTCGATCGAATTGCAACGAGTGTTTATATACAAACAATGCAAAAACTGCTTAAACCAGTTTATTTTTAAAATTAGAGAGAGGAATGATAATGGTTGTGCGCATTTATCGAAAGCTGGAGCACAGCTGTTCGGATTTTTTGCCGCTATTTACTGGCACAGGAATCCGTTGATATGCGTAGCACCGAGCGGCATTTCTAAGACAACCGCACGTCCGCGAAGCTTCGATGGAAGCATTAGCGACCACTTGCACTTATTTTAAAAGACTCGCTTTTTCCAGCCTCGTTTTTGTTAGCTTTCTCCCTTCCTTCGGCATAGAGAATTTACAGTAAAATGAATACGTACTTGACATGCAAATGTCTAATCAAGCAGAAGTCTAATCCCATTCTATTTATAAACTGGAGAATTTCTATTGACAGCAATGAGCACATATTGTGGTTTTCTTGACTCTCTCATCGAGCATAGTTTGAAGCTAACAAACAAAGCAAAGTTTTTGTTAAAACTCTTAACCGATTTAAACTTTCACTAAAAATACGTAAAACATCATCATAACCAGTGAATCATAGGGACAAAAAGAACAGTGAATTTTATATCTCACTTCTCCAACCAACGAAAGAATGAAATTTAGAAAACTGATAAAAATACACATATTATAAATCGTTTTCGTAAATTACCGTTCATACAATGAAGAAGGCCTTACCATTGTAAAAACTCAAATTTATACTGTATTAATCCTAAGGAATAACATTAAAATCGGCCACGGTGAATGCTGCACGACTAGGCCGCATACCTCAACATGATATCGTGCTTTCGACTTTACTCTGAACTAACTTCAAAATCCCAGTATCTATCACGAACGTTACATTATAACATGACGGGATTACCAGATATTTCTTTCGATTGAGTAAATATTCAGTATGGTATAGCATATGTAGTTCCTGGATTATATAATTTTCTTTGGCAGTTGAAAGAAGAGGCAGACATTTTTATATCAACAACTAAGAGTGAAGTGAAAATAAATTTTATTATACAATTTTTAAATAACCCGTTACATCGCTCCTGTCATAATAATGGTCTTTAGACCAGATCAAGCAGATGTCTTAACTGTTAGGAGATGAGGACAGCAATATTGATAATGTCAAGAACCTCTCTCTCAAATAATCAATTTTTTATCAAAATTTACATTATTATAGAATAATTTACCATAAAATGCTAACCTTTTGTAAACTACTTGTTCACATGTATGTGCTAACCCTAAGCGTAATATCGTACAGGGGTTGACGTTTTTTCATTGAAATCCTCGTACACGGAAGGAGATCAATGGCTGAAAAAACCAAGGTATCCAAGTGAATCACCATATGAAAATACCCTATTAACACGAAGCTATCAACTTTATCTCTGAGGTTCAGTGCTAAATGTAAAATTGACCCTTAGGTCATTGCCAAAGTTACATTCGCCACAGAAATGCTAACTACATGTGCATCATCTCGCCATCTGCCATTCCTAACTACTCAGAAATCTTGAGTCAAAGGAGAGGATGGACAAATGGAAGGAAAAGAGAGCGAAGGAAGCGGTTGTGATCCATCATTAAGAAGCAGTCCACCAGGAATAATTTGTCCCAATAAAGACCACGTCATCAGAGAGAGGAATTCCTTGAGTCATCCGACTTGTTTGCATCTGTGCTCGCTCGCATTATCTTCTTAATATATCACTCACTAACCCCTTCTTCTTCTCGCCAATCCTCCCACACCTCCACTGAAATGCGTGGGAGTACAAGTACAACTGATTTTATCAGGGCGATCGTATTTTATCTCCATCAAAAGTTATACAGGGTGTAATAGGAGAATTTTATCTTCAAAATATGTACTGTGGTTTCATATTCATACACGTATGATACACTGGATGGGAAGATGCTGCATCTAATGGCCGTACCACGTAATTGTGTAGTACAGTGATACGCGGCAAAAAACGGAATTATTCGTAACAGAATCGCATTTTATGGCAGATATGTATGATCATTTGTGAATTCTCCATGCATCTACTAAAATGTTCAACTGTTAGTTTCAGTTGTATGTTGAATAGGCTGTGAATGTCTGTGTTAATTATCTAATTAAATTACTCATTAGCTTGGGTTTCACCAAGCTTAGTATGTACTCGCAATAGCTTGGGTTTCACTGCTTAATAGCATTCTTAAGATACTATATACTTCACCGAAAAGGCGCGAATGTCATTTCTTCCATTCCTGTAAGATAATTTTCATTTATTTCATTTACTAACGAAACGATCGAAAATTCTTTGCTCTCTATTCGAGTAAACATTCTTTCGATTAAAAATAAAACAAGTACTATTTGATATTACGACTACCACATTGATATCATAGCACAGAAAAATCATCATTGCTATACTTCGCAACAATACTCTATTTGCGTAAGATTTAACCTCATAGATCGATTAAAAGCTCGATTTTTTATAAATTAATGATAAAAAGTATCGTTCAAGCCTTAAATATTAACATTACTCGACTACCTATCCTTCTAGTGGAGGAAACGTTCTTAACTATTTGTAACCAGAGGCACTTATGCTGCTAAGAATGCATCAAACCTTCAGCGTGGCTGTTTAATGATGGAACTAAAGCAGCTAAATTTAAAGCTGAAGGCGTACCACTCATTTATTACTTCGTGTCATTAATATGCATGGGGAGCCATTACTTAATGGCCATTCTATTAAGGCAACTTCGCTTTCTCGCCCGAGAGCGAACGCAAAGATCTTTACGGCTCTTTACTTCTTATATGCGAATAGTGTTGAAAAAAATTGCGAATGAAAGATAAAGACTATGAGCGAAGCCCTTTAAGAGCTTAGGAAAGCAGCAAACTTTATTTTTTTACGTTAAAGCAAATTCCCAACCGATAGCCAGTCAAACTGATTGCAAAGGTATATAAGTTATTACCTAAAAAGAGATTTTCTGAACAAATTATCCGATGTTTATACATACTTCTAGGTTTTTCTTTTAAAATAAACTTCTTTTCGATTGAATCCCACAGTCATAGTCCATTGAACTGAAGAAAATGTTACAAAAAATGCTCGCAATTCATCCGTTTAAGCCTCTATAAATCACTACCGCAGCGTGAAAAATGCTACATTGGGCAATAAATGGGACCATAATAATAATTACTATTTAGAAAAGTTTAATTCCTTTCTACTGATACGAAACTATGGAGAAAAAATTCACCCGCGTAACTTAAGAGAATAGCTCCTTAATCACGTCCGAGCTATGAAAAGTGAACGTTGCCCGGATATTTATACTGGTCACAAAAGGGTCGTAAAAATCGACAACATACGAAAATTTTATTTAATTATCTGACATTTAGACCCCGTTAAATTAATTCCATCGATGAAAATAGTTTAAAAACAGGAGTGAGAAAATATTGCTTCAGTTTCTGTGGATTTTGTAAAGGCTTTAGAGCATATTTGAATGGATAAAGGAGAAAATTATTCAGAATACATGCGAAACCATTGATGTACTTCAGAAATTAAAACTGCGAAAGGCAGCATCAAAGTCCTCTTCCATGAAAACTTTGAGGTTATGGGATTAAATTTCCTTACGTAGAGCATGATTACATTACTTTTTTTACGTAAGATACATGAAATAAAATTGAAATACCTATTGTTAGATTGCCCACTCAAATAATTGCTTGATACATTCCGGAATACCCGAAGCTTAAGATTTGATGATGATGATCTTCACTCTATCTCCGAGGATAGATCTGCGATCTTCCCAAAACCCGTAGTTAATGGTGCATCTATCACCCTAAGATAAACGCCTCTTCTCTCAACGTTTCACCAAAAATACATTCATCTTCCTTGGCACATTATACTTACTCATCCGTGGCCCTATCAATCCAACTAACTTTTCCAGTCGACATTAGGAAGTAAAACGCGTGGAACAATTTATAGCCCTTAGTGGATCTCCTTTCTCCTCTAAACAGTATTAAACAGATCTCGTGGACCTGCTTCAGGGCAGCAGAGGGCAATAAAAGTTCACATGCCGTGAAACCGCCTCCCCTGTTTACATTTCGATCTGGGACGAAGGTGCACGAACCTCATCACAAACATGGACGATTTCCATTCCGCGTGTGGAGAAATATTCTCGTCTCCGTTTTGAATCGGAGACAGGTTCTTGAAATTTCACTTCTCCATAAAAAGCTGTCTGGAGATGGAAAGCGAACGATTGGGACTTCAATCTGTCCAGAATCGGAGACTCAATGCCTTCGAAGGTCCATCGCAACACACGGCTTTCCTTGCCTCGCTTATAAACCTTTTGCAGAATGGAGCCCAAATATATAGCAACGGTCGCCAACCTTTCGATCTTCATGGACAGCTAAATTCACAATTATTAATCCCGCAGACCACTGATAAGAAGTTATTTTACAGGCGCAAAGACCGTCAGTGGTATCATCGATTCTAATTATTATTAAAGTTACAATTCATAAATTTGGAATTCATGTAGTCGCTCCTCAACCCGCAATTGTTCACACAAATAGGATTATTACGAAATGGTATAGTAAACATAAAAATTGCAGAAAATGCCCAAATTTCTCTACGAACCACCAAGTTTACCAAAACGTTTAGAAATACAAACAAAAAAATTTCATAGGAAATACTACCGTAAACGGAGGAGTTGAGTATGTAAGAACTTGAGTAAGAGGAGAAGTTGATACTCCGTGCTCCGTGATAAATAGAGAAACAGTTGACATGATTGGTCAGATATTTCTCGAATGATTTAAATACAATTATGGGTAAATAGGGATATTCTATACAGGACAAAATATTAAATTATAATGGAATGCTTTCATAGTGTATGGCAATAGTATGTGAATTTGCAATGCACTTTGTAGCTTCTGTTCCAATTTTTTCAAACCACGTTTAAAAAGAGAATAGAATTCCAACGATGATTCTATAAACATCGTTAAGAAGAACCGTTCCAGATGGCATTTCCCCACTTTCATTCTGATGATGGATGCCATTTCCTTTCATAACCAAAACCCTAAAAATACAACTAAGGAGTGCAAAAACTCGTCGAGTAATTCCTCTTTTGCATTATCTGACGCATGAGTCAGAGCACGAAGCCACGAACCGTTCAGCCCCTTCATTCCAATCCTCCAATTGTCTTGACCCCAACACACCTATTTCCGTACCCTTTCACTTCAGGGGGTATGCCCTGGTTTAGAACCCTTCAGTCCGTACTCTCATTAGGGTAACCTACTGATAAATATCGTGACTCTCTCTCAACTGAATCTTTTTATGGTCGCAGATATCTCTAACGGTAGGTCGCCGAAAATTTCTACTGGTTTGTTCCAATATTTAGTCTCATTTTTCACATTGACAACCAATGACTTAATCTTTCTACAAATATAAATCTGTGAATACTTACTCAATACGTCTATGGATGCTTCACACAATCTTTCACGTATTTAAATTCGTTTCTGTCGCGTTGCAAATTATCGCAGATGTTATGAAAAAATAACTCTAGGCTGCGAAAATCTCAAGGATTTCTCGACAGACACTCCAGTAACACGCACACTTAAATAAATACGAAATTAATGGCGGAATAGCGAAGCATTACTTCATTATAAGCTCTATGAAAACAATTAGCTTAGTAAATTATATCGTTATTTTTAAATATCTATCTTAGATATAAACAATTAGATAGACAAAGAACTGACTCAAAAACATACGAGTAACCCTTCCTCCCCTGGTAATTTAGCTCCTGCAAAACAAAATTTTCATATCGGATCGGAGTCACATTCTTCAAGTAAGGAATATTAAGAAGCTAATTAAATAGTATTTCTTAGAGGCATAATTGCAAAATAAGTCTTCCAAGAAACCGCTTCATCTAGTCAGGCAATTAGGAAATTAAAATTTCGTTTCTTAGAACTTTTCTAAGGACTTTCTTTGCAACTGCAGGAAAGTAACTCATTGCTCACCGGCATTACACTTTCTCCATATTATGGGCACGAGAATATTGGAAGCATTACGGAGTGAAAGAAAATTATTCTCTGGATCAACAAGGAAAGATTACGCCTCTAAAACTATTGGGAGGGATACTATACTTCATTGCAATATCACATTAATTTAATAATAACTCGCAATAACAACATTCTACACTACATTTACATAAATACCCCGCAAACCGCCGTATGGCGTATGGCAGGGGGTGTTTATTCTTTTCCGATTGCATCGTTAGTTTTTAATTCCTGCATCATACACAAAGCTGCAGGCAATTTCTTGCGATAATTTGAAATAATTTCACATAGTATACTTCAACTACATCTAAATGATTTAATTAGACAAGCCTCCAATATTTAACTTCCCTATCTCCAAGGAAGTACTTGCTTCAAACCTTTGTTTTCCATGTAACAAAATGTTTGAAACGTGGTGTTTTAGTTATGGTATAGTTATAGTTATGGTCTAGTTCTAGTTAGTAGAAGCATTCAAATCTCGCTGTTGAGTTGGTTTAATGATGAGCTTCCCAAAGAAACGTCTGATTAAATCAATATTGAAATGAATTCTCAGTCGATAGTAGTAAAGGTGTAAGTGGACAATTGAATACACGTTCTTACCTGATGAATGACGTAAAACTTAAAATTCCGGATACGTAAGCAAGAAAAAGGATACATTCCTGCGCGAATTCAAACATAATAGTAATGCAATTTCATTTGGGTTATTTGCTTTATTTATTTACCTTTTTCCTCAACACTCTTGCATCCTTGGATATTTCTTCTGCTTTAGAGGTATCCAAACTCTACATAAATACAAACCGCCGTATGGCGTATGGCAGGGGTTATCTTTTTCCTTTTTTTTTCTTCTTCTTCTAGTTACGTACGTCTCTCTCTTCAGCATTCATTTCTACTAATTACAAATAAAGCATTGATTTCTTCGTAATGAAAAAAAAAAAATCACGCCAGAGGGAAGTCGAGTTGGTTAAAATCTCAAACGGATGTAGCTGAAGGCTGCTTTCTAGCCATCTACATGTGTGAGCGCTTTTTTATGGCAGTTCCGCCTTCAATCAGACCAAAATGAGGGATAAAAGACCGCGAGAGAGGTCCTTAACTTATGTAAATGCATGTTTGTACGTTCGGTTTCATCCGTCGTGCATCCGAATGCAACGGGTGTCGCGTTCTCAATTCCGCCGCCTCCGGCCATTTCCGCTCCCAGACCTCGTTCTAATGCGGCACACGCCCACGCGCTAACTCTCTCCGCCCATTTAAATAGCCTGCGGCGAATTAGCAGCAGCCCACTCTCGCGGCGATGTCGTCAACTAGCGGCAGACGCGGATTATATCACTGTGGTTGAGAAAGTATCGGATTGATAGATAATCGATTATGGATCCCGACACGCAATACAGGATGGATTAAAATCAAATCAACAGATCAAAAAGCCATTTCTGAAACATAGTATGGGGTTAATGATGAATAATTGAGCTGAGGTGATATTATTATAGCCGACAATTAAGATATAGATTTAGATTCATACCCCGCAAGCCGCCAGTGGCGTATGGCAGAGGGTGTATCAACACCAAAGACCTAACCTAATCCTTCGCATCTCTTATGCTCTGCGGAAAGAACGACTTAAAGTAACTATCTGTTTTAGCGATTATTTCCTTGTAACGCTTGGTCGTCGCCTCACGGAGATCGCGCTCGTTTTTTACCGGAATGACAATGTCTTCAACTTCTTCTAAAAATTCTGAATCGATGAAAATATATGCAAGGATGATGATGCCTGACGGTGGGTGGTAGAAAGAAAGAGGCGGAGGGTTTTGTTTCAGCAGAAATTTAGTAAATGAGAATTCCACGTGGCCACATCTACACTAGAGATCTGCACGGGCCGAAATCTTCTATAAGTAAATAAAATATTTTAAACGATAGTTTTATTTCTAATATTAATGAGGTTTATTCTACTTATCATCGCGATGTTTCGTGTCACCCTATTCTCGGAACACAAATGTTATACAACAAAGAAGATCCTATGCGCATTGTCTAAACGCAGCAGCCACATAAGGCTTCCGTCCCTATGCAAGAACAAAAAATGCTGTTTAAGAGCAAATAATTTTTTCCTTTCCAAGTTATACTCGAGCCCGAGCTCAATAGACTGCCCAGCTATACCCAGCTCAGGCTGTTTTCCCTTCGGTTACCATCGTGTATCGTTCACAGTCAAAATTATTTTTTTATCTACTAGTCATAGCATCTATGTCCCTGATTTCTCGCGGTATATCCGGTAATCTCCACAAGCAACAGAGAGGACGCAAAATATTTGCTTCATCTTCTTGCGATAACTTACCATCTACGAATGTATTCTACATAGTCAGTCTAACATAAGATTAAATCTTCTTTCTTCAAGATATTTCCATCCTATGTCGTGAAGCATTTACAATGACATTGAGCTGCCATATGGCGTATGGCAGGGGCGGGTAGTGGAGTCATACCAATTCTCAATCGATCGTATTTAAATGCGACGGGACGCGTGCAATCTGGTGAGAACACTCCCTTAGTTACGTGCAACAAGTGGCTTGTAGGGTGTAGAAATAAACGCAAATGCAAGACCCTTGCAAAGGGAAAAAGTTGGCACTGCATTTCGGTATATTAAATGTTACGCGTCATCCTCCCTTGGGCTCGCGGTGATGAGGCCTGCCCTGGGCACACTCCCCAATAGTCATGCAGAGAGAGAGAGAGAGACGGACACGCCTATCACGGATTTTCCGGTGTATTCCAACTTCCGAACATTAAAGGCACACGAGTTAAGGCGTGGAGAAGAATCCGTGCGTTGAATTCGTATTCTACCTCCATGTCAGACCTTGTCTCATCCTTCGCCTCTGCATGAAAATCATCCTCTTAAGAGACGAAATGCACCAATATATTTAAAATATGCAAGTTCTTCGATAAAGGGAATGAATCCACGTTTTCCACGAGGGAATTTCCTTGTATCCAAATTCATGCTCAATATAGGTTCAATAACGAAGATCCCAAGAAATTCCGAAATGAAAGAAAGCCGAAATGAAAGAAATTCCGAAAGAAAGAAATGAGGGAATGAGATCTATTAATATTAATTCATGAGGATGCATGAATTAATGACTAACTTTATTTACAGTGGATCGTTTACTTATATAAGGTTATGAATCATTCCATTTTTTTCCTCCGAGAAGATCGATTTGTTAAATTTAAAATTTAAAATGGTGAAGTCCCATTAAATTCAAGTAGATAGCCATATTCAGCAAAGAATTGAGTACAAAAACGTAAATGGAATACATTTATAGCCACGACGGATGCTTGCTTCTGATTGTACTTAATCTCAGCAGAGCATTATTTAAGTTTACGGACTTCAGACCTAGACAGGGATGTCTAACACGCTGCACAACATTGGCAGCTAGTTGGCAAGGTAGATTGGTAAATGTAAAATACGTACTGGATATAATTAAATGCCCAAAATACTTAGCCGTCTCATAAAAGCTCTTAAATAAAACACCGTAAAGAGGCTGGCATCGCAGATTAACCCGTTATGTAAGCAAGAAGCTTTTTCTGCGCAACATTCTAAGCCTTCGCATATCACATCATACTCTGAGTTCCTTGCACTCTTTTGAGAAATTCGGAGGCCAAAATTGGCACACGCACGCCCGATATCCACAGAGGAATGTGCTAATAAATGGAGTATAATCGTGACCGTAAAAAGCGAGTCAGGCAAGTTACAGCAACGCTGAGAAGGTGATTTAGAAATTGACAGCTGTTTGCTTATCTAATAGTTCTCTAAAATAGCTTTCGGTCGACCGGAAAGATTCAAAGCGTTTCTATTCGCGAAGGGAGAAAGAGCTAATGTATTCGTGAGAAAGTGGCTCTAAAGATATTTTGAAGGAGACTACCTCGCCAAAAACTTGTTTAGATATGCTAATGGTTTTAGGGGTCAAGAAATGGCGAGATGATGGAAAGGGGGAGGAGTATCGAGAAAGTTTCCAAAGTTTGGCTGCGAAGTTAGTGCGATTATTTCCAATCTCATCAGAATGTATTAGGTTAACAGCCGCACATTTATCAATGTCTGAATTAAATATATAATTATGCTTTGAAAAATAAAACAGGAGGGGGACATGGGATACTGCAAGAAATCGAAATTTGGTTTTACGGAAGAAATATGGATATAAAATCGATCGTAAGAACAAGTTATGAAGTCTTACGTAAAGATAATTATTGGAAGTGTCAACGTCCCCAGGGCAATGTAATACCGTGTGGTCACTAAAGCACTGAGGATCCAGAGAAAATATTCTTAAAGTACTAAAAGAGAAAGGGCTGAGGGCATTAAAAGTTCTTCATATTAAATTGTTTTTAGCAACAAAGAAACCCGAAACCCGTAAATCAGTAAGGTTGCGAACTTTATCACTACTATCTGTAACTATTTACAATTTCGAAGTTAATCTTTCGAAATATCTCTATCAGTAAGTTTTCCTGCACTGACTTATAAGAATGGCTGATCACAAAAGCTGTTGATATACAAATTTCAGAGACTGATGAAAAAAGAATTCCTTTTCAATAACCGTGTACCCGGGATGAAAACGGTCGTAGGAATTCGCATCGAAGTTTCTGAGAAAGAGATGGTTATGCAGACATGTTGTGGTCAACGGCATCTAAAAGGTGGCATCTGCGCTTCCCACGGAGCTATCCCACCATCCGGACAGGATTGTCGATTCCCCGTCTCCCACGGCGGCCCGATGCTCCTTTGTCTGCATCCAGTGGACAATGAGGAACCACTCCAAGACTTGTGCATTTCCGCTCACACCGGAAGCCATCCGTGCTTCGCGCCATCGCTAAAAAGACCTTGCGAATCTTATCTTAGCAAATTCAAAATGCGCTTTTGTCTTCAGGCGGACTAAGATTTCCCTCTTTACGCTTCCTGCTTGTGAAATGGCAACTTGCTTTGGAATTGCAGGGATTTCTGGGAAAAAGGCCTACCATCATCTCAGAGACCTCATATTTCTAGGAATTACTGTTAAGCAATCTTGTTCACGCTATCATAATTTTTGGATCCCTGTTATAGTATTGTATTCGTTCATGTGTGGTGTAAAATCCATTTTAGCTGGCCACATAATTTCGTTCAAAATGAATCTAATACGTCCAAGCTCCACTTTGTGGAAGAGAGCCATACTAAAGAAATAAGGGAAAACAGTAATTTCCACAAAATAGATATAATTATTTTGGAATTACATGTTGCCTAAAAATGATTGATAAGAGGTATTAAGAGCGGGATAAAAACTGCAAAATTATCTGCACACTAAACAAAAGTTAGCTCATTCCCTGAACTGATAAGTTAACTACTGAACAGCATTCATAAGATTTCGTTCTATTTCTTTCTTCTGGGAAAGAGGTCTTATTTGCAAGTTCTCTCACGAAAGGCTTGAGGAAAAGTTGAAATGAAAGAAGACCACTTAAAGTTAAATTTCTTTCTGCGAGGAGAGTGAAAACGTGATTGCATCCTTGCTTGAAGGAGGCTCATTTAGAAAGGCAAAAATCTTCGATCAAAAGCCCATATTCATTCAGATATCACAACCAATAGCACTCTTCTTGATACCGTGAATATTTATGCGTGAGCAAAAACTACTACGAGGGAGAATTCAAAAGTATCCTAGTTATATAATTATGATTCTAAGCATCCCCCTGCCATGCGCCACTGGCGGCTTGCGGGGTATGAATCTAAATCTAAGGAATCTAACTACATTATCAAAGTAGAAGATATAAATATTCCCGTGTACGAACGCACACAATTTCTTTGGATATTAATGGTTGAAAAAATCAGTTTTTCATCGACCAATATTAATTTCTGAGGATCGTATATATATGGAATTTAAATTACATTTAGGTTCCCGCCTTGTCATGTCAAGTCACCTAAACCCTTTTCCTTGTAAATTACATTTACAGTAGTAAACTGCAAGCCGCCGTATGACCTATGGCAGGAGATGAGAACACACCGAACTTACTAATAAGAAACCTTATTGGTATTCCTAATACTATCAGGAAAAAGACACCAGTAATAGCTATCTGTTAAAATCTCGCGAATTCTCTTTGTCGTCTAGTTTCGAAAATCGCGCTCCCTGATTACGGGAATCACGATATCGCGTATTTCGTCGTGCAAATCAGGACTGACAAATATCTGGAACAGCTTGTGTCTATACTCGGTTCTTCTGTCCATAAGAGATTCTCAGCCGAGGGTTTTGATCATCTCTGCTACCGAACTTAAAGTCTTCCTGAACGAAACGAGCCGCTCTACTCTACTAGTAGGTTGTGCGCGCTCGTGCTCCAATTTCAGACCCTTCTGTTACGGATTCCACAACGCGCAACAATAAATCGATCCCCTTCATCAATGACTGCTTTTCCGATAAAACATAAAACCATTCCATTAAAACACTTCTGCATTTCTGAAGATGGCTAAAGAAAAAGGTGCCGAATCTATGAATAACATAGAAGTAACGATCCTGTTTTCCCATTCCAACGTACGATAATAAGATAAATTTGTTGTCATAGTGAAATTTAATTTCTATTTACCTAAATGCGTAAACTTGATTTCTTTCCACGCGGCACGGAATGCATTTTGTGGCCAATAACAAATAAACACTACCGTTAAGAATAGTTCAGCGTACGACCCAAAAAGAAGCACTCTTATTTGGGACAAAACGTACAAAACGATGCGTGCGGCTACGGAAATGTGAATTGGCTTTCGAACAAAGGAGGAAAATCTTGTTCGAGATAAGAGAGCTGTGACTTGCATCAACGAGATGAAGACAATGGAAAGCGAAAGATGCGGAATCTCTCGTCACTCGATCACCAAAACAATGGGGAGAATTTAGCGGAAGACTAAGGACTAACTCTCTTTCCCTTTCTTTTTCTTAACAACCGCCCAAAGAGGTTGCTTTGATGGAGCTGATGTCCACAGGAACTGTGTTCGGTAGACGGATAGGAATGGACGCGAGATATGAGACTGATTCCGATGTCTGAAACCCAGAAACAGTAAGGCAGACGAAAACAATACGGATGACCAAGTATCATTCTTATAGATAATCATACCTTAATTAATGCCTCCTCCAGCGACATTTGGTGGAATTCTCCATTTTATTTCTGCATCGATACTCGTATCATTACATAAAAAACGACAAGTTTAGATATCATATTCCAATATATTCAGAAAGGAATATAGAATATCGATGCTATGGTGCCAATAAATTTTAAGGAGTTACCAAATGAACAGCAGATCCTAGGAAAGGTTACTACTTAAAACTTACATACGGATTATGTAAATTAAGAAAAAAAAAANTGAATATCAATTGTTCGTCAAATTAATAAATAATAAAATAATTCTGAAACTAATAGCAAAAATCTGAATCCGCTCATGCATTCGAGCATAACCAAATCAAGCAGTGGAAAGAATTAGTAGTTACTCAACCCATTCCTAGGATTTACTTATTAGTTGAATGAGTATTTATAATCCTTGCAGTTATTCAAATTATAAGATGCTGTTAGTATCTGAAATTTAATATTAGGGTAGCAACCGAGCATACGAAATGATACCAAAACCACAAGATATATTCAAACTAAGTGAAATTACGGAATAAATTGCAGTAGTTTCGAAAAAAATAATCATACATGACTTCATAATTTTACATTTATCCATGTTTCAAATAATACAGGGACTTAAACCTTAATATAAAACTCAAAGAAAATATAATTTTCTAAATTTACTTAAAGTAGAAAGCTAACTTTCCATACATGAAACAGTTTCAAGCACAAAATGTCCCGTACATTAGATCTACTAACATCGATGGACATAAAAATACATAAACCATGTCAAACCTTTTAAATATTTAAAAGAAAGATAGGAGTAGCAAAAATGTTGACATTTCTTACACGTTAATTAGAAATAACTTATTCTCGAGAATGATAAATCATTCAGAAAAAATAGGGGCTACAAAATGCATACTCTTCAGATAACATAGTAAGAGCTGAATAAAGAAAATTAGGTAAAATTCTCTAGATGATGCTCCACGTATGTCAGCTCCGAAAAATACAAGTTATCAATATATTTCGGTAGTAGTAGACCCCTCCTTCCACACATTTCTTTGCCGAAAGGACAAAGGACATTCTTGAATTCAGATCCTAAAAATGCGAGCCAAAAAGAATCCCGGAGCGGGATGAAGGACTCTTTGAGGTGAGGGATGAGAAATTGATAAGAGAAAATGAAGAGGTACTCACGGACTGGTTGACGATTTACGGCAGAGTGGAACTGGGTGACAGTCCGTTGGATGTTGGAGGCTCCGGAGTTGCTGGAGCCATCGCTGAAGGGACTAGCAGATCGCCCGGCCTCTCTTTTCTTCGACGACCCTAAGAGAGAAGATTGAGATCTAAGTTACACTGTTGCAGTGATAGGATTTGAATGCCAATAACATTTTGCTACGTGAAGTTAACGACTCATTCGTTGTATGAAATTATAAAGCCACATATTTGGCATCGTTTATAGCGGACTTATTGATTACTTCACGTTTTTCAGCAGTTTTCCGTATGTATGTACAGTACAATAATTTCCGTAATGCAAATGTTTCTCTTTTATTTTTCATAATCGTATATTTTATATTTCATTCTACCTCATAACGGTCATTAAAGACAAAGAGCTAGAAAATTTTATTCTAACTTAAGAAAATAATTGATGAAAGTGAGTGATTATAGAGTATGAATAGCTCTGTTATTTGCGTATCTATCGCTACTGAGATAATCTATAGCTTTAATTTGATGGAATATATTATCTGGATAGTGGATTAATAGTATATATTAACAAGTAATGATTATATATTCAAATTTCTAAATTGCAATATAACTTTCAATCCTAGCTATGCTCAATTTAATACGTCAAACAACAAATTTCTGTAGACCGTATGGAGGGAAATTAGGTCCGAAATTCAAGGAGGTTTATTCGTTATGAGCTTCGTTCAACCAGGCAAAATTTCTTTAGGGTTTCAATTTCTAGACATTATTAACTTTAAAACACAAAAACTATCAAAGAAACACGAAAAAGAGCAGCAGAAAAACGTTGATAACTCACGCGGGAGGAACGAGTTCAAGAGACTGGAAGGGTTCATGGAAAGGTACCCATGGGAAGACCTAAATAAGTGCAATTATATTTCACTAGGAATAGTATCCAATAATCGCATTACTTTGACCAATCGAAGTATTTGCGTGTGAAAGTCTCCACCGGATGTTTTACTTTCACTCGACTCTTTGGACCGAAAACGCGAGATGTAGAAATTGGAGTGATTTCATAAGAGGAGATGAGCGAGATTGCCCACAACAAGGCAGCTATTCTCCTCGAAGACAGAAAATATTCAGTGGCAGAGACGAACCCTGACGCGCAACCAATCAGAGCGAAACGAACGACGCTCTTAACGATTTCACAGCGGCGCCCTCCAATCTTACATCGGAGATTTCAACTCTCGGCGGCACGACACGTCTTAATCGCAGACCACAAGACTATTCTCTCCTAGAGACGCAGTGACACATATTTCTAGTTCAGAACTGAAAGAGCAGTCGATAACGGAAGTATCTCGTCGAAAGTTCGGTTCCTTCGCTGCCCTCAACTAGCTTTTATCCCGAAATTTATAGAGCATTTCTTCTGTTCGCCTTTTCTAAAGGATTACAATAGCTTTCGTTTTAGCGTATCAGAAACGATCAAAACTTTCGACGGGGAATTATGTTTTTTAGAAAAAGAATAGATTTTAGGCGAAAAACTTTCGAGGTATACCTCGGTGGCGATTTGTAGGGGCAGAATATACTATATCATAGTTCCCAGAGAGCGCGATTATCTCAGACAGACCTATTAATGATATCTTAATATTATAGGAGATACTGCTACTATTGATAATTTTACACTGCAAGGCAGTCGAACATTAAAGCAAATTAGTTACTGTAAACTTTTCGATAAATTCATCGATTCAGAATTGTAAGAAGTTGAAGACATTGCCATTCCGGTAAAAAAATGAGCGCGATCTTCGATAGGCTACGACCAAGCGTTACAAGGAAATAATCGCTAAAAACAGATAGTTACTTGTGGTCGTTCTTTCCGAAGAACAACAGAGATGAAAACAGGATGGATTAAGTTAGGTTCTTGGTGTTGATACACTCCCTGCCATACGCCACTGGCGGCTTGCGGGGTATGAATCGAAATCTAAAATTAAGAAGTCTGATGCTTTGACGCCCCTGGCCACGGGTAAAAGGCGGTCTGCAGGGTAAATATGCCAATAAAAATCTACCACAACAGTTTTTTTTCAATTATTACGATAAAATCATGAACTGGATCAATGAAGAACTGAGAGGCAAATGTAACTAATGGTTTCAAAAGAACGATTTCAGAAAAACATTGATGGAAACTCAACAGCGAGGAAATCGGATACATGTTGGAGACTTCCAGTCTATTACAGACATCTTCATTGCACAGAAAATAATTGCTTCTGATAATGAGTCATGAACCTCTATACTCTGAAATGTCTCAATTTTATTTACTCGTTTTCAGATAAAATTGAATTTCACAAAATTATATTACAGGTGTTCTAAAAAATAATCATAAGTTTCATCAGAGGAATAATGAGATATACCAACGGAAACCAAGCATCAATAATGAAGTTGAAAAATCTAGACGCAGCCTTAATTACTGTAAATGCTGAAGAGTAATACATAACATAAGTTCCAAAGTTAATTGGGTTTCTTAAGATATCGCCTCATTTTGTAGTTACCAGGAAAGATTTTTGCCTTCATACTAACAAAATCATGGCAAGCTTAATGAACTTTCATCCTTCAACTACTGGTTATTAAAATTCCCTCAGAGAACAGTGCCCATGTCAACTCAACATACTCTTTCTATGTAATCATTTCTGTAGATGGAGTATTTATAGCACACGAAGAATTCCAGGTATAAATGGACACGCCGTGATTGCATTTGATGCATTATCAGCTCATTTTTATTCACATCGTCTGCAAATCATTTGATGAAATATACATAAACAAAAGAAAATAAATGAAAAACCAATTAATACATTTTAAAACCAATTTACACAACGAAAATAAATCTATTGTGAGGATTAATACATGCAACTTAAATTTAAACTAGAACTTTATTACTCTGTAAATTGAAAAAAAATATTCTTAATGTACAACACTCATATGAAGACAACTAGTGAATAAAAAAATCACAAGCAGTAACTAAAAAACTACTTTTCTGATCCGCAAAGTAGCAAACCAATATGAGGAACTGCCATCTTTCCATTTACTGTATGGAGGAATTCACATTAAAGAATTCAAACTCATTAAGTCTCTAATCGTCGCATTCACACATAGCACAGAATTAGAAATTCCTGTTCACACCGTTGCAATGGTAAACCATGGGGACATGCGCCGGAATAGTAAGATTGAAATAAAATTGATTTTCTATCGTATTAATGAGAAAATTTAGCTCTTGATGGAACTTTCCAATAAAAATTTGAAAGCGGGACTGGAAAAGTAAAACTTTCGCCACTTTATTACGTTAATCTTTAAATTACAAATTTTCACAACCTATCGAATTCTTGTGAACATGAGATTCTGTCATTAATCGGATTATGACTTTCTTTTACGAACCGCATCGCTCCAAGCTGAATACGAAAGCTTAAAATATCCTCCAATACGCCGAAAACTAATTAATAATCAATACATAATTAGATGACGTATACTAATTTTCATACACCTATAACTAGTAAGACCTTATAATGAAAGTAAAATAACTAAAATTAGATTATAAACAGTGCTTTACATCTTAGAGAAGACAAAGAGCTAGAAAATTTTATTCTAACTTAAGAAAATAATTGATGAAAGTGAGTGATTATAGAGTAACTAGCGAAGATCAAATTGACGAAGATGTCACAATTCAACCAACGAATACGAGTACAATACAATACAACATGCACAGGAAATGTTGGTCAACCCATGCATCAACAGTTGAAGAGTTACAACACCAATTCGAGAGGAACACTCAAAAATCGACAAAGGATTCAAACAAAGAGACAACGAGCAAATGGTCACGAAAAACCACGTTAATGAAGAGAAAACAACTACAACACACAGAGGGTAACTTCAGGACTAAATACTGATGACAAAATAGACTGACACTAACGTGATAACAGTCAACAGACATGTATCTGACACCGATGAGGATGGTGCTACCTGAATGTGATCTCCTTGGGGCCGCCACCGGCCTCTTCGGAGCGGCCGCCGTGCACGGAGACATCTGATTGTTGCGTAGGTTCTTCCTCAGCACAGCGGCTGAGGGGGTAGTCGATGCCATCGTCAAAGCATTCGGGTTCACCGCCTTTTCTCTGCTGTGTTCCCTCTTAGGGTCTGTTCACGAACGTCAAAGAACACGCACCACATTATTCATTTCCTTCTCGAGGAAAAGGCAGGAAAATGATTGAGTCCGCGTTCGCGTAAACTTTGAAAACGCCCGCCTCCATTGGCACCCGCGACTGCGACGGAGATTCCCAATACGTAGCGCCCTTTAGTGAAAGCGGCAGCTGCTCGAACTATCTCGATGAAGATTACTGCTCCGTGACGCTACGCTAGCGACACGTGGAAAGATGAGAAGTCATCTTTTCCCAGGAGGCGGAAAAAACGATTTTCTCCAGCGAGCTTAACTTTCGGCGATTTCTAATTACGTACTCTCGTGGCAATTTAATTGTGAACTTGCGTGATTGAGGGGTAGTTGAAATCATGACGTTAACAAAATGATAATTAGAATCGTAATGGAAGGGATAATGATTATTCGTAGCGTTACAGCAGATTACGAAAGCATTACAGCTAGGATATGGCATTACCATTTCAAGATAATCATGTTATACACGTGAAGTGGTATATTTATGTGTTATTATGGCAACCTTCCCTTTAATCAGTTATTAACATGCAAGCATTATTTCAATCAGAAACATTGCTCGGTGTGCAATTCGTATGCAATTCAGCCAAAATAAAGATAAAATCTACGTTTAATTATATTAATCTACCTCCATCAATGTTTCATCCTTCTTCCGAATGTTTTATAGAGAGCGATTACTTTTTTTTACGCTCGTAATAGAAATAATTTTATATCTCTTGACATTGTTTTTGGAATCTGACAAAAGAATGACCCCATTAAGTCACTTTATGTTCTATTGTAACACACTAATACAATCGAGAAATATTTAGGATTTAATACTTCACTATTTTATTGAATTATTTATCTTTCAAATATCATCTTAATGTAAAGCATTTTCCAATTTCAGCAATTAATCTATCGTCAAATAATTAATGCAATTATAAGTCGTAGCAATTATAGACCGCATACGATATGAATATCAATTGTTCGTCAAATTAATAAATAATAAAATAATTCTGAAACTAATAGCAAAAATCTGAATCCAACGATAGTTTTATTTCTAATATTAATGAGGTTTATTCTACTTATCATCGCGATGTTTCGTGTCACCCTATTCTCGGAACACAAATGTTATACAACAAAGAAGATCCTATGCGCATTGTCTAAACGCAGCAGCCACATAAGGCTTCCGTCCCTATGCAAGAACAAAAAATGCTGTTTAAGAGCAAATAATTTTTTCCTTTCCAAGTTATACTCGAGCCCGAGCTCAATAGACTGCCCAGCTATACCCAGCTCAGGCTGTTTTCCCTTCGGTTACCATCGTGTATCGTTCACAGTCAAAATTATTTTTTTATNAATTACGGAATAAATTGCAGTAGTTTCGAAAAAAATAATCATACATGACTTCATAATTTTACATTTATCCATGTTTCAAATAATACAGGGACTTAAACCTTAATATAAAACTCAAAGAAAATATAATTTTCTAAATTTACTTAAAGTAGAAAGCTAACTTTCCATACATGAAACAGTTTCAAGCACAAAATGTCCCGTACATTAGATCTACTAACATCGATGGACATAAAAATACATAAACCATGTCAAACCTTTTAAATATTTAAAAGAAAGATAGGAGTAGCAAAAATGTTGACATTTCTTACACGTTAATTAGAAATAACTTATTCTCGAGAATGATAAATCATTCAGAAAAAATAGGGGCTACAAAATGCATACTCTTCAGATAACATAGTAAGAGCTGAATAAAGAAAATTAGGTAAAATTCTCTAGATGATGCTCCACGTATGTCAGCTCCGAAAAATACAAGTTATCAATATATTTCGGTAGTAGTAGACCCCTCCTTCCACACATTTCTTTGCCGAAAGGACAAAGGACATTCTTGAATTCAGATCCTAAAAATGCGAGCCAAAAAGAATCCCGGAGCGGGATGAAGGACTCTTTGAGGTGAGGGATGAGAAATTGATAAGAGAAAATGAAGAGGTACTCACGGACTGGTTGACGATTTACGGCAGAGTGGAACTGGGTGACAGTCCGTTGGATGTTGGAGGCTCCGGAGTTGCTGGAGCCATCGCTGAAGGGACTAGCAGATCGCCCGGCCTCTCTTTTCTTCGACGACCCTAAGAGAGAAGATTGAGATCTAAGTTACACTGTTGCAGTGATAGGATTTGAATGCCAATAACATTTTGCTACGTGAAGTTAACGACTCATTCGTTGTATGAAATTATAAAGCCACATATTTGGCATCGTTTATAGCGGACTTATTGATTACTTCACGTTTTTCAGCAGTTTTCCGTATGTATGTACAGTACAATAATTTCCGTAATGCAAATGTTTCTCTTTTATTTTTCATAATCGTATATTTTATATTTCATTCTACCTCATAACGGTCATTAAAATTTCGTCCTGTGATGAATTAAAAATGAGATAATAAATCCATGGCATGGAAAAGAGAACGACTTACTTAGACCCGGTATTATAATGAATACTTCAAATAGATTTTAAGTAATAGAAACTTTAGGGATATTTTAATTGATAAATACTATAATCTTGACTTTAACTCTAACCGGGCCCTAAAGTGAGAATTGGTTGAAGTCAATTTTTAAGTACACATTATAATAACAGGCCTTAAGTTAATAAAAATTATTTTAATATATAAATGTAAATTTATTGGCTAATAAATTAGCGATAAATTGCCTTTGCGTTGATTTCTCCACCGCCTCATCGGATTCCAGGGATCGCAATAGTTCTGCTGCCTATTACTTCACGTACATACCTAACCTTTGGTTCGTTCTTTCTCTACTTACAAGAGGCTGAGATAATTGCATGGGCACCAGTAGGAATCGAACCCAGCCTTGCCTTTGGTATAGGCGACAGTGTCATCCACGTGACACGGCTTGGGGCATTGGTTCTATGATATGCGACGGGATAATAAAAATTGAGCTACACCACTAAAATTGGAATTTATTCTAATAATGACTCTTGATCCAATTAAATATAACTCTAGAAATACTCGCATGCAACATGCGTCTCAGATAATCTATTTCAGCAACATTATTTCTTTAGTTGAATTGAAATTTTCTAATGCCTGCATTACCACTTTGACTCATAATACCTTGTGCTCCCGGGTAGCCAAGTGGGCAACGCGTTCGACTTCAGTGAAAGCGGTCCCGGGTTCGATTCCTGATGGGGAACTTCTTGAGGAATGACCTAAGTGGTCGGGACACTCTTAACGACCCTTCTGATACTCAGAACACCGGCGCTATACCCCCGTGTATACGACGCATTTTCTCACCAAAAGTTCAGGCTAATAATCAAGGTGTATCTTATAGGAGGAGTTAGACTCTCCAAATTGTTAGTTCTTATAAAATTATAGAAAACAGTCATATGTACTGTTGCCTAAATCCAAAAAGATTTTCTCCTCGCAAAACACGTATGATGTTTAGACGTAAATCGTAATGAAGAAATATGATGAATGATGCGGCGTAAATTCTACTCTCCTCAGAATACATAGAAAATGAAGAAAGCTACCGACGGATAAATCGATAATTTAATTTAGTACACAGGAAGATGAAGCACTTCTTTAACTTTCGCTTTAAGTACTTGAAATCCTCCGTTCCAATACACAAATCTCATTAATTAGGAATAAGAACAGTGGAGCGGTAATTGGAAATCAGGAAGTATCGGATTGTAGCAATTCACTTATAAAAAAGGAAGCAACCACCTACATCACATCGTTAAATCCATCCCTACTTTCTCAAAATATGATATCTAAAAAATGTCAAAGCTATTATCCAGAAATATTATTAATTACAGCCACACAAAATACTCGGAACGCAATATATAAAACATTTCTCATCTTTTAATTTTTAGAAACAATGGAAGTGCACTGAGTGTAATGTGTTACGTTTGGCATTCCATAACAAAAACAAATAAAAATTTTCGTTCTATTTAATCGAACCGCACGTAACTTGCGACTATTTTTGACGTATTATTCTCCTCCATCCACTTACACAAACAGAAAAAAGTGTAGAACACCAAATATTCTTAGTTTTACATAACTCAAGAGTTATTGTTAAGTGTAGAACACCAAATAGTCTTGGTTTCACATGAATCAAGAGTAATTTTTATGGTAATTCACGAATAGATAAACTTTCCTAAGTCTTAGGTAACAGATAATGTTCCTACGGCATAACGAAGAGATCAAAAATAACTTACTTTCAATAAACAGTAATCTTAAGATGAACAAGAAAACTTTTCGTCAAAATCGATGCTGATCTTGCCTTAGGTAGAATAAAATATTAACATTCATCCCTCACGTAATTTAGAAAGCAATATAGGATATATGGTATGGAGATCAAATTTCCATGTATCCTCCGAAACTCAAATTTTATCGAATGAAAATGAACCTAAAACTTAAAACTTTAACATTGAATGAATAATGAAAATGTAGCATTATTTTATTTCCAAAATTTTTATGGCTCTTTAGAATAACGCGTTTTTTAGGACTTTGGAAAAGTTCCAGATTTTATTTTTACCCCAGACGGAAAAAATGTTTGGCTCTTATCATGTCTTCGACCGAAAAGTTATGGCTTTGAATGTTCCAACGCCGAGATATCTTGAGGTGGGATACTCATGCAATATCTGAGTGTCACTCGGAAGCATCTTTCAACCAAGATTTCAGCCGGTATATTATATTTTGAGAAGATAAACAGAATTATCACACATAGAATCACATTTTCAGAAGCTAAGTAATAGAATAACATTTCCTCGCGTCAAAATCTGAGATAAACATGGGATGTCCGGCATATTCATGCTGATAATTTAATCGATTCTAATTTATTTTTATATTTTTTACTGTTTACGCCATTTTCGCACTGTCATCTTTTCATAAGCCGAAGTTTACTTTTTTAATATTGAAATTGAGCTGTGGCAGGAATGTTCATACTAATAATTGTGCACTACTTATTATTTATTTTTAATGTCGGATCATGTTATTATTACTATTGATGCAGTTCTTTGTATTCT
The DNA here is from genome assembly GCA_000376725.2 of Ladona fulva. NCBI lineage: Eukaryota > Metazoa > Arthropoda > Insecta > Odonata > Libellulidae > Ladona > Ladona fulva. The sequence continues at coordinate 1,685,512 of KZ312450.1, read as the reverse complement.
TGTACTGGCATTGCCTTTGAATTACTGTACTGCCACCTGGTGGCGAACCTATCTTCCGTGTATAATTGACTATAAGATTATTTACTATAGCATTTAAAGGAGGTACCACCAAAAAACAGAATCTAGAGACAAATGAATGCAACGATATTCACTCTGTTTGTATAGGAAGCGTAGTTAATAGAAGCGAGGAGAGAGTAATATATTGCGGGCGATTACCCCTGTTTGGAATCTTTTGCTTTTTGATAGCTTAAGAGGTAATTGTGCGCACAATTTTCTAAATCTATTCATCAATACATTGCTACATTACATTCCTAAATATTAGACCACAAGTTAAAAATTTAAACCCTAGCCACCAAATTCTAGAACTGTATACGTGACTTGTTTATCGTGTTAAAATAGGATAATTTGTTAAGCGAACTTTCTTGTAGTTTTAATTTCTACCACTAATTGATAAATTCCTCTAAAATCAAGAAATAAAAAAGAATCAATAGAAATTGCCTTGAAATCTGAATTACCACGTCATTTACTTTCGATTAGTCGACCAAATCATCCTTAGAAAACGTTTCTGCTTCAGAGATCGACTTCAAGCTCCAGATAAGTTAAGCGCGAGAAAAGGAAATTGAATTTATAGACAAAATTAACCGACTCATTGCTTCGTTAAACAAATTTACTTTCACCCAACAAAAACATCGAGAGTTTTCAGTCACCACTCCTTTTGAACTTTCATCGAATGAAAAACGGAAAATACTATTTTAAAGTGAGAAATTGGGGGTAGAAAGTCTAATCATTCATTTATCCAATAAGACCGCACCGTATTAACGTGTTGCGATGAAAGGGATTCGATACATTTCGAGACGATTATTCGATCAAAGAAATGAAATTATGGAAAAAAGGAAGGAAGATATCAATGTAAGAGAAAATACGTTAACTTCGACTCATTATTGCCCACAATAAATGAGGCTTAACTGGAGTTGCCAACTCCTGAAGAGTTGATTCCGGGAGTTTTCCGTTCCAGGAACAGTAATTTCGATAATTCTTCGTTAAGGAACGGTGTAAATCTGCAACGTGATCACAATCGAACTAGCTTTACCCGAAGATATAATTTGGATGGTTTAACGCAATTTCCACGAAAGGATCATAGAAGTTAGCTGATAGCTTCATTATCACAAGAAACTTCCAAAATATTACCAATATCTCGGGAAAAGACCGGAACAACTTAAATCACGCAGTAGGACTGCTGCCATTAAACTATAACTGACAATACTGTGAATAAATCACGGGGTAAACGTACGAACCTAACACTCAAACTAGCCCGCGAGCCGCCATATGGCGTATGGCGGGGATGTGAAAACAACGAACCCCCTAATTGGCTTCCTGTTTGGTATACTTAATACTATCTGGAGAAAGAGACCAGTAATTTGTTCTCGCTATTATCTCGCGAAATCTCTTTGAAAGGAGTACGAAAACCGCGCTCGCTGAGTACGGCAATAACGATGTTGCGCATTTCATCATGTAGGATGAGTATAGCTGATTGTAACAGCGGGAGATTTTAAAATGTGTTGTCCAATTCTGAGTCTACCGGCGAATTCGGATGAGTTGGCAACCCTTGGCATGGATCATTAAATAATAAGGCTGAACAATAAATAAGAATGTCATCTTAATTAGTTGTTACACCAGATTTGGCGAACCTTTTCCGTCGCGAGAAACGGCAAATGAAACTGTCAAGCCGCGTGTACACTTATATCAACATATTCATCCAACAACCCACCAGTGGCGTGCGGCAGGGGTGCCTTAACACCGAAATATCTCAGTAACCGTATTAGCTACTCTAATGCTTCGCGAAAATAACCAGACCAGAAGTAACAATCCGTATTAGCGATCATTTCCTTAAAATTCTGCCCAGAAAATCTTCAGATCTGATTCCGAAAAATTATTTTATTCATTCAATAATGTTTACATCAATAGAAATCATCTTAATTTAGCTTTCAACTCTTAGATCAATTAAACATGGGATACATTATCGAATGCAATCCTGAAATATATAAATGCGATTTATTCAGCCCACACATGGGTCGCGTGGAGCCAGTTTCAGTAGTTCGACTGAGAAGCTGTACGTGGGAAAACGAACTTATTCGGCAAGTCAACCAAAGAATTTTATTTTTGTTTTCGCTTGAAGTGATGGGTGAAATCGTGAAACGAACAAATTTTGTAAGCAGCTGTTTGTGAGAACAAATAAAATTCACGGAGACATGTTTGACTTGGAAGCACGACACAATACTAGTAGCCATAGTATCTTTACTTATAGGATGAGTGGCTCATTTTCACTCCATTCCCTGGATTTCACACTTTTCCCATAAACTATGAGCCTAGAGATTCCTACTCCCTACGTCTGCAGCTTCTCACTGAACTGCCCCTGATTTTTATAAGCATTGCTATGCTGATTCACGCCACTGCCTAATCTGGGCGCGTGGTTGACCCATAGCGAGATTTAGCGTCACGCACTTCGAGCATATGAGCAGGCCACGCTGAAAGCATAACCTAAAAAAATCTCCCTCACGCTAATTGCCTCCTTCAGCGCCGTCCTCCACCCACTATACATCACCATTCGATCTGCAGATCGCGACTGGCAGTGCTAGAGTGCTTGGCTCTAAAAATAAGTAGCCATCTTCCGCCCCCACACTCGCTCAACTCACGATTCCGGGTGCCGCTAAAATATAGACAAAACATCGATTGAGCCAAGGGTCAAAATCCTTCTAGACAGCGCTGGCAAGTGATTAAGAACCGCAATCCTTCATGGCTATCATTGCTGCCAAATAAGAGACGGGTTGACTGATGAATCAGTACAGCTTTAATACAAAGTTGATTCGTCGATACATAATATTTTGAACGCGCATAAAATACACGGATAGTGCATTAATTGAGGGATACGATGCATTAACGAAAGGAGTGGGTAATTACAGCTACATCCTGTCACACCATCCAACCTTAATGCAAAGAAACCATTACCTTTTCTCAAAATTGTGTAATAATGGGCCTTGATAGTATGAGTGATAGCCATTTATGACTTCATGCCACTGTTGTTAAAAAGAATTAAATCTTCCTCCACTCCCTTTTGTTGTGAAACAGATTTGAATAACAATTATACACTATTTTCAATATCAACGGACGATTTAGCATATTAAATTTATATATTTGTCGGATATTTAATAAATGTAAAAACTTCGTTACTCTCAATATCCACATCAAATTGTACCTAAAATAGAATGACTATTCTGAAAATTGTACCTCATAGACTTGAATTTCAAATATAACTCATAACTGATAAAAATTCTCAAGATTTCAGACATAGACGCATGTCCATCGACTGATAAGTAAAGTAAGTTATTTGTCACTACTTTCTTTGAAGGATGAAATAAATTAATCTTCAAAGCGATGAATTGGAGATATTCTTGGAGAATGTCATATGATATTGAATTTTAATTTTTATTCAACAATAAAAATTAAAAGAGAGATTCAGTAATTGAATTTTCAACCATTCTACAAAATGAAGAAATATAATAATTTTCCAGTTTCAAATAATCTAGAGAAATCCCGCATAATATACCACGAGCAATAGATATAGTAATCATTTACTTATTACTTATTCGCAACGAATGAGTCCCTAAATCGACTTGCCCTCGCATCTATTTCTCTTATTTTACACCCATTGTCGAATCAGCCAAAGTAGCACTTAACTAAAAAATTACGAAAATCTTGCAACTAAAGAATTCAAACATATCACATCATTTTTTTGCATTTCTATGCTTAAATAAATGTTATTCGTGCCATATGTAAAATTACTTTGATTACCCAAAAGTATCCATCTACTTCTTTCATATCCACCTCCAGAAGCCCCAATCTCTTTGCAAGATGTGCACCCTTGATTTAGACGAAATTATTCCTAAGATGTTCATTCATCCATCGCTCAGTATTTACACAACATAATATTTACTGCCGAAGACTTAAGATTTTCAGCCCTCTATGTTTCCAGTCCACACATCATGATAACATCTCTTCCTTGCTTCACAAATTTCCGTTCATGACATTTCAAAACCGTTCTGATCGCAGATAGAGATAAGAAACTTAGCGCACCAGTTGTCAAATGCGTCTTACGCAGGGAATAATCCCATATTTCAGTCTAATAATTCGCTCCTAAACACTGACCTCCTTAGACACGTACTCTCTCGAGACTTAACTACCAAGTAATGTCTCCAAATTAGTTCTGGCGAGAGAAATGGATTCGTTCTGCTTTTCTTTGCCGAAGAAAAAATTGCCTCGTTCTCGTGACGTTTTGTACTACAATAAAAAACAACCACAGTCTGTTTTAATTGTCTTTATAGTTGTACTGTTGTGCTACCCAATTTCGCTAATAGCGTGATTGATTGTTGAGCTATAATGAAGAACACTTTTCATATATTTCAAAGAATAAAAATGATTATGAGAATGACTCAATCATAAATGCTTTTTCATTCAACAGGTTTCCTCGGCAGGTTATGCACAACTGAATGGAGTTAGAGTAAAATAAATAACATTTACTCCACTGTTACTCAAAAATTTTTAGGACTAACATGTCATAAACAAATCTCAAAATTCGTTCATGAAATAAAATTGGATTCCTGAAAAAACAGCAAAAGAGTAAAGGACCAAATTTTTAACTACTCACAATCACCGGTAACAAATTAAGAAAATATACGAAAAGTTTTCATCGATCACGTGATGATATTCTTAGATCCGTGTGTTACTTCCGGTTGTTTAAATGTTTATTTTCAGTATTATTTAAGATTTTAAAACGAGTATTTCCTTTCAATTAACTCAGAAATAGAGTTCTATCACCTGCCAATGCAGTATTTAAACAATCGTAAATGTGAAAGCATTCCATTCACTCGCGAAAGTTAAGTAATTAGACATTTAGGAGTTTGCTAATGGCAGGATTCGGGACATTAGCGGGTTTCAGTCGGGGCGAAAGGGTACTTAAGGTACCCTGGCGCCGATTTCAACTAGCGATTAGTGGCCACAAAGCTGATGGCGAATTTTATGCAGTGGTATGGCCGCCAACAGTTACTTGCCTTGATCCAAGAAGCAAGGCACTCCTTGGCGCACCCAATCGACGCTTAAATCACAACGTGAATTCCCCTGCATGTCAAGATCACTCGATTAAAACTTGTAAGATGACTCCGGTCAAGATCATATACGAGACCTCCAAACAGAATGCTTTCTTCGGACGAACGCAAGTTGAAACATAGTTCAGTCTATTAATAATGAAATTGAATAAATACCTAAGCAATGATACAATAATTTAACAATCGATAAAATTCGCGCCGATAAGCTGCATACAGATATATATAGGCATCATTGGCTCGACATAACAATGCATGATTACGTAATTGTTGCCAACGCAAGATAGTATTCACGGGATTAGTAAAGTACTTCTCATCGAATACAATTTATAAATATTATGACACAAGGAAGGTTAAACTATGATACAACAGAGAGGTTTCAACATAGACAAGTAAATGGTTCAATATAACCTAAGCTGTCTTGAACAATAAACAACAACAATTATTATGTTCCTCTACCTCTCTTCGCCGGTTGGCTGAGGGTAAGAATTGAACTTTTTCCTAAGGATAAACAGAGCTTTCCAAACAATCACGAAAAGAAGGAACTCGGTAAATCACATTCTTCAGTCTATCTCACACATTAATTCAGAATGATCCCACATATTTGTAAGCCAGACCTACGGCATAGTCCTTAAATTTCCAGCCTGAAATGTTCTCATAAAAAAATTCTACAACTCAAAAATTTACAAATGCCAGTTTTCAAACAGAACCAACAAATACACGATTTGTCGATCGCATTGATCCCTTCAGGGGCAAGCAAACCAACTGTCTCAACAATTCACAGTACTTTTCCTTTACATCCAACCCTATTCATTCCCTATCCTTGCATATTTATCTCGCTTCTCATTCATATGCCTTCCCATTCATTCACCTTCTTCAAAAGCCCAATATAACTAAATGACACAAATGATTCGCTGTTTCCTGAGTCTTAAGCTAAGCTCAAATATCTAGTTGTCCTTTGCTAACTTTAAGAGGTTTCCTACCCGCGGATCGCGGGTCGAGTGCGGCCAAATAACCACCCAAGTGCGGCCTAGAAGCTAATTCATACCCGATAGTTGCAGCAGTATTTTATCTTGAAGTTATTCTTATCTTACTCTATCTTGTTAATAGGAAATGAAGAAATAACGGTTGAAATCTATCCTAAAAGAGAAACACCAAGTTTAAACATTATTGTACACAAAAATGTAAAAATCTACATCCGAAGAGCTATTCATGTTTAAAAATACAACGAAGTATATTATCTGCGGACATCGAAGTCTAAGGAGCTAACACGGCAACTAGAGGAATATTCTTGGCCCCTCCTTTTATCGTCTACATCACATCACGTAAATACGCAGTACAGAAGACATTCGACACAAAACGCAAAAAGAATTATCGCCGTTGGGACAGTTTTCCGCCGCCTACCACATCGGGCAGCTTATGCACCGCCTTGCACTCACGAATCATTCCAAAATGCCTATCCACATTGCACTCCGAAAAGAAGACGAGTTATTTCACCAGCAGCGTCCTAATCCGAAAAACAAACGACGATAGTTTACCTTGGAAACCGAAGCAAGGGCTGAGGAAGCAGCGGAATAATCCGGTTAACATGGCTCTGCCGTTCGCAGTGGGCGGCGAATCGCAAATGGTCGAGATGTGCTCTTGGTCGAGTTAAAGAGGAGAAAGCGAGGGAAGAGGAGCACCGGTAGTGCGCGATCGCGCGTGTGTGTGTGCCAGCGAATAGATCTGAAAGGAAATCTAAAAGAGAAAAGGGCAGAGAAAGAGAAGGTGGGCAAGGAATGAAGTTGGCGTGACCAAGAGGATGGGACCGAGTATAACTGCACTCCGAAGAGGTTAACAACACGGACGGAGAGCCAAAAAAGTCACCCACGGACTGAATATATCAATAGGAGGAGAGATCACTGCACGAGATTTCGGCGAAACAATTCCATATTCCGCAACCCGGACTATATGGGAATGAATAACATGCCGATTCTGTGGTTGTTAAAGAAATGAGTAAAATACCTTTGTATATACCTTTTAATGGAAATGTTCGTCTAATATGCCAATATTATGACCAGCATTGGGCTTTTACTTCCGAAGGAGTGAAGTATTAACTTAATTTTGAGATTGCTCGGTAAAACAATACTACGTGATTAGACTTAATGTATGGGTTGCAACCAACAAATGATTGTTTTCAATGGAAGCGCAAAAAAACAATCAATTACGTTAGCTTTCAACTAATTCCTATTAACAGAACAAAGTTAATCAATTGAATTGTTAATTGATATCTTATTGTTGCAATTAGTACTGTATATTTAATAACTGAAACAACAATAAACTCTAATCAAAATTGTTCCATACCAAAATGTTATACTTCAGATTGCTTCACAACCTATCTCAGGTATACAACAGGATTCGTGTTAAATGCAGGGTGACAGACTGAAGAACATATTAGTTTAGATCTCGCTCTAATAAGAACGTTATCTATTCCTATCATCCGACCTTCGTGAGATTCGGTCGGTTGATCTCGGTAACTCTTTATCACGAATCAAGAAGCGAAGCTTTTGATATTTCGTAATAAATTAGATACTATAGTATTATAAAAGGTGGCGAATTGGAACGAGTGACCGAATTCTTTATTATGTCCGGTGGACTAAACTGAAATTAGGTTGGAATATGTCGAAGCCAAAATATATTCGTTACAAAAAATAGAATGTTATCTTCAACTGTTTACTATGGATAATGCAGAGCCGATTTGGTGATAAGGGGAAACTTGGGGATTTACTTAAGAGCGCTATGACTTGGAAATGGCACATTTTGGTCATTGGTCAAATGAATGTGAAAAGCTTGAATAAGAAATCGTTGTAGACTAATCAGCTGAAATCTTCGAAAACGTAAAAGGTAAGGAATTTAATTTCATTATATTTAGAACAAAGATGATATAAATTTCCTCCCATTAAGATATCAGGAGTTACAACGCATTCATAAAAATCTTTTCTAGTAGATAGCTTTGAATAAAGATAGTAAAATTTAAAAAAATGCTAATATTTCTAATAGAGTTAATAATGATGCATCCAAATGGATGAATGTATTGCATGTGTGTCTAAAACAGAATACGCATGGAGATAATGTGTAAATGCCCATAAATACTATTTGAAATGTTTTACTTTAATTCAGGTGGAACCTATTAATCACAATTGTCTTTGATATTAATTTTTGAGTACATTTGGATCGATAGAAAGGGAAATAACGGAATTGAATTTAAGTTGGTGCTACAGGTAAGTTTTAATGAATGGCAGAGATAAACTTAATTAGAAAGGGACGCAGAAGATCCAATCGATTGATGTAAATAACACCATGGCAATTGAAGAACTTTCACTTACGCTAGATATCCTTCTTTCCTTAATTAATCGAGAAATGCCGACCTAAGCTCCTTTTAGGGAAAAGGACAACTAATCAGTTCTATCTGATGGCTGATATTACGTCATGTGATGAAAGAAGCCTTTTAGTCACAGGAATGCGGTGAAATGAAGGTCAACAACCACCGTAGAAGTCGTCAGTCAGTTGTTGACAATAGACGACTGCCGGGCGGCGATAGAAATCTTCACTTGGACAGAATTGCGAATGAACGGATTGGCCGTGGGCCCGTTAAGGCGGTGAGGCGCTTACAAAGGTCGTTGAAAAAGGGCTTAATTTTGAAGGAGAAGGAAGAACTTATTATTCAGTTTCTTTACATATTTCTATGAGATACTTGATCTTTCATTAGATTTTATTGACTTTACTAAGGGTCAATAGTTTTTACGGAATCATATATTTAATATTTTGAATGTTTCTGTATTCTATTGATTTCCCAAGAAATACTTCCTGTTATTATTATATCAATGACACATATTTCCATAAAGTCGTGCTATGGGGTACCAGTTTAGAAATGAAATAGCAAAGAGGTGAAGAACACGATGTTGCTCGGGAGGAATATAAAAATAGATACAAACTTTTACTCTGACAATAAAATATAAACATTGTAAGTCAACATTTCTAACAAATCAATGATTGTACCCTAACTTTTCTATAAATTAACACGAAAATTCATAGATTTTAAACAGCGTGTTCCTGATTAATCAGCAATGATTCAATGTTATGCATTAAAATTCAGAAACCCATCAATATCGTGTCGTGCGATTAAGTTTATGCTTTAAATAACATTAACCTTACACTAAATACATTATTATGTGATTTTATATTAGATTAGTTAATTCTCTATGAATAAGAAATATATATATATCTTCCCTGTGTGATCTTAAGAGAGGTGATTTCAACTGTGTCTCAGATTTCAACTAAGTCTCGGAGGTTTTTCTTATAGCGTTTTCTTGCTGTGGACAATTTTCCATAAGCTTCGTTTAGATTTTTCTTAACCAAAAGTACTCCTAATCTATCTCTATTTTTAATAAATTATTTATTTCATTAATAAGTTACACTAAATAAAAGAAGATAGTGGAGGTCTTGGTCTCACTTTTAGTCAATAAAGATGTTATTTATTAATTTTAGCATTAAAACCAATTCCTTACGATGTAAAGCGCCTATTGGAGAGAAAATTTGAAAGCAGCATAAATCTATTCTTGCGGGACGAAAGATTAAGAACGGATGAAGGAGTAAAGAGGGCAATTATAGAGTTGAAAAGTTAATCTAGATATCAAGCGACTTATATTGACCAGAAAAGCATTAATGGCCACGTCAGCAAATAAACCGGTAGAAGGGTCATTGAAATAATTCCCAACTGCAGGATAAAAATCAGACGAGATCATTGGAAGTATTTTGAAATTAAACCACGTTTGTGAAACGGTTGTTATTTCCTGGATAGATAGCTCCCATTTTATCATAGAAAATTAACACGTAAGATAGTTGCCCAATTCTTTTCCCATCTTTGAGGCGAAGATAAATACGAATAATTGTTAATTAATAAATGGGCACGTAGGTTACGTTACGATTATTAAGAAAGATTATTGTACGGTTAATAGTAGTGATCGGTTAAAGAAGCTATCTAGTCTCATTGAAGACTCAATAAGTTGCAATACCATGATTAAAATTACGTGCGATTGCTTGAAAATTTCGAAATATATAGTGAATGCTAGTTAATAGTAGTGATCGGTTAAAGAAGCTATCTAGTCTCATTGAAGACTCAATAAGTTGCAATACCATGATTAAAATTACGTGCGATTGCTTGAAAATTTCGAAATATATAGTGAATGCTAGAAACTAGAAATGTTGAGAGTGAATTAAGAAGTATACGGTAACCGTTCTGGCGTCTAGCCGTGGGGGACCATGAATATTATAATATACATGACCAGTTCTCTATTCGACAGCCTGTTATTATTAATTCGTTTTTGTGTGTGAACACTGCTCAACAGAGAAAAGAAATTACAATATGTGTCCTCAATTCCTCTTAATAACATGCATACACTTATTGACGAACAAAATATGAATTTATCATAATAAGGCAATTTTTGTTGATTAAATTATTCGTGATTTAGCTACATCGTTCCACCGATTCATGCAGTGCATTAGATGAACGTTCAAAATATATTTACACCTAAATATATCTAGATCTCCTTTTTAATACGTATTGAGTTCTCAATAACTGTTATAGTAAAAATCTATAAATTAGTGTAAAAAAGAGAGCGTTAAATTTATCCCCCGCAGGTTTAATTTGTGGAAAGCTCTCTCTCAGATGGCCACAGTAAAACCCCATTGATATAACCAGCTGGTCTGTACATCCAAATAAAAGTTTCTCAAATACGTCCTCAAACAGACGTTTAGAACTTACACATATTACAACTGGCGAAAACATGCTTATTAAAATTTCAACTTTCTCGCCAGCTTAATGAATTTCTAAAACAGAGAGTTGAAATCAGTTCTCTAAAGGAACATGATCTAAATACTCCTTCGAATGGCTGACTTCATGAATGCTGAAATCATAAATCTTTAATGATATAAGGCTTCGTAAGTTTCCCATTTGGGTACTCAACCATCGTTTGAGATGGATGATTGATGAGATACGTTATTGGCATGACCTGGTGGTTAATTTAAATGGACCAAATGAGAATGATGCTTCGTCTCCGATAATAGAACAGCTTTCCTTGTTACTTCTACTTCAATGGAAATCTTTGTATCGGCGTTCGTCGATGAAGCAGTCACATCTTGCGTAAGTCTACTTAATTTAAAATGCATTGCTCAACCGTCAGTTCTTGGAAATAAAATCGCTATTCCATAAAAGGCGGAAAACTACACAATTGGAAGGCATTAATGCATAGTAATGCAGGCTATTCTCCATTTTAAGAAAAGATGAGACAAAACGCACCGAACATGAAAAACTATTGAATCACTCCAGTTATAATGGGCTAGTTTTAAATTGTTTGGTACATAATTTAAATATTTAAACAATTTTGTCACACCTAAGCTACTTTTTCTGGGGAAATCTGGTGAGAACATTTTTATAATAATAGTTACTTCTTTAATATTGCTGAAACCGTATCTTGATTAAGGGAGTATTTTTCATTTGTCTTAAAGCACATAATAGAGAATAAGTATCTTCCATTTTTGTCATATTATCATTTTCATATTAGCATTAATTACTTATTAACTTATTATTGAATGCTATAGAGAATGTTATATATACGCTCAGGTGCAGTTGCAAACGGAATTGTTCCAAAGGCTCCAGTTTGACAAAGCGAGGAAAGAGAGTGAAAGTATCTAACTCCTCATCTTGCCTAGTATCCCCCATTGTCACTCCACTTTTGGGGGCTAGGGGTGTAGGGGATGATAGTTCAACCAGCCTTCGGTCTGCTCACATCGCAAATAGTTCTGAATTTTGTTAAACAATCTCTTCACTTCTATGTAGCTCTCTGAGAAAATTTTCCAGAGAGAGACTATCTAATATGTGTATAACACTTTCATTACTATTGCGATATGATCACTTCAGACTTTTGCGATCATGTATTGCTCGGAATGCAGCATCCCGGAGGAGCAAAAGCTCCCTTTCGCCTTGATGACTCTTAAAGGTTAACACCTTCCTCACGGACAATTCTTAAAGGCGCCACTGAACGAATCTATCGGCAGAATAGCGTCCTCCAAGGTCACCTCAGAGAGTTGCTCTATCGATTGCTGTGCACTCTGAGGAAGGCATCACGAACAACGTCGCACACGTGACCGAAAACGGTGCCTCGTGATCATTGCTACTTCACCTCCTCAGGATACGGGACGTGATGTTAAGGTAAATGTTCACCAATGCGATAGAGACAAATATGCGCAGAGCTGAGTCTCCATAAGAACTGCATTGTTTCTTTAAGGTTGTACCTTTCTTGTACGAGGATATGTTTTGTTTTAAATATATATATTAATGATTCTATTGAAGTAGCTAGATCTTGAATATACAATGAGGATAATTGAAGGGAAAACGCTGAGAAATCATCTTGAAAAGTGAAACGAGCTCATAGCCGAGCCAAAATTATCCTACCACTAGACGAGGCAAATACGATAAAAGGAGTAAATATTTATATCACGAGAATAGAACAAAATATAGTCCCTTTACCTTGAATATTTATTTTGATTGTATTATACATTTGAACTACCATATTACTACCTTTTCAACTTTATTTTTGCTTTGTAATTTTAAATTCATGTTACTGTTTCTAACTCAATCCTTATTTAGTACTTATTACTAAAGAGCTGAGAACTTAATAAACTTGATAAACTTTTGTGGCTTATTAATTAGCAGTGGTTGCGAATTAAGTTATATTTTCCTTTCGAATTTGTTGGGCACTAACAACGAATTTGTGCCGGATTTGCTATATCATCGTTCAGAATTATTATTGATCGATTGTCCAAGGTTTAATTTAGTCTTACATTAATTCAATACCACGACTTTTCTCCGTGTGGTTTCGGTATTGGCTCGACTACACTCTTGGCTGAGAACCAAACACACCAATAAACGGTAATCCGGCGGCAAATAAATAATAATTATTTTCTGCAATGGCGGTTCATAATCTTGGAGAAAGTGAAAGTTATATAAATTAACCATGTCCAGGCTCGTCATTAGAAATACTCTCAAAGAATATCGTAAGTTTATGCTAGATAATATAATTAGAAGAGAATAAAAGTTGTTGAATTAAATCGTGCAAGATGATGACGTAAAGAAATATTTCGATTTAATTGAATATTTTCAAGCGATTGTACTTTTAATTTTCGAACTGTTTCATAAAATATAAATTCTCATTCTATCTAGAAATAAATATTAGCTTTCGATAAAAATTTTGACAAAATGGCTTATATTTAACCGTAAATATTTCATCATACAGAATAACTACATTCTAAATCGTCAAGTCAATAGTTTAGAAAAAAATGGGTTAATTTTCTTTTCATAAGTTCGAATTCATAAAACATTTTTATTGCTTAATTCAACTTTTATAAACCAACATCAATTTGCATTCCGTATACAACCTTTGTCATGTTACCTTACCCAAAAAATGTCCTCTTGTGCTTCGCAATAATAATGCGCAAATTCCGTTTTGGATTCTAAGCTCTCTATAACTGCTTAGAATCTTAGAGCTTAGGATCCAAAACGGAGATGTTTTATACATATACATATATATATATATATATTAAAGTTTTTCAACTTAACACCTATATATAAATTGATTGATTATGTAGATGTAGATCAGAATCTACCGTTCAAAATTATTTAAGGTTTGTGTGTGTCGTCTTAGAAACCATAAAAAAGTAAAGAAATTGGCGAAAGGTGACTCTCCCCGATGGGAAACCCTACTGTAAGATCAAAGACTGCGAATGGGAAAGCACTTAGGATGATTAACAGATAAATTTTTTAGTGTCCCATGGAAAGAAAATGAGTCATGAACGTACGGCCGAAATGCTCAGAAAGCTCGATCATTAAAATCGAAGAGTTTACAAGTGTCCATGCACGAGCATTTCTGTTATTAACGCCTTTTTAAAGAAGAAATCTTTATCATTAAAGCTTTGGAGAGTTAATCTATTTTTAAACATCAAAGTGCGTTTATACAATGTAATATAGTAAACAGAGCTATCGGTCACGAGAACACGTTTCGATATCAAAAGGGTTCTTTCCGAAAAACTTCTCTTTTTTCGTTCGCGAACTTCTCAGACCGCCTGAGTGGCGCCTTTGATCTAGTCTTGGCTCCGCTAGTCTAACGATCAATTCTCTCTCTATCCAGAATTGCGTCTACCGTTTCCCATGCGAACCGAGATTGATCTACCATTCTTACCCATTCCTTTGGAGACCATTGCACACGATATTCTGCTTTACTTTCGTTATTTTAAATTTCTCCTTAATTACAACAATTTATTACGATAATCATATATATAAAAAGCAAATGTCTGTCCGTCCCCCTATTTATCTCAGAAACGGCTTGACTTAGAGATCTGAAACAAACTGCATTGTGTTTCTACGATGCTGAAACCCCCAGGAAACTAATCTCATCTCTGTAAATCATCCGGGTTCGAACCCAGGAGCACAAAATACTTTTCCATAAGAGATGTACGTAAATTAGGTTTTCATGACTTGCAGAGGTCGTTTCTTTTACAAAATTAAATTAGAAACAATGGTCCTACGAAATTGAGACGTGTCACAAGAAAGGATTTTAATTATAGAATCTTATTTTAGTCGTGAATCATTCATATAAATTCGAAATTGTGAGAACTTTGATAAAATAGACGTAAAATTCGTAAAATTTTTCGGAAATAAACAACCCATCCCTTTGACGACCAATGCAATTATTGTACATTGATGTCAGGAGATATCCCATATAAATGCACGGGGATAATCAATTAGTATACTTTTCCATAAGAAATGTACGTAAAATAGGTTTTCGTTACCTGCAGAGGTCGTTTGTTTTACAAAATTAAATTAGAAACAATGGTCCTACGAAATTGAGACAAGTGCCAAAAGAAAGGAAAATGATCATAGATTCTTATTTTTGTCGTGAAATATTGATATAGATCCTAACTTTCGAAGATTTTGATAAAACACACGTAAAATATTTGGGAAATAAACAACCCATTCCTTTGACGACTAAGGCCAATGTTGAATGTTGATTTCACGAATTATACCATATAAGTGCACGGGGATAATCAGTTCGTATAATTTTTATAAGAAATTTACGTAAATTAGGCTTTCATGACTTGAAAACAGTAGAATAAATATTAGAAATAATGGTAAGAAATATATTGAGTTATTATGATCTTACGACGGACTGTTTTTGGCTT
>KZ312450.1:1609467-1669391 GCA_000376725.2 Ladona fulva | reverse complement strand
ATATAATAATTTAATATAATATATTTTGAATAGTCGAGTTAATATATCTGGGAGTTCTTGTTATCTATACCCAGACCCATAAATGTTTCAGCAAAAGGGCTGCGAAAGAAAGGAATACAAATAACAATGATGATGATAATAATAATGACAATGATAATAATAGTAATGATAACAATAACAACAACAACAATAATAAAGATTTTGCAAACGTCAAGAGAATACGGTGTACTGTATCGTACACACAAGCAGTATTTCTTCGAAAAACCAGCCAAACTCCGCCTAAGTATGAGAGCAGCGGTACTTAGAAAAAATTAGCCCTGTTCGATGTGCCTCCACGTTTCCGTACGGGGCTGATCACTCCATAGGTCACTGGTTACGGCAAATGTTTGCTAACTAAGGCATGATGGGATTACTCCTATAACCCTGTGTTTGACTATGGAAGCGAAAATCAAGCCGTGTAACACTCAATGGCGAACTGTCGAGTACAAAATGGCTTATCGAAGGTAAGAATCGAGAAAAGTCGAGATGTTTCACTGAGCAAAGATAGCGAGCACTTCATCACGTTCCTATCTGAAGTTACTGGTGTTCAAATGACATTTTGATTCATTAAATCATTATTGTACTATTATTGGAAATAAATATAAAAGCAAAAATTCTTTAAGATGATAATTTATAATAATATAATACTTTATGATGATGAAGTTAGTTGGGATAAAATCAATCTTTTAGGAACCGATCTTTTTAAAATCCAAATTTCCGAGTAGTCGTAACTCTCTTCTCTTTGCAAAAATATGATAAACGAAAGAAAAAAGCCTTATTGTGATGAGCTACTTTTAGTCTTTACGATGAAGTACGTTTTGGAAGTAACTGATTATAAACACAGAGACCTCTTTTTAACATTGTCCGTCCTCGGTGGCGTAGGAGTTGGCGTGCTGGTCTGACAGTACTGTACCTTACTGACAATAAAAATTATAATTGACTCTGTTGTATATGAAACAACAACCAAATAAGAGCCACAATATTGTCGGAATGCGTAAAATAGAAACATTAATATATAATAAAGATTAGTATTAAAAATCATCAAATTTTGTCTTTTGTTGGAAAGTAAGAAAGAGAGTAAATCCTCAACTTCTCCACTTTCAACTATAAAAGCTTCGGAGGGGAATGAGGCGACCAGGAAAGGTGAGGAGTGAGGAAGTTTGCCTTCGCTTTCCTCAGAGTCGGAATTCTGTCAGCGGAATAAATTAAGAATAAAAATTGCAGAACAATCACCCTAAAAATAATAATTTTCATAGCAACTGATAAGTAGGCTTTCCATACGTCCCGTTTCGACCGGGAAAGTCCCGGTTTTAGCGCATGGTCCTCAATTTTCCTGCTGTCCCGGATTTGATGGACAAACATGGACAAAAAATATAATGTTAGAGACTGAGGTTTCAACGATAGAAAACATCTAAATGCTAATTTTCATTAGATAGTGACGCTTCAAACACTGAGTATCTTAAAAGCACATAAAATTAGCTCCAAGTTTTGAGGCAACGGGTTTTGTCCCGGTTTTAACCGTTCCAGAACGTTATCAGTCCATTAGAACGTGGTAACCCTACTCATATGGAGTAAACAAAATAAATACTTTAACTAGGAATCTTTCACGCCACAGTAACTTTCATAATGTGACAACTATGAACAAGATTAAGAAAAGTAATTTAGAGATACATTTCCTCTACCGTAAAGCAAACATTAACAAAATTATTCCATTAATAAAGGCATCGTTGCAGGAACGACGCCTAAATAACCCTGTCAAAATTTAAACTCGCCTAATACTCTTGCCTTAATGCTTCCAGCGGAGAGCGCCTTCTACAAAATTACTACACCGAGTTCGGAAGACACCAAGATTACGAGGTTTTCTCGTAAATTAAACGGGAATGTTATCACTTTCCAAGAAACCTTTCGTTTTCGGGCGGAGTAGAGCGCAAGGCGGAATCAATATGGAGCGCAACCTCGGCGCTCCGAGGAAAATTTATTTTGGCGAGACTGAGAGTCTGAATCGTTTTTTCGAGGAGCGCTCGACGGGACGACAGACGTGTCGCCGCGGACATAGGAGTCGTTCTCATGCTAATTGCGGGGGTCAAAGAGTGGATGCACTAAACATGTCACATTCCGAGTGTATAAAGAGGCTTTCATAAGGACTTTCGCGATGGTTGACCCCCTCCAGCCGATTTCTGATGCGAAGAATTTACGATACGGATAAGCGAATCTAATGACCCCATACACAAATGCAATACGCTTTTTTTCATTTCAGAGGTGCTAGCCATATACAACAGCTCCAGTCATCAGAAATTAAAAAAAAATCGCTTGATAACTGTGCTGGCAAACGAAAAATTGATTCGTCACATACGGCCAAAAAGGAATTTGGTTTTCCCTTTCGTTTTCTGTAACCATAGCGACTGCAATTCCGTTACGTGATAGTTTAAAGCGAAATCATTAATGGTAGAAAATATCTTTTAGTCTATCAATTAGTTTGTTTATAACTTATATTTGTGTTAAAATTATAGTACTAAAATTTTCCAGTGACATGTTTCAGATAAAAATTCTTCTATTTCCTAAACATCTTACGTGCGTGTTATTTTCTAGACCTTCCTTCTTGCATATTTTAGTCAAACCAGTATGTAATGTATAAGATCTTACAGTTTACAAATAAGAAAAGACTGATCGCTGTTATATAAGATCTTACTGTATTTTTTCCTTTTCCAACAGTTTTCATTTTTTAAGGAAGAAGAAAATCCTTCTTATCGAATGCAAAATGCGTATCGAGAGATAATAAAATACCAAGGGTATAAATTACCATAAAGACAGTATTTATAAGGAACTTTCCAGATATCAGATATGAAAGGTGCCGATAACGTTCCCCAAAAATAATTACCGGGCCTAAAATTTTGTAGAGGTTCGGCTAAAAAACATTACCTTGACAACACTTCTGAAACTTTGGATGAAAAAATCTCAGCTGTTAAACAACATCAGTATAAAATGTCAATTACATTTACTGTATTTTATGAGAGCTAGACTAACGTTAAATGAACGAGTCTGAATTATTAAACGACACATAGGATCACGAAATATCACCACGTTCATTCTGTTGCTTCACGTGAAATTATGAATCGAAATTTTCAAATTTGATTCTCCAAAATTTGAAGAAATTTCATACACTAATACTTGAATGAATAAATAAATTCTAAGAAAATTGATAGCTTACATAAAATATCGAAGATTTTCATCAACATTTGCGTAAAATAGTAACGCACAAAATTTCTATATTTCACAGAAATATTACCACAACCTTTCTTGGCGAATAGAGTTACGCAAGTAAATTATTACATAATATTTACTTTCCTTTCTTTTAGAGTATTACATTTGCATATTTTGTAGCATGTCGCTTACAATAAGCGGGTTTTGGAACAATCTACGGAAATATTTTGAAATGCTAAATATATACAGAAGTAGCTAGAGGCTTCCATAGATTCCCATATTTGCCAATGCATCACTGTTAACATTTTATCACTTCCAAAATGCAATTCCAGTCAAAAAGGAGCGCGATATCCAAGAGGCATCGACAAAGCGTTATAAGGAATTGACCACCAAAACACTTCTGGTCGTTCTTTCCGCATAGCATCAGAAAAAATATTAGTGTAGATTAGGTAAGACATTCGTACACCCCCCGCCATACGCCTCTTAGGGCTCGCAACGTTTATAAGTAAATGTAAATCCTAAATCTCTTCGATAAAACACCCTCAGTCTTACACCGCAAAACATTTAGACTAAGAAAACAGTTCTCAGGAAAATTCATCACTGCATCAGGCAGTAGTGAGAAGCAAGCAAGCCATAAGTAATCCATCCCAACCTTAAACCTTACGTTCAATGAAAGTGCATCCATAATGCAGCGCTGCGAATTCTTCGATAGCACTTAATATTGATTTAGTGCAAATCACCCCTGCCGTTACGTTCCTCCCACAGTCACTATGAAAAGTAGGTCATTCGGTGAAAATCGGTACTGCGACTAATTATCATATTTGAGCACTTCGACGATTTATGATTGAAAATTGAACTAATCGGGACGTTAACCTGAAAGCGGTTAATGAAATGACACAACTGCTTAGACAAACACTGTCTGTCATAAGCTGACAGACGCTATTCTGTTCACATTTCGGTTCCCTTCCCTAATTTTCGCAAAAATAATATTCTTTTACGTACATATAATATGAAAAAGAATGGCGAGACAAACGAATTTCATACATTATATATGCAGAAGAAATATTATTGTAAATGAAGAGACGGCAATTTGGAATCTTCTACAGATGGAAACTGCATTCATAAGTCATGATAGTATATACCTACAATAAAATCCTAAAATGCCACAAAAGGATACAATACAAGTTCAATTAGGAAATCATATTGAAAATGAACTTGAAGAATGGGAGAGAATATATTTACCTCTTCTTCACTAATATCGTTATTACACTAGTATACAAAAGTTACTCTACTAATATATTAAGGTAATAAAATACATTAAAATACATCTAATAAACGATTGAAAATTGTGAACTGCTTAAGGTTCCGTTTTGGTCATGGTTAATACATGTAAGAGCTTTACCAAGGAGGTAATCCCAATGTGTGATGAGAATAAACGAAGGATGGCAATACTGTAGAACGGCTAAGCCCCATTTCATATATGGAAAAAAATACAAGCGAATTAACTTTAAAGGATGAAAAAAGCATGAAAAATGAAAATATTTTTACGTTCACATAGCCCAAGAGAATCGATTTCCGACAGAAACGTAGACCCTAAGCGTTAAGCCAAACATTCTTCATGGTTTTCAATTAAAGAAAAATGAAAAAAACTTTCTAATTTAATTATATTATCACTATTTACTCATTTATTAGTAATATATGAAACAATGATTGTAGGTATAACGATAAGATAGACGCTAAAATCCCAAAACAAGAAATATTCGCAGCATTGTAATAATCACACCGCATGAGACATTTGAAAACGACGAAGGAAATGATAAATTTTCCGGTGTTCCTGGAAAACCGCCAGATGCGGTTTCTCGCCGTTTCATACCGGTGTCTTCCAAGCTAAAGCCCTTTAAAAAGGCATTTCCACAAGTCATACACAAATGTTTAAACAGATTTAACACTAAGCAATTTTCAAATCCTAATCATCAATGAGAAAACTTTTTCTCACACAGTCCGGATTCGAAAGCATTTTCAATCACGTAACTCTATCTTCACGCTATGATATTTGCTCCTAGGACTCCGAGGCTACCAATGTTGACCTGTCACTTCTTTACCATCTCGTTCTGCTACAACATCATCACAACGCCGGCCGCAAGTGACAGCAACTAAATTTCTCTGTCAGCCGAGAAGAGCTGTGCGTGTGCAGAACAGTAATATGCAACTTTGATGCGAATATGATCGAATCGATCTCCTTATGGACGTCAATTGCATCTGTGGTTGTTCTACTGACTGAATTGCCACTTACGTCACAACCACCTTCAAACGTACTTGTCGGTCGACCAATGTAACAAGCCACATATTTGTCTTCATTCCGTTATGGCAGGAAAGGTAACACGGGACGGACCATTTATTGCATATTTTAGCCATGAGGACTGTTAGAGTTCATACGAAGTCATCTCCTCAACTGATCTCTAATTCCTGTGGAACACTCGGTATTCGTATCGTATGCTTTAGGTCAAAATCAAGATTCAAGTGGAATCTAAATTGCACTAACTAAGTTGATCTAAGCACCCGTCTCCATTTTTATTCTTAAGTAGCAACTTCCTTAAGCTAATTATTAGCATACTACTTTTCTATATCGCTGAATTGTTTAGTAAACAAACAAATTTATAAACGATCTAACTGAAATTATTCTATTATATTATATTCCTATTTTAGCATTATAACGTATATTTAGATATTGTTGAGATATTTAGCAATATGTTTTTAGTTTTGTTAAATATCATATCTACAGTATTGTTTCAATGCAAATTCATTTTAAATTTAAATTAATCTATCATCAAATTCGAATAGGACATTTTACATTACTAAGAACATAAATTCTCAACTGGCTCGACCTTCCAACCTTTTAGAGTGAAGCAAACTCCAAATAATCTCAAAATGGAGCAATTTCCATATTTTGTCCTTGCAATATCCGAGAATTTCAAAAGTATGAGGCACTTTTACTACAATCACCAGAAATAATCTCAACTGGTAGAGTTCAGTCGAGAAATAAGCATTTCCTTGTGTGCAATAGCGCCAAAAATTCCATTTTACACGATCGCGGTAAAAAAAAGCGATTTCCCTGTTTCTATGCAGAAGGGAAAGAGATTTAAGTCGTGTTTAATTAGGGATACCAAATCATTAGCGGCATGAGCAACACGCAGAATTTTATTTTGTAATTTCCTGGCTTTCCGCATCTGAGAAGAAATATTCGTATATTTTTTCCTGAAATTTCCCCAAAATATTCCGCAAGAACCGAGATTTAATTAAAGCATTTGCCGTGGCGGCGCATTGCCGGTTGCTGCGGCAGCAAAATAAACACGGAATTGCAGCGTTTGGCCGCCAGAGGCGCCAACGAAGGTCAACTTGATTGATTCTGGCTCGTGAAGGGAAATTTCCTCGACAAAAGAATTATTACACAAATTAATACTCTTCTTTCTGTTGCCGTACTATTGAGACTCACACGGATAGCTTCTCAGTATTCAACGCTTTCTGAAGTAAAGTAGAAACCATAAATATTTCCGCGGTTGATGCAGTAAAAAGATGTATCAAATACCGCATTTGACCGAGGACATCAATGGCGTGATTGTTTCTAAACGTCATCTCATTGGTTTACGGAACTGATCTCAAACCAATCGTCCGTCTTCAATAGAATTCGATGAATGCATGAAGCGGATATTCCCGAAAGACTGTAGAACTAATTACCCGATTTGCCTAGAAGCAAATTAATCATGAGAATAACAAGCTCCGCTATTAACTGTTCCACTCATTACTAAAACAGTAATAACACAGTACTCCTGAATAAGTACCGCTTTAACTTGCCAATTCCATCTTCCAATCTTAGATACTATTTGACCATTGAAGAAATGAATGAACTATGTAAAAAGTGTACAATGAAACAGTGATGTAATACGATGCCTGCAGTGAAGTAATCTACAGAAAAAAAATCGTTAAATAAATCGTTTTTGGAAGGGCTGAATTCTTTAAACCACGCCTCTCTCTTTTGTTTGTGATGATGAATTCATGTTGCGGTATAACGGTGCACCTGGAGTAGAAAGTGAAACCCAATCATTCTAACGGTTGAAGATTAGTTATATCTCAAGCGCAATCGTGATGGGAAAAATAGAGTAGGCCCAGTGAAGAAGTGATGGGTTTCTTTGTGTACAGAGAAGAAATGAAAAGAAACCAACTACTAAGAAATGGCATTAAACAATAAATTAATTACTTGGAAAAATTTCTTTTGCAAGGTTCTTATTCGGTCAATCGATGCCATCCACTCTCAACGTTTAAAACATCATACCAGGTTCAATTTCAGACTGTAAGCGAGTGAATTGTAAAAGAACACAACTTCATTACTCCATTATCTTACCTCTATAACCTAATATTATTAAGTTATAGAGGTAACCTCCATCATCTTGATGAAGAGCCCAGAACACTTTATTTGACTTAATTCTTGTTATGGAAATCTACTCTGCTTACTTTCGACTTTAAAGGCAGATTTTTCCATTAAAAGGCACTTCACGGGTTACTGGAAAATCAATTTTGACAGTGAAATAGTCATTAGAGAGTTCTTTTATCTTAGTAGATAAATATTTAGAGATTTGCTAGAACTTTTTGTTCACCAATTAAAGATGGAATTCTCACGAAAACAATGATCATTATTTAAACACAATCTAAGAATAAGGAATGAAATTAAAGATTTCAAACCATCTTGCATACCACCAAATTACGCTAATTATAGCCACGCATTCTGCAAAAGTCATAATTTTGTTTTAAGATTTAAAGTCGTGGCAGCTTTGACAAGTTGTAACACAAAAAAATATGCGAAATTTGTGTGGCCATATAGTTAAGATTGACATATTTATATAATATATATCCAATGAATGAAAATGTTATACGCAAAAATGTGAATTTATAAAGAAATTCTTTAGTAATCTACGGTTGGGTTCCCTGATTGATAGCTACATCTCAGCAGTTGGTGAATGGGCCATACGCACTCTCTCCCTCTCTCTCAGCAGATGAGAATTTACGCAACCGATTACGAATTCCACCTGCAGCTCCTTACGCGAGCGAAATTGAATAAACAGCGAAAGAGAAATGACACCAAACCGGTCGTTCGAGTTTTCTTTCAAAAGGCATCTCTTCCTTTAGCATTGTTTTGCCTTCATTACCTGAAGCCCTCTCGCTTCTGTTGGCGGAGCTGCTTAAAGAAAAAAGGACGCGCTTTGTTACGTCACATTTCTGCCGACCGCAATTAATGTTTCTCTGGCAGACGTCCAATCGGAGGAAGCGACAGTTAGAGGGAAGATCGTGAGTTTGCATAGCCTCTTGAGAACCTCTCCTTGGGGGAGACTGGTTCGAATCCCTTCCAGTGCATTCCGCGCAGTACGAAGGCTTCGTAAGGAGGTAATTGAGAAACTTTCGTATAATCCGATGGTGGCTTGTTAGGTCTTTTCGGTGGATATTTTCTTGGGAATGTAACGAAGGTATTTTTCGCTAAAACGAGGAGGGAGATAGTAAGATGAGGAATAAGGCGGTAAGATGAGGAGTGACGAGTACAGATGAGGAATAAGATGGTAAGATAAGGAATGAAGTCACAAAATGAGGAATGATGGTAATGAATGGGAGGTGATGAACGATTAGCTTCTCAGTACTCCAAAATGCATTCCTTATGATATCGGTATTAATCAAACGTCGAACTTTCAGATATCCATATAGCAAAAATATCAGAAGACGATATTATCATTCACTTATAATCTTATGATATTCACCAATATCTACGTTAAAGATACCTCATAATACGTTGATCATGGCTCTACCTCTCCATATTTAAAAAAATACTGGATCGATCGCGATGGTTCTTTATTTCCGCAAATTGTGATTTCTGGAAACATAACTTTATAGCACAATTGTATGCGATTAAATTCGTCCGAAGTATCCGCGCTTTTAATTGAAATGAAACCAGAAAATTTAGCTCAAAAAAATACGATAATAATAAATTTCCTCCTCAGTAAATCGTATTTTTTTTACACGACACGATCGCTGTGGAACGATTTACATCAAAGCCGACAACAGCAGGAGACTTGTTTTCCCATCCTGGTATCAATAATCCAGTACCTGTGCGTTAATTTAGCAAACATTAGAATCAGCCGTTCCCGAAACGCGCTGGAAACTCACTTTTGATTTTAAAAAATCCAACCTCTACAATATTTTTCCATTCCAAAAATAAAAAAGTTGCATAAAAAAACTAGAGTTCTTTTGCTCGCATCTCTTATGATGATAATAGGGGATACATGCAAGGGAAATGCCCCGATGGAAGCTCAGCAGATGACGCGGTTCTGAGCCAGATGCCGCTACTTAGCACGTTTATAATTTCCTCGAACTCCAGTGTAGCGACAAGAAGAGGATTGGTGAAGGTAATAGTATAGTACAAAGAACTCCATCTCTGCTATTATGATGGTGAAAACTAGCTTTCCTGCGTGCACTAATTTCTAAAGCAAGGGACAAAATGTCTGAACCTAGCGGTCTTTTCAGTTGTATAATTTATATCACGAAACTCCAGAAAATTCTGGAACTCTTTTTTTTCGTAGTCAAAATTACCACGACAGCCATCCATTTTATCTTCTATCAAAATTTTAAAGTAGTAATCGTACAATAACAACTGTGTTGGTAATATCCCTCCTTGAAAATTGCTTATATATGGATATGAATGACTTGTTAAATCATTAAATATTTTTATTTAAAATTAAGTAATTGTAGGAAATCAAATCGAATATCGAATAATCCTAAAAGATACGAATTATTACTTGCTATTTATTCGAATATAGATTGGTTTACTTATTTTATAGAAAATAATGAAAAAACAATTTTCAGCCATTATTCGGCATAATTAATTCATAATATGATCATATTTTATCCGATATATGAATGTACAGAATACGATAAGATATTTATGAAAACAATATATGGTACAATACATACAACGTGATACGCTTTGCGTAGCCTCTTAAAGAGTAGATTTTGAAGGAAAGTATATATAATAATAATTAAATACATATTAAGACAAAGTCTCGCTTGAAAATGTATGAACTCTGCCGTCATCAAGGAGGTATCAATAGACATTTAGGGAGATTTTAAAAACCCGCCGGAATAAAGAAGTTATTTCTATAAATTTGCCAATACTCGTTAACTCCAATAGGGGCAGTTCTATTCGTTTTAAGAATTAATTTCTATGTCATCAGTTTCAATAATGGATACAGACCTCGTCACTACAAACGCAGTGGACTAATTGCTATGTCATGAGTAGAGGAGTCCCCTACATTCCAATACAGACGCAATTCTTAAGGGCAGCGACGCATCGATTTCCTCCATGGCTCCGATGGGGTGTTTCTAAATTCCCAAAGACTTCAGATCAGCGAAAAGCACTCTTAAATGCCAAATTCACAGTTCTCTCTTCCTCGATACTTAATTAGAGGCAGTAAGTTTTACAGCACCCAGTGACTTTTAGAGCATTGCAAATCATTGGCTGCCTTAAAGTACCAGATTATATTCGAATGAACTCTGTCGAGAATCCATTCCATTCTTTGAAAAACACTGCCAATGAATAAGCGTAAATGTTTTTAGGTTCTAGATTTTGACGAAAAAGACGCATACGCTGATCACTAAATAGAGTCATAGTGTATGCACCCCCTGCCACAAACCGAAAGCGGCTTGCACGGTACTTACATAGACATAGAAATCACTCGTTGGTGCATGAAAACAGTAACACGAGCAAGGGTGAGAAAAAAAAGCAATCAAGTATGCTGAGAATACGTAAGGAAACATCAAAAGACAGCCAGTACGATATTAAATAAAATATCAAGCACAAATGTCTGTAGGCATATAAAATATAACTTGTAATCAGTGTATATTTATGGATAAATATTGATATGACGAAAAAGGGAACTACTTCCGATATAGTTTAATAATAACATGGAAGTCAATCTATATCACGTACATGAATGATATTCAATGCAAGAGAAACGTTATTAAAATCACCACTCAAGGTGCGTTATGAAGTGAGATCCATTAACAAAGAGATAATTAAAAGCCTCTCAAATGCGTGACACATTTTCGACATACGTGACACATGACAGAGAAAGTAGAGTTACCAGTTGTTGTGAGATTATGGAGATTAGGCTCCTCACGCCCTGGTTCATCCCAAACAGATAGTAAAACGTGCATATGTTTGCATCTGATAGGAGATTATATGCCGAGAAAATATTTACTAACACTGACAGAAAATTGGCCTATTTGTGACGAAGAAACTAAACCTACGCTATTTTCGTGAGATGGCTGATCTAACACTTTAAAAGAACAAAAACATGGGAAAATTACAAACGTTCATCTGTTTCACATCCCACTCGATAATCAGTCTAGATGTGATCCATCACATACGGGAAAGGAAAAAGAGTTGAATCTTTTTCAGTAAAAATATACTCAAAGAGGAACGATAAAGAAAGCATGAAGAAATATCTGCTAGAGTGAACTTTAACTGCTATACTCAATGAGTGATAATTTTCAATTGTATATTCCATAGAAAAAGAACGCAGTCGCCATTGGCTGCTGTTTGAAACAATAGGAATGGACAAGGAACCTCAACAATTACAAGGACTTTTCATTAAAGACAATGTATTACAACTGATTGTTACTTTAACCAAGGTAAATTGAAGAGCTCCTTCAACAATGGTGAGAGGTCATCAACAATGGCGGGGCGCTAATCTCGACAGTAGTAACCTTTAATTATGGCGAACCTTGCTTCAAAAGCCAGAGCGTATTTTTGACTCAACCCAATATAGAATCTTGTTTGAAGAATGCTGCGAGAAAAGTGGCGAATCTGTAGCAAAACTCGCAATTCCGGAACGTCTGAGCATCTGCTCGTTCCGCTCTGATGGATGTCCTCTCCGCTGACTGACCTCTTCCTTCGGACACTTCACTTCCTCTCATCACACCTTATGGAGCCTAAAAACCACACTTTTTATCCCATTTCCTTCCATCTTCGTTACAATCGACCAAAGCAAATAAGAGAGCCGTTCGCAGTAACCTTTCTTGAAGTCGCGCAGAAAACCGATTTCGCCCCAAAATTGTCTTTTACTAATAGTTTACTAATAGTAAGTAGTTTCCTAATAAAGCGCTGACAAAGGTGATGCAATTCATCCGCTAGTGTTTCTAATTTTATTTGCTATTGTTTAGGCCATTAAGGTAATGAAAATAATGTTCTATTAACGAATAATTCCGCTCGAAATATTTTACGTTTAACTAATAAAATCACATGCAGATTTCGTCAATGCGTCACTTTTCTGATAAAGCAATGAATGATGAAGCAATATTGTACTACATTTTCCATTTTCTCTTGAGCGTATCTTTACCAACCTGATATACATGTGATTATAGAACAGAGTCAACCATAAAATGGAATTATGGTGGCTTTCGGTGCCTTGTAGATTATTATACACGTGACAGCCGGCTATGCTTTTAGGTTCGTAGCTGATAGTCAGGTTAATAATACAGTTCCTCTTTCTCTCCTATGAAATGCGTTATTATCCAAGATTTTCCTTATTACATTACCATTTTCCCAATAAACACACAGCCTACATCATTGTTAGAATATCTAAGATGTTACGTTAGATCATGTAACAGCATATTTAACATTCAAGACGATTTTTAGAGAATTTCTTAGGGAAAATTTTCATTGCTTTTTCGTTTCAGCTAGCAATTGTACAGTCATAAATTTCACTAACCTTCATTAAATATTCCTATTTGGAAAGGAAATGAAAAACACAGCTTTTGACCAGCCTTATAATGACGCAAATCGTTGAAACCATGGTCGCAGAATAAACTCTTGGTGCTACGGGTAAAAGCTGTCTTTTACTATTCTCATCGCCATGGAAACCTACCACTAAGTCAAGCCGGAAGGAATTGATAGGAAATGACAAATTTGACGGCTATAATAATACCGAAAAAGCTATCAGCGTGGATGAGCATATATTTTCAATAAGATCAATGGGGAAAAGAGAAGCAAGGTAGATTACGCGCAAAAGATTGCGTAACAAATTTTATATAAGGTAAAATTATGAGGATAAGATAAGTACAATACATTGAAAGCAGCGAGAGAAAGATGGAGAATCTAGGAACTGCCTTACATCACTTATTATGAGTGAAAAATGAAAAATTAGGAAGCATTACTTTCGGCAACTTTAGGATTATAGTCACACCTGTTTTCTTCACCATGGACGGTTTAGTAGTACTAGTAGTTGGAATTTTTCATTAGACAACTTATAAATATACTGAAATAATATTTTCCACGACAGAAATCTCAATAACTGCCCATCGCGATTATAAATTCAACTTTCAAAGCTCTGCGAGAACACATCTGCAAATCAGAATGGCGCCAAGTGGCTTAAGAGGTTAAGAACTACTGATATATTAACTAAATTTGGAAGATAAAATTGTCTGAAACGTAGAGTGACTACTCTGTGAAGGCCCTACACGCAACATAAGCTGATTTCATACGCAGTCATTATGCCAATGATTAAAGCCGATATTAACAGATTGATTCCACATACGCTTTAGCCTCTTAATCCGCCTAAAAACCCAATTACTTTATATTCAAATTGAGCAATGAGCCAACAGAGACTGAACGTTCTCTCTCATTTCCATACGACCTTCTGTGCCGTTCTTTAAATGCCTCGGCCTTTTAAACTTCGCCTTTAAAGTTCCCCTCCGTTTAATCTTAACGGAACATTACCTCCAAGCCTTTTTCGTCTGCCTCCATGGAATTGTAATGGTTCAGTTACAAATTAAACCGTTTTTACATCTTGGTAAAAGTTACAAGGAATTCCTATTACTGAATTCGTATTGAATTCAGTAGTAGGAATTCCTACTGAATTTTAAAGGGTGGCTTTCGCAAACTTCATCGCTGTAAATATTTTCGTCTCTATTGAACATTATCATTTATGAATTAGTTGAATAAAATAGAAAGGCAAGAATTCTTCACAGGAAATAATTTTTGTAACTAAATTTCGCATTACACCACGCCCAATCGTGATACGATAGCCAGAGCCTCTTAATCTTAAAAAGAAAGGAAGGATACACATTTCCAGTCAACTGGACATTGGCGGACAACGAGTTAAAAAGTTTCAACAACATTACGATCGCGATATTTTGAACACACCATTGTTAATAAGCAAAAAGGCCTGCATTGACTCTTCTTTCCTAAACCTGCAGGTCCCTTTTTAGACGCTGTATGTATTTAGCAAGACCAAATTTCGGATATTAGTTTAAACATAGCTACAGCATCAATAAATATAATAATCGGTACAATAATTATGTAAATAATTAATTATTGCGAAACAAGCGGCATGTTTCTTCTCTATCAATTTGAGAATGGAAAGACTCTTAAGAAAATGAAGGATGACCGTGAGATGGCTGATCTAAACACAGTAATCTACGGTTGGGTTCCCTGATTGATAGCTACATCTCAGCAGTTGGTGAATGGGCCATACGCACTCTCTCCCTCTCTCTCAGCAGATGAGAATTTACGCAACCGATTACGAATTCCACCTGCAGCTCCTTACGCGAGCGAAATTGAATAAACAGCGAAAGAGAAATGACACCAAACCGGTCGTTCGAGTTTTCTTTCAAAAGGCATCTCTTCCTTTAGCATTGTTTTGCCTTCATTACCTGAAGCCCTCTCGCTTCTGTTGGCGGAGCTGCTTAAAGAAAAAAGGACGCGCTTTGTTACGTCACATTTCTGCCGACCGCAATTAATGTTTCTCTGGCAGACGTCCAATCGGAGGAAGCGACAGTTAGAGGGAAGATCGTGAGTTTGCATAGCCTCTTGAGAACCTCTCCTTGGGGGAGACTGGTTCGAATCCCTTCCAGTGCATTCCGCGCAGTACGAAGGCTTCGTAAGNCAGAATGGAAAGAATCTTAAGAAAATGAAGGATGACTAATAATGATAATTATATACAGTTTTAAGTCTATTATTCAGGAAACACTAAAGAAGTTCTTGGTCTGAGATTTTCGAAATAACTTTGGCCACTAATGAAAGTAGGGAAATTTTAACCGTTCCAGAAAACCAATTGGAATCTGTTGACATTAGCAGAGGACACTGAACAGAAGGAAACGTCCGAGCAATATCTACGTTCTAAATCAATAACAAGTCTGGTACATCACGAAAAGGTTTGCGACCCTTGAGTTATCTCCAAGGGGTTGTTTTGAAAGTGTGCTCTTTGCATACTATCTCTCACTCGAGGCTTTTAAATTTAGAAGTCCATCATCTCGATTTCGGAGCAAGAGACATCTCCACAAAACGTCGTGGAGGAGGCTTTCGGAGTATTGGAATAAAAATGGGATTCCAATTATAAATACGGAGATCCAGACGAGACCTTAGTTCCGGTAAAAGCAAAGGGATTGGAATGCCGCACGTCAAACTCAAGGTTACGTTGAATTACGACAGGATTAAAACGGATGGAATTCTAGATTTCTCGAGTTGAAATATTCCTTTCTTTTACAAACCTTTCTTTAGAAAAAAGAAGCACGAATTCCGATAAACAAAACAATAACGGAAAGAATTTGTGCTATTAGAGCAGAGGATTAAATGAAAGAATATTGATTGCAATATAATTGATTAAATCATTGAGATCCGAAACTTGACTAACAACGTAATTGGCACAAAATGTATCATTATTGTTGCGGAATGTACCTACTAACAAGAATTAAGAATGGAATGATATTTTTTGTCCATGTTTTTGTTTTGTTGAAGGAAACATTGTTCCCTTCTGACAGGTTTCACATACCTAAGCAACTTTACGTAGTTATAAAAACATCTCTCCTTTTTTAATTTTGAATAAGCGTTCAATATTATCCCTATTGCTATTGAGCTCAGAATTTTAGTGGTATTTCCTCCAACTACAAAACAGGAGCTAAAAAATAAACTGATTTACGACAGTTCGAACCTGCCAATGTATTTATTTTTGACTGCCGTGACGTAACGAAGGGCAGCATTTATAACCCGAGTTTTACGAGCAAGAGATATCTCGAGCAGCTGTTAAGACACCGAGAAATCTCTGCTGTCTGGTACGTGACACATGTCAGAAGACAAAGGAGTCTTTCAAGAACAGTTCGTGCTCTAATGAATATTCAAACCCTCACATGACTAATTAGATCCATTAAACCGCTTGAGAACGCAAATGTTCATGAACCCGATGCATTTTATCAGTCGCGATGCAAGCAAGGATTTATAGGAAAAACCATGACGACCCAATAAAAATATCAAGTGGAATATCTTCCAAACGATCCACTTAAATTATACTTACTGGTTCTTCATCAAAAGCAGGGCGCTTGATGTTTCATCCGATTAAGCTATTATATAATTATGTAGGCTATTGCGTAATTTTCTACCGACGATCTCAATTATTTCCTGAGTTATTTTTTATTTTTCTTTGGCTTCGCCCGAGCAATTTTTTACAGTTATCGGTTAGTCGATTATGAGTGAATCAATGTTTTCTATGGTCCTGTCAATCAATATATCAGTATATTTATTGATAGTACCATAGAAAACAATAATATATTAAATTATAATGATAATTTCACATTATCTTACTACGATCCTCAGTCTTTTCCGCCCTCGTTTCCTAAATTTTTCCACGATAAGCTATAGTGGGTTTGCAACCTCAATGGATTCATATTAGTACACTTTTCTTGATAATCAAAATGTGCGAATCTCAATCCCAAACTGAGATTCGCACGTTTACATTTGCATTTTATAATGGACTTAATTTCCCTTAGACGATTTAAAATTTCTTCTTTCTTAATGTCCACACTACATAATTTTAATAATTTTTTTAAAAGTTTCCTCCTTTACGGCCAATGCGGATCTATATATATTTGGAATCTGAAGACAGATGGTCTGAAGACTCCCAAAATTTCTCTCACAACACCCGGATGTATTGAAACCATTTGTTTGAAAGAGCGATGGAGTATAGGAGTGCCAAGAGCACCCACTACTTCGACAGCAGAGGCGAGGAAGATACAAAAAATAGCGCATCCACGGGATGAAGGCACACCTGCTGGAGGCAGATCGGCAAGGCCGTGGAGGAAGACTTCCAGTCTCCAAGGGTCATTCACTCGCAGCATCCAAAGTCGGATGACAGATGGACGTACTTTGGCCAAAGAGGAGCAATATGGCGGGTCTTGCAAATGACTCGCACAGTAAAATGGTCCGCTGCCAAACTAAAGAATACCCCGAACGACAGCGGAGGAAAAGACCGTTGGGATAAAAATGGCCCGCGATGATGGCCTGGTCACAAATATCTCTGAAGGCGATACGATGGCTCGGGAAAGCGGCCAACGAGGTCACCCACGCGCACTCTGGAGTGACAACTTTGGCTGTCGTTAATAAACTGTTCCGGCAGCGAAAGGGTATCTTTTCACTACATCTAACTTTGGTGCAACCGGCTTTTCCCAAATTCCTCCACTTTCAGCTTCATTTTTAGCTCCCACGCTATCACATAATCAGAATGTGGGTGGTTAAGGGTCTTCGCTTAAAACGCAAGAAATACTCATTCTTCAAGGCGATGGTTTTAACCTCTCCAACCTCTGGAACCCCTTGAAACCTCAAAATGTATTTCTGCACCCCTTGGCAAAGAGATTGGATCCTTATTCGCGATGGGGAATGAAAATTGTGCACTTATTTCTTATGATAGATTTACTTTTTAACATCACCAGTGATAACAGCTACTATCTTATTTCACCTAATTGGGTGAACTCAGCAGCGAAAAATGGCCGGTAACAATTTAATAGCGGATTTTTTACAGAATTAGTTTCATACCTACACCATGAAAAATTTTCGTAAAGTCGCGGTTGAAAAACCTTGCTTCAAAATACATTTTTGAAACGGAACTCTAATTAGGGATATATTTTTTTTCTTTATTTTAGTCACGAAAATTCAATAATACGCTTAACCTGATGACTTTTTATCAGTAAATTGCAGATAGAATGTCAAAGGATATCGCCGGCCTCGGTGGCGCAGTGATTAGCGAGTTAGCTTTGCAACGCCGGTCCCGGGTTCAAATCCTGGTTAGGGCGAAATTGTTTGTGATCGTAACTTGTAAAGGGTTAATTGTAAGTGTAGTCTCTTAAGGCTAAAATTCGAATAATAATTACGGCATTATTATTATCGTACCCAAGAGGCTCTTGTAAGCATTGACCATTGAAGAGCCACAAATTTACATACGGTTAAGAAGAAATAATTAAAGAGTTTTAATGTAATGATAAAAATCCTAAATTAAGTTAGTAAAATTTTCTCTGCCAAATATCATTAAAGTAGTATAATGATATCTGGCAGAAAAGTAGTTTGCTTGAGAAGCAGTTTGTAATCTGAACTTTTTCACTTCCATTTGCATAACTTTTTCACTTCCATTTCATTGTAAACTATAAAACAGCCTCATTTGTTCGCATTATCTCTGCATACACCTTCCGTTGTGGCGAATCAGTTTTTTTTCCATACTATCTGTAATTTCTTCCTAAAGTTTTTCTCAGTTTTTGATCCAGGCGAGGTCAGGCCTGAATTCGTGGAAATCCAACAATAAATAAATCAGTAAACAGTTGTTTTCGTTGAATTATATTTCAGCAACACATTAGCGACTATCATCTGGCCTATTGACCGCGAATAATTATCAAAAACCCGTCCTTAGTAATAAAAGGAAGGAGGAGTGTAGTATATTCCGTGAAAAATCTTAATATCACAAAAGCTAACAAAGAGCGTTTATGTGGCAACACTGCTTCCGGCATTCGAGAGATTATTACCAACAATGGGGGGGGGGGGCGTCGCATTGTCACGAGAGCAATGGAGTCTGGAGATACGTCTCCGGAGACACGCAAGAGACGGTCGAATGGGATAATACGGCCCAATGCTCCCATGGGGCCATTCTCCCAACACATTCTCCCATGAGACTGTGTTATGTCTCTCAGGATCCTGGGAGAAAGATTTCGTAAATTTCCGCTGAACCAACATACTAGGCATCACTTCGTAAGGCATACTGAATTAATAATTGCGACGTATAAAAGCTAAAGATAAGGCTTTCATTATGCTATAGGACGCTTAAAAAGAGAGTAGGAGTTATTTGTTCACTTGAGCACAGAATTCAATTCACTAAAAACTGATATTTGCTATTTTTGTTATTGAAGTCAACTGGTAGCTGAATACAATTCTGTGGTAAGATTGTAAGCAATCGCCCGTTCCTGCCCTCATCTGTGATTAGATTTATTCACATACTTTCTTTGAAAATGTAACACCGTTGATATTATTAATATATCACGGTCTAAACTCATCTTACTTAGCCACGATTTGAAGTGCTAGTCATTTATTTAACCATTTTTATGAGAGCATTATATAGGATATTCTTACCACTAAACATGTAGTTTATCAACCGGAAGTTCCCATTTTTAGTAAATTTTATCTCGGTAAAAGCAGTAAAGTAATGATTAACAGAATTAAAGAGACGATAAAAGAATTTTAAGGTAAGATATATTAATCTCGAATTAAAGTTTATATAACTATTCACATTTACATTCGCTAGATTTTCCTAGAGGTTTTACAGACATGAATACTCAGTTTTAGAAGTAGCATGTGATAAGACCGTGCCACTAATTAGGCGAATTCTTCAAACTGGAGCTATCAGAAATCTTGCTTTATGCGGGGCTCTTTATTTTTACGATTTGAATGGCAGATGATGAATTTTTAGCACCCACAAGTCATCAAAATGATAAAAAGCGGAATTTTAACGACTTGATGCCGGCTATAAAAATGTTGCTGGAGATAAGATATGCGAATGAAAAGTGTGAAAAGTCACATGCGATGCAAGTCCGAGAATAGAAAATTATTCCTTACGCCTCCTTTTCCGAGCAGTTACTTACGCAAAAATTTCTCTTCAGACTCCTGAGGGTAATAACACCAATTATTAACAAGTTAAAAGCCATTTACTTCGCCGCGATGAGAGGAAATATATCACGGATGTAAAATAGAACGAAGAGAGCTCAATTCTCACCACCCATTTCTGAAGTAAACAAATCAAGCGATGCACTTCCTCGGGCGAACAATTTGCACTAATTACGGGGGAATAATGCCCTCCGCAGTAGGGTAATCAGATGTGATAATTAAATTAGATATAGGGAGCTAAATTCTGTTTGGATGACTCGAGCGAATGTTCGATGAATTTCATCAAATATACGTTGGTAGTGTCTATTTAAAAGCATTCTCCATACATGACGTATGAATACATGAAATTAATTCAACGTCCGCTACGAGAAAAACAAAGAAGTTTATTGATTAAGTTGATGTTTTTTAAGCTTACAAAGTTATATAATTTTCAAACATAAAAGAGGAGACATATTTTGGATTCCTTATTTATTGCGACGAAAATCAGCACGAATAATGAAATTCAGTTCATATACAATTAAATATACCTGTATCCTCCTGCCATACGCCAAAATGCGGCTTGCAGGTTGTTAATGTAGACGTAGATCTGACAAGCATATTTTTCGGACTGCGTAAGCAAGAATGAGAATGAATGAGTATGAATCCATAAGGTGTCCTCAGTGTAGGTCTTGTCAAGGTGTTTCTTATGAATTTTCGATGTAAC
Source organism: Ladona fulva (assembly GCA_000376725.2). Classification (NCBI taxonomy): domain Eukaryota; kingdom Metazoa; phylum Arthropoda; class Insecta; order Odonata; family Libellulidae; genus Ladona; species Ladona fulva. The sequence goes on along the minus strand of KZ312450.1, from coordinate 1,648,437 downwards.
TTGGTTTTTGTGGCACTTTAAATAGGGCTTCATCCTTAATTTATTCATGAAACCATTCTTCCGAGTTTCCTTCTCAGTTCATGTAATAATATCAACAAATAAAGTATAACCCTGCGTCAACTCTATTCAATACAGCAAGAAAAGAGAAATGTAGAATTTTCCTAATCACCATCGTATCTTATAATATATTAATATTTATTATATTGATATTTTAGTTATTTATTAATAACTTATTCATTGTTCATTACATTTTCTTTTAATTTATTACTAGGAAAGCGTTACTCAATATCATTATCAATATAATTTTGATTAGAGCAATTTAAAATTATTTACCGTATAAAGAAGGTGATGTTCGATAAAACATTAAAACCTTTGCGCCCAATAGCAATAGGTAACCCAGAAATCGATTCTAATCTCCTTGAAAATTCATTAGCACCTTCATAACATTCTTCATTCTCCTAAGAATAGTTTCAACTTCTTCCCCCGGAAGTAACCCTATCATATTCCAATTTAGAATTTCGAAGATGTCTTCTTCGGAACTGATCAAAAGCCCTACGCATCTGAAAATAACCTGCATCTGGTGGAACAGCGCCCACTGAGACCAAGTTTACGGTAACGGGAGAGCTTACTAGGGCCGCATGCTCTCCCGCTTTTCATCTCGTAATGAGGCGAACTCTTTGGAGTTGTCAGTGCAGCATTTGCATCCAGAGATATAGGGCAAAGTGTGCTTGGCAGTTGGTAGTTGCCTCTCTTTACCACAGCATACGGCTCGCACACCTTTGAGGCGTAAGAGCCAAACCTATGGCTGACAACAGCCAAGAAAAATCTCCAAGAGCTACGAATACGTTTTTATAATTAATCAAAACTCAAAGCGATTTCATAAAAACTTATAATGTTGGTTATATTCCATGAGGTTTTGGGAAAACGATGTAAATGTGTGTACACTGAACGGTGTAATGAACATTGTAAATGACCGAAAGAACTTTGGACAATGTGCGAATAAAATCGATCAGCATAAGCAAAAAAGGGTAGTGCAATAATTTATATTATAACTAGCACTCAATACCCGCATATTCGTTGACAAAGAGCCAAATGTAGTTCGTGAGCTGCCTGTCATAGCTAGTTCAAGTCAATCAGTGATTTTATATTTCTTCGGAATTTTCCATGGCAAACACGGGTTTAATGACAGACAGATATTTCTCTTTCCCATCTTACCCGTAATCCAACCATATACCTCGTTTCCACCTTCATAATTTCTGAAAATCTAATCTTCACTGCATCCCACAAACATTTAATCATTATATACCCCTCAACTTGAGAACTCTTCAATGAAAAAAATATTCCTTTCCTGTAAGCCTAAGACTATTTTTTTACCATCTCTACAATTTTCATATATTTTTAAAGCATCTCTATGTTTTGTGTCTCTTATAATTACTTCTTTTATTATTATGGTTTTTGGTCGTTTTTTATTCTCGTTTGCTATTATCCGATTCATCGCAGTACCTTTATTTTTACAATTTTCAAATCGGAATAAATACATAAAGGACTATGTGTACGGGCCATTCATTATGTCCTTGTTCCTCATTACAGTAAAATATAGTTCGTCTTGTATCCTCAGGGCAGGGATATGAGAGGGAAGGGGTGGAGGGAAATGCGAGGGGAAGAAGATATATAGTGAGGGGGAAACGAGGCGTAGATTGCGAGGGCGGGTCGGGAAAATATCGATGGCTGGATGAGAGGAACGACATTCCTGCAACGCACTCGAGAAAAGGGAAAGGTATATGGGAAGGGGCAGGATCAGTGGGAGAGAGGTGCGGAAATGCAGCGGTTTCCCAGGGAGACAGTTTCCAAGGAAAAGAATCGTGTCAACAGGGCGATCGATTTTAATTGCAGTGCGCCCGGGAGACGGAGGCTGTTTGGGTACGAAAGTGATCATTAACGGAAGCATATCGCCTCACGACACTTCCACTGAGGACAGATTTATAAAACTGGAAGTCAGGAAACGTAAATCTACGGAGAGAGAAGTGATTGTTTTGATGAGAGCGGATTGGTGCCATGATTTACGACGGTTGGACTGACTCAAGAAGCGTGATACATTCTCTTGTTCTTAATTAAGATATTTTTTATGTATTCTTTCGTACTTCCTTTAAGTAACTGAGGAATAAATTACAAATGTTTTAATGAACTTTCGAAAATGCTTCGAAAACTATTTTTTATTTTTAAAAATTTCTAAAACTATTTTCAAATTTAAAACTATTCTTAGTTATATAAATCTCGAGATGCTGAGGATTCGGGTGTAGATGGGACATTCATGGCAATAATTTTGTGAAGTTTTCAAATTTACGTTAGAATTACAGAAACGAATGTTTTTCTTGTTCATTTTGCTGACAAAGTGCTACTTGTCGGAGAACCTATCTCTATATCTGTACTGCACAACTTGTTTAAAATTGTAATGTTAACCCAAAGTCATTAATCGCAAGGTAATCTAAGCAAAACTACCGTACTATTTGTCAAAAAGAAAGTAAGGAAATAGGACGTTGAGACATGACTTCACATTTTACAAAATTGCAGATATGAGTAAAATATGAGGTTTTGCGGTTACAAGGTGTGATCAAACAATACGCGAAATTTTTAAATTCCCCTGGCTTTATAATTCCAATTTTTTTCTGTGAACTGGTACACATATCCCTAACGTGCATTGTTAAGGGCAGCCATTTTGAAAGCTTAGTCTATTGTTGGCAGTCAAAAAGGTTACACGTGTTTAACTGTGATCGGTGATTTTTGACTTGCGGCAAAAATGGAACAAAGAGTACGCAGTAGTTGCTTCTGGCGAATGTTCAATTAATAAAACGAGCGTTTACAAGTGGTGCAAACGTTTTCAAGAGGGTCGTGAAGATATTGGAGACGACGAGCGCCTTAGACGTCTCAGCAAATCGACGACCGATGATAACGTCGAAAAGGTGAAGAAAACGATTATGGACGATCGCCGAATCACTATCATCGTTCGTGGTATTCGATGAAGAATAAACTTATTACATTTCAGATGGTCATTCATTATCTGAGGAATTATTCAGCAAGTGAATGTCTTCAACCAAATAAAGTTTCCATAGAATCTACCAAACAGTTATGAAACTTAAAAACACCCTCGCAACCGGTTTAGGAACAAGCACTCTAATAAGTGAGAACCCCTTTGCGTGGTTGCGCGGTTGGTGAACCTGTCTCGAAGTCGATGAAGCGATATGAGAACGCGACAAGCGTTGTCATTTCCTTATACCGATGCATAAACATGACCGAAGCGTTATGGTGGAGTAGTCATTAAAAACAATCGAGGCACTGGCGGATTTCCTTCGTTTCTAAAAGGAGTATCTCTGTCCCCTCCACAGGTAGTCGTCGTACCATTTCCCTCGAACTCCTCGGGCAGAAGCCGCTACGCGAGCGGTTTCCGGTCCAAAGACAAAAGCACCAAAAGGCGCCGTATACGGCCGACTCTCCCACCGAAATAATTAAGGGAAATATTAACGCCCCCAAACATCGGAAGTGGGAATTAAAGAGCCGTTTTAGCGTTGGAAGCGTTTCGTCATTTTCCAGCCTGCTTTTCCTGAAAAAATCGCACGGCCCGGAAATTAAACCATTTTTGGAGAACAAACGAAGTTATTAAACCCCAGTTCTCAATGTAGGGTTGAGTTGAAAAGGAAAAAAAAGACGGAGGAAATTCATCGCATCCAAATTCAGTTCCGCTAATTTTCATTAGTTTCCTCAACCCATGGATTTATTGCCTAATTATTCCGGAAATGATTGAGTATTTTGTAAAGGGAGGGAAAGAATCATTTGAGCCCGCTAAAAATACCAGTTATCACAAAGTAAGGAAAGGAAAAAAATGAGAGTTAAAATTTTTTCCAATAAGTCATACAAAATACACATTCAGATTCCACAAAAGATGTTTATTAATGTATGGAAATAATTATTACGAAGGAATGTTCCAAAAAGTTGTCTACACTATTTTGTATAATCTATCTATATAAATATAATCGGTTTCAGCCGGTTGACAGAGATTGCAAAGTTTTCCATTTTCGGCCAGGAATCGAGGATTTTGTCCTTTAATATCTAAGGCTCTTTTGTTTTGTGAAAATTATTTTGCTCTAAGGATAACGCAGTGTAAATTATTCAAAGAGGTCAGCATTCTTCATTGTTGGAATTTTTCAGATCTTATTTCGTATGCGAAAGAAGAGCTATAACAGATGGACTCGTAGCAAAGGAGCAGGATGTTGGCGCTCCCAGATCTATACCAAGAGCAAGGGTAGAAGAGTATTTTGGATTAGCAAAGGCCGAGTAATTCTTAATGATGATCGTAAAAATGTTATTTGTTTCGTAGACAACGTATAATTCCACCGAATAATAAATAAGGGTACACATATATTAGTTCCATAAATCATTCAATTGTGGTATGACACCTTCAAATTCTTGAAGATGACATTAAATCGTTCTAGAATATTAGAAAATAGCAAAATATTGCGAATTCTATCCGGCCCACACAGCAGTTGAATTTTCATTGCCTTTTCTTAGGATTTGTACGCAAAGTGATCTCGGCATCACGCGGCCCGTGAAAGTAATAATGCGTAAAATATGGCCTGCAAGCTAAATCGTTCATGCACCAAAGGTTCAGAGACCCCAGCGTAGGGATTAATTAATGATAGAGTTCCACATCTTATCACACAGTAGATTAATTGCAAAAACTTCGCGTTAAGCTAAGTATCTTCATTCAAAAATGTTGACAGCAACCGGCAAATTTTACGGGTAAACTTCCAACTCTTTATGAAGAAAACGAGAATTACAATGTTAAACGTTATTGCCAGCAACGCTGTATCGTGTCACAACTGAACCTCACAAAACTTCCTAAATACAATTCCAACACGCAATTTTCAGATGCCTGTGAAATCTAGATCAGATAGATAATAGAGCACACAGAGGAAGAAAAAACAATTCAGTGCACTACCAAAAGATGCGATGGGAGCTCGAGGCTCAAGTAACATAACAAGAGAGACAAATGCCTTCTTCCAGGTTTTATAAGCCCTCTCTGTGTCTTCGATTTGGAAGAGGATTTTCCTAAAAGCCTTCAGCCTCCGATATCTTCGCTGCGTTATAAGAAAGCCTTTCAGTCACCCGCCGCTTAAACTGGGAAATCCGTCAGGTAATGCGGAAGAAGTGAGAAAGAAAGGGGCGGGTGAAGAAGGGAGGCCGCCGGTGCATTTGCCTGGAAGCGGAGTTCCTGCTTCTACTAATAATAACGCCGACGCCGACTATAAAGGCGGTGGCGGCTTGTCTGCCCGCACATTCCTCCTCACATTCCCATTCATTCTTCCTATTCACTCCCATCCGTTGCCTATTCTTCTATCGCGTGAGAATTATTATAGGGCTACAAATAATAATCGATTTTTGAATGGAACCTTTATAATTTCCTCACGAGTTGTTACCGATGAATGTGATTATACTAGCACGCATTACCTTAAATTACCGGACAATTAATCGACTTTATAATTACAAATCACATTAATAAATACAATAATTACAACAAAACAAATAAAAATAATCAATAATAATAAAATTAATGAAACGACTACATTTCCGTTTTCACAGAAGAAAACTGATTATTTTGCAGTGGAAAATGAGTTAATTTTGACTTCAGATTACACCAAACAAACTCCTATGATATGCCTGCGTCTACTGTCCACACACTGTACTGGCCCAGGCTACAAACACCGCCGATAGTGATTAAATTTGCCGGGAAATCGCCGTTAGAGCGTTTGTCGTTTAATATCTCGCTTTCCGTTTGAAGGCAGTATGATAACTTTATTTCATTTCGCCTCTTTCTTCAACTAAATACTCTCTCTCTATTTCAATCAGTTATAGGTTAGTATTTAGAGAAAGATTGGATCCTAGATCGCTTTATTTATGTAAAATTCTTTTTTCAGTTTTACTTACAAAAGTTACACTATAAATAGTTGCTGATTTAATCATGACATATATGACATTATATGATATTTTATGCTATCCAGCAACCCATTTTCGTGCATGATTTCCATAAAAATGTGATTCGCTCGCATTTCAGCTACCTATCGCGAATGGAAAAACGTATTTGAAACGGCGATAAATTATATATATATATATATATACGCGAGCGGTTTCCGGTCCAAAGACAAAAGCACCAAAAGGCGCCGTATACGGCCGACTCTCCCACCGAAATAATTAAGGGAAATATTAACGCCCCCAAACATCGGAAGTGGGAATTAAAGAGCCGTTTTAGCGTTGGAAGCGTTTCGTCATTTTCCAGCCTGCTTTTCCTGAAAAAATCGCACGGCCCGGAAATTAAACCATTTTTGGAGAACAAACGAAGTTATTAAACCCCAGTTCTCAATGTAGGGTTGAGTTGAAAAGGAAAAAAAAAGACGGAGGAAATTCATCGCATCCAAATCCAGTTCCGCTAATTTTCATTAGTTTCCTCAACCCATGGATTTATTGCCTAATTATTCCGGAAATGATTGAGTATTTTGTAAAGGGAGGGAAAGAATCATTTGAGCCCGCTAAAAATACCAGTTATCACAAAGTAAGGAAAGGAAAAAAATGAGAGTTAAAATTTTTTCCAATAAGTCATACAAAATACACATTCAGATTCCACAAAAGATGTTTATTAATGTATGGAAATAATTATTACGAAGGAATGTTCCAAAAAGTTGTCTACACTATTTTGTATAATCTATCTANATATATATATATCTGTAAATAAGCTATAAACAATGCTGGTCAAAGCTTAAAAATTGTGAGCCACCGCGTTGATTTCCTCTATCTGTCTAGCCATAAGCCCAAAGGCAGCAACAAACCCTCCGCCATTGATTATACAGAGTTTTGGGAAGGAGATGAGGCGTCTAGGCTAAGTAGGGAGTGAGGTAGTTGGCCGGTGCTTTCTTTACTGAACCAGAATGCTATAAGTGGAACAATTACACATTAAAAGCAGTGCAATGGCTCCACGAATAACATTTTTTAGGTAACTGAATGAGAAATTACTCAAATGAATGCTTGCAACAAAAGAAATTAATAAGCATTACCCATACCTCAGTAGCCTTCTTAATATTTTCGCCATCAACAAATAGGAGACAATAGTAAGTGAAAGATACATTTTCTCCAATCCTAAGCAGAAAGAGAGCCGAGAAAATCTCCATCTACTACATCAACGTAAATACCCTGCAAGCCGCCTTCCGGCGTGTGGCAGGGGGTGTAAACACCAAGCGTTTGAGTGACCTCTTTAGCTCATTGTTGTCGCGTATCGGTCGTGGAAGAATGATTCCCTGAAACTTGTCCTCGCATCTATTTTTCTTATTTTACGCTCATTGTCGGATCGGCCGAAGTTGCAGGGGGGTAGCATAATACCGATTACGTCTTCCTCAAATGTACTTTCTCTGAATTTATCAAGCAATCGCAGCCTAGCTTCTAATCTATTTTTTTTTTTTTCAAGGATTCCCAATCTGCGACCATTAAGATATGATGGTAGCCAATGGTGTTTAAATAATGAGTGTAATACTGTCATAGCTTAAAAATTTTGAGCCATCGCATGAATATCTTGAAGGGAGAAATATTCAGACGTAGGCATCGGAGAGGTAGAGCTCACGCAGCATATCCTGGGGGAAGATATGCGTTATCATTCCCGCGTTCTCCTTTGCTGGCTTCGCCCTCCCTCCAATATCGCCCATTCCTTCCTTTGGTTAATCAGTCCTTTCCTCTTTGCAGCACGCTCTCTCCCCGCCGTCCTTTGTGTCCCTTCGACTCAAATGGGGCACGGCAATTGGGGGAGAGGAGGTCGCGCTGACCCCTCCAAAGCAACACCTACCGGAGGACCTTCCTACGTCGCCAACGCATCCTTCCACAGGCCTTGTCCTTCCTCCCGTGGAAGAGGTATCGTCAACGTAAACAAAAAAGGATCGAAATGATGGATCACTCTTCCGCTTACATATCGATCGTGCTTATGGTATCGGATAATTGCGCTGGAGTGGAAAAAGGAAAAATCGATTATGTTCGTTTTTGGTCAGCGGGCGATCTCCTCTCTTCAGCTGATAATAGTTAGGTATCCGAAGGTTGGGATAACCGAAGTGAAAATTCTCCGAGCGTGGTTTGCGTAATGATCGCGGTAATCCCACGCGGTCCTCCTTATGAGGATGCTCCCATCATTATTAGCAGCTATTGCGATAACTAGCCAACTCCTCTCGGGATTTTAAAGACGTATAATACTGAGAAATACATAGTCTTCGATTGTTACTCTTTCTGCGGTATTCAGGTCGTGAGCAGTCAACAGGTTATTGGAGATTAATAATTGAATAAATTAGAAGCGAGAAAAATTTGATTTTAACTTAATTTATACTTTTCTTTGTTAGAGGATTTTAAAGAGAAACTTCAACAGGATGAAAATGTATTACAATCCTTATTTTACCAGCAAAAGTTTAATTCGGTAATGTTGGAAATTAAAGACAGACAATACAACAACACAGAATGCCAAAAAATGGAGATAGATGTGTATTAGAGGTTGATGTAAGTGCAATAGATCAAGATATTGATCAAAACAGTAACCTACGCACGACATCAATACCCTACCTAATACCTTTATACCGGAATTATTTTTAGTAAGCAGCCTGTTGTGGAGTATTGCTATCTCGTTATAGGAAACGTCAACGACAATTCGTGCATCATAAAAGTTAAGCAAGAGGAAGCCATGCTTTCTTTGTATCTCCTAGTGATATCTTAATTTAAATAATGGCAAATAAATTACATACTGTCATCACGTCCCCAAAGATACGCCATATGAAGGCAGGGTATACTTTGTATTAGGTATTTCTGATTATATATGCCCTGAAATAGAAGTCTTGCTATTAAAATATATTACTTATACATTCCGATTAAATTAGCCAATGAGAACATTCCGAAAGAAGCTTTTCCTGAGCCCCTGACCAAACATACTCCTATGTGATAAGTTTCGACTCCACCCTACAAAATTCGTGAAACTAATCCACGGAGGATTCAAGAGGGGAAACCCAAAAACGCACAGTAAGATGCTTATATTTGGACATCGGCGAGGTCACAGATTTCATTCAGATGAGCAGGCTGAGACGTTCACAATCGATTCCTCCCCACCTAACTGTCGGCATTTGTACTTTCGGAATAGGACTTCCGGCTTACAAAGCGTTGAACGCATGTATGTACAAAGGGAGAATTTTTTCACTTACACATAAAGGCATAGGCACACATTTCTTTGGTAGCTTAACATTTAAAGTGACATGCGGCCTATTTCGAGTCCAAATAGCGGGCAACGTTAAAAGCGATTAAGAGGTGTTTTGGGTGAAGCGGTTGGTGACTCGAATATTAGCTGTTTCCTTATTAAAATGCGCGGCAATGGAAGGGTGGGGCGAAATAGGGCAGCGGTCTCACTTAGGTGAGTGCCTCAGCGGCCTTAGAAGCCGCCAAGGAGAGCCACTCTCCAAATACACAGATTTCATATTTATCCCTTAACTTGCTTCAAACATTCCAAGCGCGCTTATGAGAAGATTTTCGTTTGCATTACTCAATGGGAGAACAGTACTCCCTTCTAATAACCCTATCAATATCTAAAAAACTAATTTTAAAGCCATTCAAGAAAAGTGTTTTTACATTTCAAGGGTTTGCCAATATTGATACATTGTATCTACTTTAAAGCAATAGACTACAGATATAAACTTTGTAAAAATGAATAGTATGCAATAGGCTACAGTTATATATCATGTAAAAATGAAATATATAGCTCTAATGGGTGTAATGTGTTGTAGTTTTGAAGGAGTGTAGTGTACTGCGGTGTACATTTGTGTTTGATAAGTGATGTGTAACTGTAGTGAATATAGGCGTTGCAATCGAATTCAAGTGAAATGTGGATTTGTGTTGTGATTAATAGCTGATTCATGTATTACTTCATAGTAGTGTTATTGGTGAAAGTGACTTCTCCTGTACATACTTTTTATATCGTTGGATTAATAAATTTATTACTTATCATTATTATTATAAACTGTTACAATAACAATACAACATTGTTACTAAACGTCCCCCTCACATAAAAAGGTTTCCTCTTTCGTTATAATCGAATCGATTCAGGTATTAATCACCAACTAAACTTTTCTGCGGAACAGCAGTGAATCATATGCCACCGTCAATATTTTCCTGTGACATTACTAGAAATGGAGCATTAGATGTCGTACACTTAACTATAAAATTATCAGTTGAAAACTAACCTCTTAACATAGATAAAAATAAAACGAGGGATTTGACAGAGAACTGTTAATACTATAATTCTTTGGAATTTCACACAAAGGATGTAATAAAATACGTCCATATTACGGGGAAATACATTTTAGACGCTTGAATTATATCCAAAATTAGTAATTTGGAAATTTGTGCAGATTTAAGGATAGTGAACACTTTTAATTTAAACACTGAAACTTTAAGATTACTTAGAGTATTGATTTAGCGTTCCAGATTCTATTTTAGCTGTTCAAAATTCACCTCCAAATTCATTATATAATCATCTATGCCGTGTTATGCTCAATTTCTACTTAAATGCAACCAATTTAACCAATTTCAAGCGAGGTCTTATCTATGTTGTTCAACATTAATTATTCAGGCGAATGTTAACCTCTGCGATTTCCAGTAAAAAGTTCATTATTAAAGCTTTGAAATTGTTCTTCTTTTATAGGTTTATCCCGGGTAAGAATGCGGGAATCAGAAGTAATGGAATGTAGTCACGCGGCATATTGCAAGTTTCGCCTTGCTGAATAAAGATAGAGAAAATAATGAATGGGAATTTCACGATAAGTGCGTATTACGTTTCCACTCAAGGTCTCCTCAAAGATATGCTCGAAATTTTATAAGCCAGACGCATGTGCGAGAAGTATCGCAATATGATCCCAGGACATGACCCGATTTTTCTCGCGAGATATATATTCCACTGTTATTAAAGCGAATCGAGAAAGAGAGAGATACTGCTTTCGATCTCATTACCATAAAGTCCCCGAACGTTTAACTTGTCCACATGTTCACAGCAACTGTAAACTCAAATAACAGCGACATTTTAGTTGCTCGGAATCACTGACCGTGAGCTATGTGTACTTTGTAATTAAGACATGACTTAAACTTTGAAATGAGAGCTAATAAACTGATTAAAGAATTACTACACAGTTAAATTATGCCTTTCACTATCAAATAAAATACGGATAAATTAAAAAATGTTAATGTTGAATAAACTGGTCTTATTTGCAAAAATATGCTACTGATACTCTATAGTTTTCCTTAGCTTAAAGTTCATTTTGGAAATACATACTTCAAGGTTTGTTTTGATTCCGAGTTAAAATCAAGCGAAATTATTAGTGTTGTAAACGCATACAACTTTCATAATTTCGTTATTCATTTAATACATTACGTAGCTAAGCATTCCTAATTCAGACATACCTAAACTCTACGACGTTCCTGTTGCTATACCTTGATGAATGGAATATTTTCCATATCAGCACAAGACAGAGGAAGACTAAGATTTGTCTTAATCTTTTTCTAAACTGTAATAGTATGAAAACTACCGAAGTAAGCGAGATGCTGAACAAAAGCTTCGTTTTAATCACTACGTATTGAACGTACTACCTCACTCCTCGTTTTGCCAAGTAATCCCCTCTCCGAAGCTTTGCCTATTCCAGTGAATTCTTGGCAGAAAGCATATTATTTGCGGGTCGGTGGACCACAGTTACGTATGCGATTTTCAAAAAAAAACGATATATTTTCAAAAATTATTTCATAACTCGAATTCATAGTGTTTAAGTGCATGTCGTCCTGGGACCCCGCTTTCCCAAGATCTCGTAGGTAAACTTCCCGTTTCCCGGGAAAGTCAAAGTATATCGCTGGAAATCCCGGATTTTCTCTTCTAGCAAGTTTAATTCCCTTCTGAGAGTCCCTCCCACATCCGTGCCCCAGAAAAAGAAGCAGCATTATCCCAGCCTTTCCACTATGAATATACGCTTATTCTCGAGTGGTCACATCAACTACTACGATATATCGATTTTAATAGTTAAGCCTCATATGTGTTTGTGATTTTGAGGGACATGAGCATAACTGGTAAGTTTCTCTATTATTTTTTACTCAGTTTCATACGTTGTACTTTCAAATTGCTTTAAATTAATGTATGTACCTGTTTTTATTTATTAAACAAAGAATGAATTTATCTGGTTGATATTCAATGGGAAATCTGAACATTAGAAAAATTTATATCAATTCACCGTCAATATGACAAAAATTATAATCCCGGGAAATTCCTGAGATGGGAAATTTTTTCATATGGGGATACTGAATATTCAAAATGCCTGCCCTGAAAGTGGGAAACCTGGGTTCGAGTCCCAGTCATGTCGCTATTTTTCACACTTGTTATTCCGTGGATTTCAGCCGCACGGCTCTTCTGTGCTGTCATTCACCTTTCCCTAATCCTCGTTTAAAGTTAGTTCTTTTGCACGCCACTATTATCTTGGCGGACCTAGTTCGCCCATTGCGAGCCAATAACCGGGGTTTTAAGAATCCTACCAATCACAGGCCTATGACTTCCCAGATAGTATACGTAAACTTCTTCGTTCCATTTACATGGAAGACGATATCAGCGAGAGGAAAGTCAATGTGCACTAAAACAAATAATCCTTAGGATAATCATTTTTGATACGAATTTAATATACACTTATAAAAAGATTCCGAGCTAAGGAGATGTTTCGAAAGGGAAAAAGGGAGATAAAAGAGATGAGGAGCAGGTGGGATGAAGATACGGTCGATGGAAAGGGGAGCAGGTGATGAATCAGTGGGAGTCCTCCTCACAAGTTCTTCCAGTTCTCGCAGGTGGAAACGTACAAAAAAATTCCATCGGAATCCATGGAGAGCAACAGTAATGTTGCGCAACATCTCAGGCCGAACTTAATGCACGGAGAACCGCGCTGCAGATAAAATTCACGTTTGACAGGAAATATTGTTTCCACGCCAAGTGACTAAAGCTTCTTTCGATAAATTTATCAGTTTAAAACACTCTATGCTGAGAAAATTACAGCGACATTTCCGGGAGATATGGCTTATTTCTGAGTTTTCGCAGTAAATAAAGACTCAAAACATGGGGAATATATTCGGGATTAGAATATTTAATATGAATTAATAATACGGGATTAGAATATTTAATAATATAGCTGAATGTGTATACCTTAGCCAATTCTTGGCGTAAAAACTGGGAGAATCAAAAGCTGGTAAACGAAATATTGTGTGTTCGTAAAACGAACAGTTGTTTAATTGCTTCAAACCGATCATAACGGCTTCTCTGAAAATAAAATGAATAAACGTCATGAGAGCACAAACCGTGATAAGAATAACCTTTCACGAATTCTTAGTCAAAGTATTCATTTCGAAATGAAAATGAATAGATCACGCATTAACCTTGGCGAGAAGGTTTGCAAAGTTCTATCAAGATGTGTAGTGGAATTAATTACCCTTGAATTCAAAACAGTTGCTTGAGATGACGCCTGAATCTGCCTTTGAGACTTGGTGCATAATCGATTCATTAATTCATTCGCAAAAGGCTTTCTGAAAGTGTTCTGGAAATGCAATTCGTCTACTTTGAATATTTCCATCCTTATTCTCCATGTCCTCTATAATTCTAAATTTGTTCTTCATTCTGTTCAGCTTTTTCCTAGAATATTACTCCATATCCATATTTCGCTTCTTCTATCCAAATTATTCCTACTTTTTTTGGTGTCTAATTTTTTATCCATAGATAATAATAATGACGACTTTTTTTAGGCGAATAAATAGTACAATCCGTAAATATAAATGTAAAATTGAATAAGAAAAGTCTTAAACATTACATTTGCATTAATACCCCGCGATCAAGGCGTATGGCAGGGGGCGTGAAAACACGGAGCTTCCTATTTGCGCGCCTTAAACTATCCAGGAAAAGAGACCAATAATTGCTACCCGTTCTTTACGTATATGCTCATATTTTCACAAGTAAACATGTTTTTTTACAATCCAATAAATGACCTTTTTCCTTATGTGTTCTACTTTTCACTTCTAATAAAACTCTGTTACTATACTTCCTACATTGAAACACTATTCAAAATTTAGGAATTCGGTATGATAACAAGGAATTTCAATATTAAAGGAAAAAATGAAATTTAACAGAATCAGAGAAGAAACCCGTTTTTACACAAAGGCGTCGAAACAAAACAATTACACACGAACAGGAGAAAAAATTGCTTGATAGGATCAAGAGGACAGACAACATTTTGGGTAGGGAAATATTTCACGAAAACACAGCGTTTGAACGATTAACCAATTTCCTCCGATTCCGCAAGATGACAGCACAGATGGGATTATATACATCGCACGTGTTGGCAACAAAGTGTGCTCGCCTGCCCTTGGCCTTTCCTTCAAACGAAAGCGTAGGTCAAATGAACTTCAGTTGCGACAGTTAACGCACAATTTCGATGAATGCAAGAGCGCGATCTCTTCGCTGACGGAATCCCTGTCGTTGGAAACATTTGAGACGACTTCAAAGTCCAGAGACCGCAATGGCTCTTAAACCGATCTTGGCACCTAACATTTCACATCAAGAATGACAGGCTAGTTCTGTCATAGCTATTAATGCTCAAACAGTTGCTTCATCTTTATCGAGGTAGGGATGTAATAATTGAAACCACACCATTTCCAAGTATAAGAAAAACGCTAAACAAAATGTAAACGCATCATGCACTTATATCACAGTTATTTTCTTAATTACCGAGTTATTTTTCTTATCCATGGTCAACTAGCGTATATGATGATGTAGTATGAAAATTTATAATCATAAAAATATTCATATTTCAATTATTTCATATTTTGCACAATCGTGCGGATGTATCCTTGCATGCTTGAATCTCACAGCTAGAGTTGCGGTTGTTTGTGAATATATGAAAATTCCATTACTATTTTATCTAAATGTGGCAAAAAGAAACTCTGGCGTTAATGGGTTGAAAACCTAAGTATTGGTTAATTTAATTAATGCTGTCTCAGGCAATCAGAGGAATTATATAGTAAAATAAAAATATTATTTTAGTCTAATTTTACTTGATAATTACGACGTCAATAACTCAAGTTTTATCTACCATTTGATTTATATGGACCTCTGACTGCTTTATCTGTTTTGGTATAGATAGTAAATAAGGTTACGACTTAGGCAAGAGATATTGGCCACATCTACTAAGTATATTGATTGAATATTCGAAACAAACTATATATATTCTACTAATATTGTGACTTCTAGAAATAAAGCAAAATATTTCAATATATTTACGTGGCTATTATTTCCAAATTTTCCTCCACAGCAGCCGGGTCTTAATTACTATACGTAGACGAAGAGCGAGCATATATCTAAAATGGTTGTCAGGAAAAAGAAGCTGAATTTGAAAGGAAAGCATTGATATTTAAAACGATGGGAATCATATTTCTACTTGATAGAAATGTAAATATGAACGGAAAATTAGAAATTATTAATCGCTGTGATTAGTAAGCTATGCGTATTACATTCTGTTCGGTTACATCAAAATTTCCAAGTTGCGAGAAAGCTCTATAGGCTGGTATCTTTTTCCGTAAAATGAAAGTCGTACCATTACTATGAAAACGTAAGTGTCAGCAGATCAAGAAGCAGTAAACAAAGTGAAGTTTAAGACACGCTGTAACGGAGAGAAGCGTATCCAACAGGTGAGCATGCGTAGGATGCATAATTCCACCGAAATCTTATCTCGATTTGGCGGTAAATGTTTGAGGTGAATTCGACCTATAATTAGGATATCAATAGCTTCATAAACGCTATATTCTCTCTCAGTTATATTCCACAATTGCCTTCCCCTTCATTAAACATTAAGACACGAGAACATGTATGCCATGAATTCCTTCCAAAAAATATGGAAAATATCCTTTGATATGAGTGCGACAATGTATTAACAAATATGTGAAAAATTACCACTCGAATATCACACAATCACGATACAAGCACGGTATTAATATAATATGCGATACCTTACGGTAATTATCGTAATAATAATAATAATAATAAAACGTCTTTATTAGGGCGATATTAGGTAGTAATACGTATAATAACATGTTATCCGACACCTTTTATTATTACAGATACTTCTCAAGGAAAAAAAACAAATAAAACAATGATTAAACACAAGGAATAAGGTTTACGACACTTTCCAGGTAAAGGCGTGCTCGTATGCTGACGCACGCCAACGATGCCGCATAGTAGGACGAAATCACTTTGCCCTCGCCAACAAAGTCCCCCAAAAATTCGAAGAATGTACTGGCTCCATAGCTTAATTAGATAAAGGAAATTACCAGAAAATGGAAGATTCAAAGTTCGAGTCTTGAAAGACTTCTTCAATGTCCGTTTTTTCTTGGGACAAAGGTTAAAATTACAATCATACGAGTGGATGTTTCCTGCAGATAATCTTTGAATATTTCCATCCTTATTCTCCATGTCCTCTGTAATTCTAAATTTTTTCTTCATTCTGTTCAGCTTTTTCCTAGAATATTACTCCATATCCATATTTCGCTTCTTCTATCCAAATTATTCCTACTTTTTTTGGTGTCTAATTTTTTATCCATAGATAATAATAATGACGACTTTTTTAGGCGAATAAATAGTACAATCCGTAAATATAAATGTAAAATTGAATAAGAAAAGTCTTAAACATTACATTTGCATTAATACCCCGCGATCAAGGCGTATGGCAGGGGGCGTGAAAACACGGAGCTTCCTATTTGCGCGCCTTAAACTATCCAGGAAAAGAGACCAATAATTGCTACCGGCCAGATTTAAGGATAGTGAACACTTTTAATTTAAACACTGAAACTTTAAGATTACTTAGAGTATTGATTTAGCGTTCCAGATTCTATTTTAGCTGTTCAAAATTCACCTCCAAACCCGCTAATCATCTATGCCGTGTTATGCTCAATTGCTATTTAAATGCAACTAATTTAACCAATTTCAAGCGAGGTCTTATCTATGTTGTTCAACATTAATTATTCAGGCGAATGTTAACCTCTGCGATTTCCAGTAAAAAGTTCATTATTAAAGCTTTGAAATTGTTCTTCTTTTATAGGTTTATCCCGGGTAAGAATGCGGGAATCAGAAGTAATGGAATGTAGTCACGCGGCATATTGCAAGTTTCGCCTTGCTGAATAAAGATAGGGAAAATAATGAATGGGAATTTCACGATAAGTGCGTATTACGTTTCCACTCAAGGTCTCCTCAAAGATATGCTCGAAATTTTATAAGCCAGACGCATGTGCGAGAAGTATCGCAATATGATCCCAGGACATGACCCGATTTTTCTCGCGAGATATATATTCCACTGTTATTAAAGCGAATCGAGAAAGAGAGAGATACTGCTTTCGATCTCATTACCATAAAGTCCCCGAACGTTTAACTTGTCCACATGTTCACAGCAACTGTAAACTCAAATAACAGCGACATTTTAGTTGCTCGGAATCACTGACCGTGAGCTATGTGTACTTTGTAATTAAGACATGACTTAAACTTTGAAATGAGAGCTAATAAACTGATTAAAGAATTACTACACAATTAAATTATGCCTTTCACTATCAAATAAAATACGGATAAATTAACTGTGTAGNTCCAAGTATAAGAAAAACGCTAAACAAAATGTAAACGCATCATGCACTTATATCACAGTTATTTTCTTAATTACCGAGTTATTTTTCTAATCCATGGTCAACTAGCGTATATGATGATGTAGTATGAAAATTTATAATCATAAAAATATTCATATTTCAATTATTTCATATTTTGCACAATCGTGCGGATGTATCCTTGCATGCTTGAATCTCACAGCTAGAGTTGCGGTTGTTTGTGAATATATGAAAATTCCATTACTATTTTATCTAAATGTGGCAAAAAGAAACTCTGGCGTTAATGGGTTGAAAACCTAAGTATTGGTTAATTTAATTAATGCTGTCTCAGGCAATCAGAGGAATTATATAGTAAAATAAAAATATTATTTTAGTCTAATTTTACTTGATAATTACGACGTCAATAACTCAAGTTTTATCTACCATTTGATTTATATGGACCTCTGACTGCTTTATCTGTTTTGGTATAGATAGTAAATAAGGTTACGACTTAGGCAAGAGATATTGGCCACATCTACTAAGTATATTGATTGAATATTCGAAACAAACTATATATATTCTACTAATATTGTGACTTCTAGAAATAAAGCAAAATATTTCAATATATTTACGTGGCTATTATTTCCAAATTTTCCTCCACAGCAGCCGGGTCTTAATTACTATACGTAGACGAAGAGCGAGCATATATCTAAAATGGTTGTCAGGAAAAAGAAGCTGAATTTGAAAGGAAAGCATTGATATTTAAAACGATGGGAATCATATTTCTACTTGATAGAAATGTAAATATGAACGGAAAATTAGAAATTATTAATCGCTGTGATTAGTAAGCTATGCGTATTACATTCTGTTCGGTTACATCAAAATTTCCAAGTTGCGAGAAAGCTCTATAGGCTGGTATCTTTTTCCGTAAAATGAAAGTCGTACCATTACTATGAAAACGTAAGTGTCAGCAGATCAAGAAGCAGTAAACAAAGTGAAGTTTAAGACACGCTGTAACGGAGAGAAGCGTATCCAACAGGTGAGCATGCGTAGGATGCATAATTCCACCGAAATCTTATCTCGATTTGGCGGTAAATGTTTGAGGCGAATTCGACCTATAATTAGGATATCAATAGCTTCATAAACGCTATATTCTCTCTCAGTTATATTCCACAATTGCCTTCCCCTTCATTAAACATTAAGACACGAGAACATGTATGCCATGAATTCCTTCCAAAAAATATGGAAAATATCCTTTGATATGAGTGCGACAATGTATTAACAAATATGTGAAAAATTACCACTCGAATATCACACAATCACGATACAAGCACGGTATTAATATAATATGCGATACCTTACGGTAATTATCGTAATAATAATAATAATAATAAAACGTCTTTATTAGGGCGATATTAGGTAGTAATACGTATAATAACATGTTATCCGATACCTTTTATTATTACAGTTACTTATCAAGGAAAAAAAAACAAATAAAACAATGATTAAGCACAAAGAATAGGGTTTATGACACTTTCCAGGTAAAGGCGTGCTCGTATGCTGACGCACGCCAACGATGCCGCATAGTAGGACGAAATCACTTTGCCCTCGCCAACAAAGTCCCCCAAAAATTCGAAGAATGTACTGGCTCGATAGCTTAATTAGATAAAGGAAATTACCAGAAAATGGAAGATTCAAAGTTCGAGTCTTGGAAGACTTCTTCAATGTCCGTTTTTTCTTGGTACAAAGGTTAAAATTACAATCTTACGAGTGGATGTTTCCTGCAGATCATTAAATAGCAAAATGTCTTCGGATATGAAAGCTGCCTAACGTATACAGTAATCTTTTTGGAGTTTATGGTCCATTACACTAAATTTTAATTCACTATGACCTGATGGTGGTTTGGTTACACCAAATCAATTAATTCCAATAAAAAACCCGCAGCTCATAATTTATTAATACATTTACATTTTTTAAATTAATAAACTTAGTATTCACTTAATTTGTTCATAATGTTTTGTCAGCTGAAATCACAGTCTGTACAGCGTTTAACTTTCAATCAAATTGGAGAAGAAACTCCCTAAAGACTGATCGAGGATAAAAAAATATCTCGAGAATGGAAAACGAACCCGGAGCTATCCGGTATAGCAACCTATCTCTGTTTTCTGCTTCCTCCAAAACAAGTAACTGCGGGAAAGTTTATTTTTTGGTCATTATTTAGCACAATGTTAAAGAAAAACTGTTGGCATGACGACCTCCAAGTATCATGGGATGAACAATGCATCCGAAACGAGAGATTATGACCTATTTCAGCCTACGAGTATACTTAACGAGGGGTATACCTATACAGGAATGCCACCCACAACACTAGTAGTTAGCGAAGGCATGCTTTGCGAAGATTTGGGTCTAAATTTAGATCGCATATCTTTCCTGAGAGAACAAGGAATCACCAGCGCAAGGAAATGGTCATAAAAAAACACCTTAGAGATCGGGAAAGCCTAAGGGCATAACGAGCAAGACCAAGGCACGTTTATTTCAAGCGTGCAAGGTCGAGGGAACGGTTGTTCTTTTGCAAATTCCTCGCCAAACGAAAGCAATTCACCTTCAACTCTTATAATGTCTACGTTTATGAGTTGATATTTGATGTCCAAAATATGAGGGGTTTTCCATGTACTTTTAAATAAGAGAAACCAGTGTGAACTACGTTTTAATAAGACTGACCTCGAAAGAGCATTCTCTTTCGTTTATATTCGAAACAAAATATATTTATTTCTAATGAGGAGTACTGTGTGGCGAAAACAATAAAAGCAAAATATTGGAAGCTTAGAGAAGATAGTTTTCATCGTAGTCTGAAGTACTGGTACGATGGGCAAGGCTTCCCCTTCAGGAGTAAACTTTACGGTCTATGAAAATTTGCTAAATGGTTAATTATATCACATGAAAAAAGAACTTTTAATTATACTTTTAAAGTATATAATTATTTTAGCAAATTTTCCTTCCGAAAAGACAGAGCCAGATATAATTATAAAGCTATAAAAAGATTAAAAAAATGTGTTGATCTTGAGTTCAGCAAACAACATTACGTAAAAGAAGCTCAAACCCATTACATCTTACGCTCAAAAGTACTCGTATTTTGAAATAATCACAACGCAAGAATAAAAAGGCAACCATTATGATGATGTAACAATCGATATTCCATATAAACAATTGACCTGTTTGACAGAATATCCAGCAATATCCATACTCCAGACCAAACAATAAGTCAAACTAATTAAATCTCAATATTCACTTTTAGAAAATTCGTCTACTTCATGTAATAACCTAACAACGTAGTCTGCAATAACTTAAAAACGTCCTTTTACCGTTTTTACCTTCTACAACAAACATCGTTCATTTTTGATTATTGACAGCTCTCTTTTCAATGCTGACTTAAAATTTATTAATATATTTTCTAAACCTACATTCATTTCAAATAGATTTGATAGACATTTTCGCTGGTCCAGTAAGATTCGGAAAATAAAACTATAAGTTTGTTGACTTTGAAATAATATTATTCGTTACGTCTCTAAAACGGATATGATAAATTGCGCAATTTATTCGCCACACTGTCAGTATTGCTAAAATAGGAGGCAATTTCGCAAGCCACGTATGCCGATCGACCGTCCGAAAGCGCCTTCCAATGCATCCCGTCAATTCATCATTCCCGTGGAAAAGAGGCCAATTCCATTTTCACCCGAACACAATGAAAACAAGATGCAACTTTCGCGTTGGAGTAACAGCACAAAGGACTCCCCACTGAACTAGTTCCGTCCACAAAGAGATAGCGAGAGAAAAAATGATAAAATAAAGCAATTTCCGGATGGCACAAATCGCTCCGTTTTTCCCCCCTGAGTTAATCGGTTTGTAAGGGGAGAGTTTGTCGCTTGCGGCGTTGTCAGCGGTATTTGCTGGCAGAAGAGAAGAATAAAGACGATGCTTCTGGAAGAGACCCAACGGAGATACCTGCGGTTTCTTCTAAATCTGTACTGAGAGCTAACAGGGTCGCATCGCGCTGCACGCATTTCCACTCGAAATCTGTCACGCCGTACACCACGTGGCTAACTTTTAACTTCCTTTTTAGTGTCATAATGACGATTTACACAGGTACGATTAGTCGCATGTGAGATATTATATATATACGTGGTCTATGAAAATGCATTCTTCTTTTCACTGATTGTAATAATCTACGTGAACACACTGCTCTAATGCAGAGATACCGAATCTCAACAAATGGAAAAGGAAATGGCTCCCATAGGTAAAACGGAACACGTTTTGGAACTATTTACACCGATGTAGATGTTATTTGAAATAACTTGGGTCATTTAGTGAGTTGTCTTTTATATAGACCGGAGAGAAACGACCTATACTTCATACCTTTTAAAGTAATAGTTTTTAAAGAGCCATTTTAGGGTAGTACAAGTAGATAGCTCAT
Source organism: Ladona fulva (assembly GCA_000376725.2). Taxonomy (NCBI): domain Eukaryota; kingdom Metazoa; phylum Arthropoda; class Insecta; order Odonata; family Libellulidae; genus Ladona; species Ladona fulva. The sequence goes on along the minus strand of KZ312450.1, from coordinate 1,626,221 downwards.
TGCTCAACTTTTTGTTTTGTTGTAGGTAAAAAACCTAAGGAGAGTTAAATTTACCGTCGAAAGCTTTGATTATCATTTAGAGCAGCATTTTACTAAAAATGTTATCTTTACTAGACTAGTTATTGCTGTCGCCGAAGACTTTAATTTGATATATTCTAAGTTTTAACATTATCAGAAGCCTCAACTAGTAAGGAAGGCTTTAAAATTGAGTCAAATACATTTTCTGGGGATAGCGAGGGCGGAAATTTCAAAAACGTTAGGGTTCCGGAGAAAAAGGACTTACAGGGAGGAATTTCAAAAGTATAATCAGGGAATTGAAGTCTTCGGATAAGTTGAGGCAATACTTAAAATTACTCATAAATGCACGAGGATAAGTATTATAATATTTTTCCAAAGGAAAATAAAATTCTACCATGAGCATTGTCATGTTCCTACTTTAAATGCATTCTTGCACAGAATTATTTATTTATTTATTTTCATCTTCACTGCAATTTGGCCTTTTAAAGAATATAACAAAAATTATCTGTTTCGAAACTACAAAGAGCAATTCGCAAAGGGAGGGAATTATTCGTCCTTCTTATGCGTAACCACTTACAAAATTTGATGTACGACTTACACAACTATAATAAAATATCGGTATCATCCAAAACTACACAACTAACTTATGAATTCTGTAGTTAAACATGAAATACAAACGTCCTTAAAGATTGGTGTATTCTAAAGAAGATTGTAATTAAATTGCCTTAAACTGAATGGAAATATCTTTCATTTCTAAGACTAATAATCAATCAAATATAGACAAGAATACCATGAAAAGATTAAGTTTAAAGGAGAGACCATCATAAGTAACGGTGACTGGCATAGAAAAAAAGCTTCAATTCAATCTCTTTAAATCCATTCATTCCAAGTCCTTGACAAAGAAAACAAAGTTTTTTCTAAACGAGATATTTCGGACGATAGATTAAAGCTACGTATAAACCTTGACATTGATTCAACTGCAATCGTTAAAAAAGTGTTTACACCAACAGAAGAACACAAACATAACCGAGAGCCTAAACAAGGGCTCCTAAACGTGCATTTCCGTCAACTTAAGAAGCAGAGGATCTTCCCTCGAGTTTCACTACGAATAAGGAGGAATGTGAAGTGCTACGTCACGTAATGTTGACAGTTTTGAGGCGCTAGAGAAAGAGTGTCTGGAAGATGATTGCGTGAGTGGAGATGACTGACCTTTGAATAAATAACGGGAAGGGAGGAGGTGAAGACGGCGCGACGGTCGATCTATGCATATCAACCCATTGGAATGCCTTCTTCGGAACATTACGAGAGCACTCCGAAGGAATTTATCAGGTGAGACGCTAACGGATGCCATGCTACTCACGACCTCCTGCGCTTGCCAAACTTTTCGTTTTATAAACTTCTTTCCAGAATTCTTGAAACTGCCGAGGCGTGAGGGCAAGCTATCCGAAAACAATGAACGCATTCATACTTCATGTCACATAACTAACCTCCTGAAAGGCATGTTTGTAAACATTACAAAAGATATAATTCAAAGCGGAGAGAGTAACTAGGTGGAGGTTCAAAACAATGAATAGACTCCTGATAAAATGGTAAAAGTTGGTATTCATGTCGTGTGTGGTCTACAGGTTATTTACGGTCAAGAATAGCGTATTATACTTTTCTGATTGTATAACAATTGGGGTTGTTATTGAGTATGCCAATCAGTAGAAGCAGTTAATTAATTGCACTTTAATTTGTAACTATAAACAATGCAAAATAGACATTTCTCTGGATGCCCAACAATACAAATTATCTCAACAGAGTGGAAATACACTACATTCCGTTAAAAAAAAGAATTTTTTAAAACCGCATTCCGGTACAGATGAAGTACGATATAAATACCTGCCAGTAAAACCCACACACATGCATATCATATATCGTAGAAGTTTTGCAATATTACAACATTAAAATATAAGTCTGGGAACCGTCTTCTACGAGAAACTTTTCAGAAAACCAAGGCCGAGTTACAGTTTAATCTGGAATTTTCCAAATCATTTAATCGGATGTAGTTGACATTGCTCATTTTTTCAACATGTCATCAATCATTACGAACTGCGGTAACGTTTCATCCATCACTGATTATTGAGGGATAAAAAGAGAGGCTGACCAGATTCCTTCTCTCCCAACGAATTTTTATCTCTAACCAATCGTTGCATGACATGAATGACAGCTTGTCTATCAGCTCATTGGACCATTTAACTTGGAACCGACACTCATAATTAGCGTCCTATCTTCTGAATATAACAAAATCTCTTTGAATCTTTAAGATTTCAATTCCATGAGACCAAAGACATTCTCCATCTTTTCGCTCTCCATCATTTCATTTCGCTACGGTCTATCACTTTCTTCAGAAATCCATTACCACCAAATATCCAAGAAATGTACTTCCTGCGGCTTATTATATATCTAACGTAAACCCTATTGCAATATCCTCAACAGATACATCTATAAAAGAAGATTAAATTTGGATGTAAAACACTTTGCTTCGGTATCGTAAACAGTTCCTTGCATACCCTTGCTTACGCCGCCTTTTAAATACTATCTCCCAATAATTGCTCTCAAGATATTCCTATTTCCGAACACAATAGATAAGATAAACAGTAAAATATACTGAAATTACTCGCGTTGATGTAGGTACGTATAGAAAAATGAAATTTCGAAATGAAAAGGCACATTATTAAGTTCATTGACATTTAACCGATTGTATGTTTCCATGTGAACTGTGTAACCAATCATGACGAAGGAATCTGATTAATTTGCTAAATCGTAATCTCAAATCGCGAAGGAAAGCACCTTAAACAGTGTTATCTGATTCGTGTAAAACGTGACGTATTCTAATCCTCCTTTAATTCAACGGGCGTCTAAAGGAACCTTGTTGAAATTTTGCGATACGCATCAAAACATAAATACAACACAAACCCAATTTTGTTATGCACTAAGACAGCTAAGATAGAGCAACATCGCTGTTAAAACTTCGAAGCTTTTCATAAACACTGAATCCTATATGAAGTAATAGTAAATCTATGTAATGAAACTTTCACAAAGACATTCACAGCGTGGAAATCACCTTGATACTACGACGAAAAGAAACCTTTACATCGACATTCCGCTCGAGTATCTCAAAGGGGACCATAGGACCAATCCGAAACTGTTGGACTCACTTTCATCTTCTCAATGCGATACACCAACCCACTTAAATATCTGTCAAGGTCAGCAAACCGTTGTCCAAACAAGGAAACGAACACAAATCACCTGAACCATGCATACAATTTTGACTTCTCCACGTATTTTCCTATTCGCATACAGGCTAATTTCCCCCTTCCAAATTCCTCCCAATCACAAATTCAAATCTTCACTGATTCGCATTCACTGCGCTATTTTTACTCTCCCACTGTCAAGCGAATGGCTCCATCACCTCCAACCTAAAGCACAACTTATTTCGCCGCTTAACAATACACGACCACAATCCACTGGCATGAAAACACACCGCACTGCACACAAGCTTCCAAACAACCACATCAACAATCATCACCGGGATAGTTTGTTTATGGTAACCTTGATTTGTTTATAGCAACCTTGATTCGTGGTCCGAAACCTTAATAATCAGTAGTAGTGGTAGTAGTATTGTTAAAAGTGCTTCGACAGCTAAGGTCATTTCGCACGTGAGCCCCAACAAGGAATCGAACCCGACACCGCTTTCACCGAAGTCAAACGCGTTGCCCACTGGGCTATCTGTAAGTCCCAACTTAATACTCATACAAACCATTTAGCCTTCAAACTATTTTATATTTAATGCACAGTAAATATTTAAATTTCATAAAAGAAGTGCACGGAATGCAAACGGATTCAGAGAAATACGCCATCGTAGCTCAGAAACAATAATAATATCAGTTTTAGTTTGAAAATGTACCGATGATAGTGTGGATTTCTGGAATTGGTTGTGATAGGTCTGAGCGTTCCATAGTATTTGCGAATCTATTGAGTACTTCGAGATAAAAAAAGAGACTGTTATTGCTTTGCTAATGAAAGTGTTCTTGGGTGAGCAAGCATAGATGTGTTCGAAAAGGAGAATTGATAAAGAATTACTGAGAATAAATGAGACAATAAGGTGCTTACCCAGATAGAGAATAGAGAAGTTATTTTTACGATTATACGTAAAGCAATTGACACATTGCGTAATACGTTTAACTCCGTAAACGGCAACGATGCTCACTTCTATACATTGCTTTGACAATTTACGAATTCAGCCCAATGATAAAATAAGGTTTCATGACCTTGATGTAAATACAGCGTTGTTGTCTCAGTAAACCAATTTCGAACTCAGAATCGCTCGCTTTGTTGTCAGGAGTGTTTGTAAATAAACCATCTTCGAACCATTGTTGGCGTTTCCAGCACGGAATATCACCACGTCTGATAGCACTGGAGGCGCAAAAATAACTCGCGCCAGCATTTTTTCCTTAAAACCACGGCATAAAAAACACCACCGAAAATCCAAATTCCGGGAGACAATAAAGCGGCGACTGGGGCTTAAAAAAGACTGGTATTCACCTCTCTTGCTGCCGAAGCGAGCCGAGGAGGACGTTCCCTTGGAATGGCCGGCGCCCATCTCGACGCCGGAGACCTGCAGGCGTCGTCGGACGAACGTCACCGAATCATCCGCCGGGTGAAAACCTTAGGAAAACGGACGGCGTCGGAAGCACGCCATGGGCGTCGCGATAACACGGATAGATGCCACGGGGAGACTCTAGAGGAGCGGTCGGGTGCAGAACTTTCCATTCGGGTGTCACCCGAAAGATGCAGAAGGCAGCGACATGGGCACGGCGAACGAAAGGCACTGTCTCACACGGCGCGGACGGAAGAAGTGAGTGGATTGAGGGGCGGTGGGGAGGTATGGTGCGGCGGCGGGGAAGGTGGGGGAAGCAGCCAAGCAGTCGATAGCTATCCTCCGGAAGGCGCAACGGCTCCCCTCGAAAAGCGGACACTGGCAAGCTCAGGAAGGCCTACGACTCGAGGAAAAAATGGGAGAGTGTTTGGTACGCGATGAAAAAAATCACCCTTTTTCTCAAGCTCCCCTCCGAATAGTTTGCTGTTTATTCGCCAGAGGTCTCGGCCGTTCCCCCACCACCGACTCATTCACCATATACACTCCCTCCCACTGCTACGTCACGTTTCGGCGCACCGCAGTGAAGGGAAGGGGGGCGGTGAGGGGGGGAGGGGAAGGAATGGCGAATGTCTTGATGTCTGCCGGAGAAGGGTTAAGTGCGAGGAAAGAATGTATAGAGAGAGGATGCTGGAGGATAGGGGAGAAGAATAGCCCATAGAACAGAGAGTGAGAACGTCGTATTTTCTATCACGGCAACCCTGTGTTTCCGAGTAATATATAAAAGGGGTACTATATAAACTATCCGAGACAATTTTCAACATTACAATAGAACAACAGCACAACTCAAACAGCTGATGACGTTTATATCTTTGTGTGCCTCTATTCTGCAATGCATTTTTATACGAAAACCGTTCCCAACAGCTTCCAGATATTTTCTTACGTATCATATCAACTCAAAAAACTTGTAAAATCAAAGAAATTATTTCTATACTCGACTTCCAAACTGAATTAGGAGGCCGATTGTTGCTGGAAGCCGAACATCTGATTGTTGTGCTGTGATTTCCATTTCACCCAAACTTGCTGATGGCTCCCAAGGAAGAATGGACTTGAAAAAAGTCTGACGGGACCGGGAATCGAACCCGGGTCTCCCAATTGCCGGTCGGGTGCTCTCTTTGTTGAGCTATCCCGGCAGAACATTTCTCCAAGCCATTCGGGAGGCATAATAATGCGATGATCAATCGTAATTGTCATCAATCGCAAATAAACAGCGATCAATCATCTAATTTAATAAACAACTGGTAATTGTAGCAGTAGTAGTAGTTATTATTTAAGGTGCGTCGACGGCTAGGGTCATTCTGCACCGTTTACAAGAGTTTCAGCCTCTGATGTATGTCATTGTAACCTCATATCTGAACAAATCTAACCGACTGCAAGAATTAATAATAATAATAATAATGATAATAATAATAATAATAATGGGGTCTTTATTAAAGGCGAGATTGAGACTGAAAAGTCTCTTCTTCCATCTAACCTTTCGTCAATGATTTTATGTACATAAAGACGTGTGTAGGTGAAAAGAAATAGAGAGGAAAACTTTAGAAGGAATCATGTCCTTTTCTCCTTGGGAATTAAGTACATTCTCTTTTTGACAATCATATTCTTTGGTGCATTAAAAAAGTCTGAGGGGACCGGGGCTCGAACCCGGGTCTCCAAATTGCTGGTTGGTTTCTCTATTGAACTATCCGACCAGAACATTTCTCTACGCCGTTTGGGATACTTTGTAGGATAGGACTTTTTTTTCATGTCCTTTTCTCCTTGGGAATTTTCCTAGGTGCACGCCTTATCGTGCCAAGTCACCTCAACCCTTTTCCTTGGATGAGCTACGAATGATTCCACAGAGACTACTAAGAACCTGTGTTTTACTACCTACATTTTTCAGTTTCTTCGGAATTATTTTTGTTTGTTTTTTGGAATCCTTCCCCTTCTATATCGCACTGTGCGTTCTCAATATTGATTATATGTACTATCTTCCGTTGGGAAAAATATTTCGCCAACTCAAACTTCCAAATCGGGACTAAACCTCCGTAAACGGAACCCAAGATAAAGCCTGCCTTGTTACGACAGGGAAATATCTGTAACAGAGTAACAGTTACAGATACATCGGTCGCCCCCAGGGGTATGCGTGGGTGTATCGCACGTAGAGCGCCGATCCAGGCTGAAGAGAAAGAAAAAGACGAGGAGAGGAAACATCAGTAATCGGAGGGGAATGTTTCCGACCACGAAAAAGGGTTTATTTTAAATGAGCAGTGGAAATGGGGCATAGAACAGAATGGGGGTTCCAAAGTTGGAGGTGAAAGATTCAGGAGGGTGACATAGCACCAGAGGAAGACAAAGTGAACGAAGCTCCTTTATAGTGAGCTGCATTGACTTCCCAGTTCCTCAGTTTGACCCAGTCTAGAGGAATTTAAGGCGAGGGAAGAGGAAATATAGAGAATTGGAGTGCTGGGAAAGTGTTAAAGGAAACAGGTTGGTATAATGACATAAAATGCGGCAAAAAAACGAGAAGGGGTAGGAATGGTATGAATGGTCCTAGAGACAGATTGTGGTAGCATCTGGTGCACATACTTACTCTACGCCGCCCTCCCAAGGCGAGAAATGTCTAATTCATCCTCACGCATTCGTCTGAAGACACTTTCGAGCATAATAAGCCCAGAAAAACGTATTGTCCAAATGCAAAAATCGATTTTCATCAAAAATTAGCGCCAATTTCAATAGTAATGCGATATACATAAAAAGAGATACTCCTGGGTATAATGTTAGAATAACTTCACGGGAAACTATTTAATGTATTCATAAAACAGAACGTAATTAACAGCTGAAGGCATGAGTTGCGAATTCGTTACAGATACAGAGATAATATGCCCTTCAGCTTAATGTTAAATAATAACGTTATACTGTCGATCGAAACGTTCTATGAAAATATGATGTAACTATTATATTAACAAGCTTCCCGAACCAATTGAATCTCGATCTAAAAATAAATTATTTAACCCTTTCAGAGCTAAAATATCCAGTCCTCTATAAATTCCTAGTAGTTGAACTCATTTTGGTTTTGATCTTTGCTCGAGAAGTATGAAACAGCTGGTGGGGATTTTATTTTCATTATTTTCGTGTATTAGCTTCACTTTGAGACCTGTTATAGTTCTTCTGTACTTTAAGGAGGAGGCTGCAAATTAGAAATGAATGACACATAAAAGGTAATGAATATTGACATAATTGAAATTTGTAATCTCCCTACGGAAAGTGATTAATAATTAGGCGTAGTGACGAATATTTATAGCGTTAAAAGCGCTTAAAAAACCGCAATGCATATTGTGTGACCTGTCATCTACTTCCGACCAATCGACAATTAAAGTAAAATGAGAGAAATCGACACAACAAGCAAATCGTTTTGAAAACCCATACGTTCTAGTATTTGCGACAGTAATAAACAAAAAAGGTAGATTTATTTATTTACACCCTTGCCACATACTAGTATATGAACGGTGTATATTTGTAAGAATAGATTGTTTTATCTGAGCGAAAACAGTATAAAATTGAAAATACAAGAATAGACTTGTAAAAGATGGAATTGTGGAAATAGTGTGAATTGATTGAAAGTGGAATTGGGAGGAAAGAAAAGAAAGAGGACAGGATATTGGAAAGGGTGAAAAATGGAGGAATTAAAGAGGAACGGGACGGATATTAAAACGGGGGGATATTTTAGGGTCTGACACGAGGAGGAGGACTGCTATTGGCCCTTCCTTTATAAGTACTCGGTGTCTTCCGGGACAACAGCGCCTCTAACGGGGGTCGCCAACCGATTGTTGTATCCGCCGTTTGTTTCGCGGGCACGATTCTTTGCCAGCATTTATTACTGTGTCCGACCCACACGATGTTTGCATGCGATTTTAATTACTGCTGGCCGTCGTTAAAGGCCTACGGTTTTATGTTTTGCAGACGAATGCCATTCGCGAGTGGAGGATCGCAGTGCCTATTATAAATGGACGAAGGCGCTAACTTAATTATCCTAAATGATCTTGGAGTTTCATTCGCTGGAGGCCGTTAAACAGTTTAGCGGATTTTTTAAGGAAATGAAAGGAATTCGGGATTTTTCATAAAAGTTGTCTTTCCGAATGTAAGACGCACAAGCAGGTAGGAAGTTCAACCATTGCAAAACAAATCCATTGGCGAATAATTTTATTAGTCGCAATGGAAAAAGGTAGAAGTAATGCTTTAAATCTAACTGATAAAGCGAAAGAAAACATTAGAATTTCCAACCAAACAACCGGTCTTTCATTGCCGAAGCAGAGAAATTTTAAATCACTGGTATTCATGATATCAACGTGGTTACAGTCAACATTTTCTAAATATTTAAATTACTTTTTTCACAGATACAGAGCTCCCGGATAGCCACGTGGGCTCCGCGTTCGACTTTGGTGAAAGCGGTCTCGGGTTCGATTCCCGGTGGGGGCCTACGTGCGAAATGACCTAAGCAGTCGAAGCACTTTTAACAGTACTACTACTAATACTTCACAGATACAATATGCCTGGGAAAACTACACAACATACGTTAACATTAGCTAATACTTTGCACGGTAAAATCTTTACGAGAGTAATAATAATAATAATATATTCCATTAAATAAGAGCAAAGAAAATCATAAAATACAAATAACAGCCAATCCAACAAAACATAATAATAAATCAAAAATGTGAGCGTTGATTCTTAGGAAGTTGATCTTCAGAATAGCTTGGAGACTATAAACTGCAGCTGTGTCTGTAGCTGATTAAATTATGTAAACGATCAACCTTTTCTTGGAGAAACAACTGGAAAAGCAACCAATGTATATCGGCATTAAACACCATGAGATTCTACTCCATATAATCCAACCTCATTCGGCTTCGGGAAATCCATCCCCGTTAAACTTCAACAGGATTTCATTTCGCATTCAACTTTAACTCCACTCAAGTACGTAACTCATCCCAAACAAAAAAGACTCTATGTTCGTTCGTTTCTAGGAAACAAAAATAAACAGTCGTCAATACCGTTCAATGCGAAGAGGAACTTTCTATCGAGAAAAGAATTTGATGAATAAAGATTAAATCTGAGAAAGTGAAGCGTGGGCAATAAAAAGCCACCACAGTGAAACTGAGCGTAAACAAAGCTTTCGGAGAAATTCAAAATAAGATCAGGAATGCTACTGCGCCGAGAAACAATCCGATTCGATACGAAACGCTTCGGTGAACGCCTTTCGAGATAATGGATGTTTATCATCCAGGCCGATTGATATGTATGGAAAGTATACTAAGGCATCTAATTCAGGGTCGAGTGAGGGGTAGAGAATCTCAAAATAGGCACATCTCAAAAATTCCACGTCTTCTTGACCACGGAACGTTGGCTTTGAATCGATCGGAGTTCAAGCGCTGGAATAAAGGTCAAGTTCGCTTGTACTTAGAATTACTCCCACCACTACTACTCCATTGCACCCCCAATCTGCTCTATGCTTAAGAAATTCGAATAAAATGAATGTCTCAATAAAATTAAAATGAATAGACTAATATTGCTAACCTGCATTCAAAATGTAAATATGTAACAATTATTGAACATTTTTGAAGGCATATTTATCTATCGGTTTTTACTTCAGGAAAGGGCGCTTTAGATGGTAAAGCAATGGATGGTTTACCGAGAATTTACGAATACGTAATCGAAATTCGAAAACTCAATATATTTCGTGAGCTCAGATATACAATTCAGTACATGAAGTAACATATTTCAATTTATATGGAGATAAGCGAACAGAACCGAAATAAATCGTGATGTATTTGCAACGGAACTCCTCAACGAATCTAACAAGATTCAATTTGGGTTTCTAAGTACTCGAGATACTAAAATTTCAAACACAACACCAATTTTTAACTACAATTTTTACTTTTTAACTAGACAATCCAGATAAATCGGATGCACAAACTAGATAAACAAGCAAGAATATTAGTAAGGAACTAAATAAACAATAATGTAGCAACCCTGATAGGACACTCCATTTCACCAATTGTAACGGGGGAATATATAATACTGATAATTGATAAAATCGACAAAAATACCAACACGGAAGTCTTATCGGATGTTATGCACCTTCCTGTAACATTTAAAGTTGGGGAATATAGAGACATATGAGTCTATTGCAAAGTTTACGAGGTCTCAGCTGAAACAAAAGCTTATTTATTTACTAAAACTTCCTCGTTGCTGAGTCGCTACCTCAACAACCCAGGTGGCAGTACATATATTTATTGCATGCCGTAGTCTATACAAGCACGATTATTTACTATGAAAGAGCACTAAAGCATTACGTTACGTAAATGTTGACATTTCACGTTTCTTTGGGAAAGCAAAGTCAATTCTTCCTCAAAAGGATTGAGATCCTTTAGCAATTCACCGCTATCGGACGTCAAGGACGTTGTTTGAGCACCGCAAGATCGTTTCCTACCAACATTCTAACACGAGTCTCTTCTAATCATACTTAAACGCCACTTGATCCTAATAAAGAATCAATCAAACGGAAAAGAATTTTCGATTAAACAAAGGAGCGTTCAAAAATTCAAAATGACATTTAGAGAGCATTGAAATCCACGCTGAAATGGTACGCGAACTTTAAAAGATATTAAGTTATTTTGTACAATCCAATGCAAGTATTTGTTTGAGATAAAAACTGACGAACACCAGTGGATTCTAAATTCGATTATTGTATTAAATAAGTCCAAATATATTACAAAAAATCCACGTTTTGTATAAATCCAGCTAATTCTCCAAAGAATTTAATTTACCGAACTAGTATCGTGAGCAGTTTACAAGATATAAATTTCTCTAAGAGAAAATATTACAATTTCACGATGTTCGTATAAATATGCGACTGTATTGTTTCACTATCCTTAGAGACAAACAAAATTTTACTCAGCTGACTCTACAAAGTTATACTTTAGCTTTCCAGTGATTGAGTGATTGACATGTTAGCGAATGCAAGGAATACTGCTAACCCTATTAAAATCCTAGAAAAAGATGCATAATTTTTGTCGTTTGAGGTACATACTAGGTACTTTACAGAAATAAAGGTGTTGAATGCACCCTTATACAATTCCATAATCTTATGCAGAGTGAGATATGTTCAATGGAACCAATTTTAGCATGACGTGCTTAAAACCACAAGGTCAAGGTTAAATATTCAATAAGTTTAATGTTTTCGTCCCCAAAATAGGTAATAATTTACAACAGTAACACATTAAATCGATAAGTGAGGTAATTCACAGCCTGGACCCAAATTGCCCTTCGTATGTACATTTCACATAATAAACAGAAGCTAAACCTACTTCCTTTTGTAGTTTGTTTTTCTTAATCGCCCTACCCAGATTATTTATAAGTTTTTCTCCATTCCTTCCGAAAGTGATGTGATTATTTCGGTAACTGTTCGCTGCTGCGAATTTCAACGGGAAAGTCAACGAATTAACAGTGAATCGACTTCCGCCCACCCTGTGAAAATTTCGAACAAACGTATATAAATTCACGTAAGTACGTGTGGGAATTTCGTGATTTTATCGGGTGATAACTCACGGATAACAGTGTGCTCAAGAGAAAGAATTTTAATTTACAAACATAGGAATTTTTTTGCCATATATTTGCATAATCTTATGTAAATTGAAAATTCACTGATAGATTGGGATGAATCTTAACTAGATTCTCTTTCTATAAATGCTCCCATGAACAGAGACACACGACTGCTTTAGCTGGGAGTAAATAAATCAGATTTATGTCCATCATATTGTATTTTAATACCGTTTTATTGCTGTATATTTGTATCGCAGAAAATTTAAGGGACATATTGGATAACCTTTAAATTTTGAAACGCCTCCTTTGATTCGCCCAATAAAATACGATCGGGTCTCTTTCTAATGCGTATCTATTTTATACAATTTTGAAACTATGCTATGTTCATACATTGACGTTATTCGGTTGAAATTGCACAGTACCACACCTACTTTTCATTATCGCAAACCTCAATAACTGAATAGGTAGTTCAAAGAAGAAAATCCGCGTTTTCCAAAAAAAAAGAGACCAATTCTGGCAGAGAATCAAGCCCTTCACCTCAAGTTTCCATCAGTATTACCCGATTATTTCCGCATTTTTTGGTCTATTGCGACCAATTTTTTTACTGTCTATTGGAAATAATGAGTAGTTATGCCACTATATAATGCTACTCGCCTCTTTTTTGTGCGTTTAATATGAGTGGTTTTCTATGGAGCGTATACACATATAAAAAGATAACTGGCCTTAGATGAAAGGGAAAGGAATCGTAGGTAGATAATTGAATGCAACGAACGGAGAAGGGTAAAAATAAAAGAGGGTTTGAAGAGCGACGACAGGGAGGATGAAGAAGAAGCGGAAGAGAGAAACGTATTTCTCCGAAAGAGAATATTAAGGAAACAGGAAGGAGATGCATCGAGGGCCTCGTGTTTATAGGTGTCTATAAAAACTCTCGCGGGAGGAAACATTACTTTCAATACTTTCCAAATCGAAAATCCGTGAAGAGAAAGGCAATGTTCCGCGGTTCTAATTAATGCTCACGAAGGAAAGGTTTTTACGAGAGAGATGGAGATTCAGGGCGTGACTGCTTCATCTGGTCTGCGAATTCGCCCAAGGAAGAAGAACGATCATACGGTAACGCAGCCCGACTTTATATTCAGCGACTTCTGCTTTAAGAATGAGATATCAGGGGATAGAGTGGGAATTTCCATTTTATGGTTACCGAGAATTCGACAGCGAGGTCGATGCTGAGATTTCTGAAAGGAAAGATTCTATGAATCGCGGAAATCCAAAGTTATGTCTACGTAGGTCTTTGTTGTATCTTCAGATAGGGCTTTGCCCTTTTTCATAAATACAATTCAATGAGGCTTGTGCGGCAGGCTCAGAATACAATTTAAAATAGAATACTGTCTGATTAATATTTTGACGAATGATGAAAATGACAATTATATTAAATAATAAAAACAGACAATGAATAAAATTATTAATAAGAACGTATGCAAAGTAATTTATTTAGAATTTTGCAAAACGTTCGAGCTTTAACTAATAATTTTATTCTAAACCTATAGAAAACTATAGGTCACGAGACGAAATGCCTATTCACGCTTGATGTCAACGATGGGGTTACATAATTATCCCCCAAGGATTACTGGAATGACATCGGAAACAAAAACATTCAGCTCCGTAACTAGCCCATAATTTCCCGAATCAAACAACATATCCATTATCGTAAAAAAACCGTCCAGGAGTCAGGTCAATACGTAAAGCACCGTGAGTTGGCGAAAAGTTTAATTTATTGGGATGAAACACCTCATTACATCTTTTGTTGTAACTTAGTTCCGTTTTTCCATAACTCAGCAATGCTAAGGTTGCTGGAATTTAAACTCTGCCTTAATTTAAATTTCAAAATTAAAACTTTAATACGGCAGGAATTTAAACTCTGCTTTGCGTACATTTTAGATGGCAGAATATTTTTTGATGATCAAACAATAAGGTCATTAATCAAAAATGTGTAAATATTTAAGCTAGTGTATACTCTATATGATTTTGTTTTTTACAACAGTCGGCTAATTTATAACTTTAAACTCATCCTCGATTTGGAAAATAGGTTCTTATTGTATGAACAGAAGGTGTTCTTATAACATAAGAAAATGCGAAGAAAATTTGATTAATGAAATAGCTGACATCATAAAATACCTTAAATGCATTAAGATAAAAGAACGACAAAAACTTCTCTTCCCAAAAGCGTGGTACACTACTGGATTCCATTTCTGGATCCAATCCGGAAAATCATTTTCCCCGGAGAGAACAAACCTGAGCAGTTTACTGAAATCAAATTTAAAAAAAAAGCCACGAGTAAACATAGGAGCAAAAAATAAAAGAATGTGCCTCCATCTATCGGCGCCTAGTCCAATTAGTACGCCGCCGATTCAGATAAGGAATCATTTTATTCCAGAAGTAAAAGGAACGGCGGACCAATTTCACGAGTAGTTTATAATGAAAGAGAGAGGGGCTTTTATTCCCAGAAATCGTATCTTCTCCTCTTCTGCTATTCATAACTAGAATTTTCGACGCCGGGATCTGGAAGAGAAATTTTCAGAGGAAACCAAAATTACCTAAAGAAATCTAAATTTTGAAAGCCCACAGAGCAGCCATCCAAGGACAGAAAAGTCGTCTTCATTAAGCTTCAATAATGGAACATTAAAGAGTAAAAATTATATCTGGAGTAATATAACATAAAATACTTTGCACACGGGCTCCTGGATAGCCAAGTGGGCAAGGCGTTCGACTTCAGCGAAAGCGATCCCAGGTTCGATTCCCGGTGGGGGCCACCATGCGAATGACCTAAGCTGTCGAAGTACTTCTAACAATACTACTGCTACCTTGCATACGCTGGTAAAATACATTCTGAATAACTCCCCAAGGCCATACGTTTAATGTTATATTTAACACATTCTAAACAAGATAGATTAGATCCACTGTTATCCTTTTGGCAAAGGAATGAAATTTAAGTCGATGATCAGTTACGATAAGAACGCTCCCCACCATATGTTCGGTCACAAACATTAATGTGCCCATCTGCTATATTGCCCTAGGGAAACCAAAACATCTATTGGTGGTTTGGGTATATCATACATCAACATTCAGGATCGGTAAAATCGATAACCACAAGCGCTTGCGAAAGTACTGTGGTTGAAATGGGTCCATAGATTACCACATTTTACATTTTACACGAGTGCGTAAAAAAATATTTTTGCCAAGTTATTTTAATTTCGACATCAGTTTTTCTAACGTTTACAACCAATAGGACGTAAACAATACAGCAATCAATAATCATTTCATCATAATTCAACGAGACCTTCTCCATATGTTACCTTGAAAACACTACAATGACCACAAAACAAACGTCTCCACGGCAACACAGGGGGACGAACTCCCGCCCGCAAAGTTAAGAGAAGAAAGCGTTAACCTTTGTTTCCGCAAAAGAAAACGAAATCTTTCCGAGCAAATACAGCACGAAAAAAACAGAAGCCACACCCGAGGGCGCTTCTCTTTCTGTTCAGATGACGTCATCGGAACAAATGCCGGCGACACAGCCGTCGATCCATATCGGCTGGGCCGCCACGTGGTCCACGGGCAGAGGTCGCCCTCAGTGGAAATTTCTATGACCTCATCGCTCTCAGCGAAAATATTTACACGCCTCGCGTCCCATTTGACCGACATGAAAGGCAAAAATCGGTAATTCGAGGAGAGCGGTTTTATTTATCCTTGAAATTGAAGAATTGAATGCACCGTTATGTGGGTTCGATTCGGTATGCGGCATCACGTAAATCAGGCATTCCGTTCGAATACTCGTGTTTGTTCTTTGTTTATATCCTTATGAGAGGACCGAACCAGTACTCGAAGCATCCAACCTACCTCACCGACAATTGCCTTTAATCATATTTGATGAAAAATCTTGGAATGTCTCAATTCATAATCTTTTTCTGCTTACAATAGAATAGGAGATACCAAGACAAAACTAGATTATCCATGAAACCATCCACGATATGGAACGAAAACTACATCAATGACAATCGATTCGGCATTTTGATTTCATCTTTGTGCAAAGTTTTCTAAATTCATGTTAACGACTTCTGGGTGAAACCTTTACACGGTCCTAGATAGAGACCAATGGATAATTGTAATTCTAAAATGCATAATTTTATTTCTTCTAATTCAAAATATATTTTAATATCAACTTTATTTACGACATGAATATTTTATTTTTTCGATATGTAACGGAACAATTAACCTATATAAGTTTTCGAACCTTTTTCCTCTTCCCGCTATGTCTTCGTAAATAGAATTAAGGGAATTGTATTACCTTCCTATAGAAAGAGAATTTGGAGAATTTTGGAAACTTTTTTAAAGTCACACTGCACGTGTAAATTGAATTTAGTTATGATCATCAACCTCATTACTAAATTATTTTTAAAAT